>OX421497.1:8707919-8895419 GCA_949126835.1 Anisus vortex
TTCTTTTTTTTTTTTTTTACTACGACGCAGAATGTCTTCTTGTTTTTCTGCCCCCAGTTTTGTTATCGCCATTTTGTTTACACCTTGACACGTGACTTGAAAACCATTATTGGTTGAGACGTTTTTTTTACATCTAAAAAAACACAAAACAAAAAACAAAAAAAAGGCAAAACAAAAAGAGCCTCATGTTTCATTCCTGGCCTGTCAAGCCTACGTCGATGGGTGTACCGTGATCAATATAGTGGTCAATTCATTGGTTAGTACAGAAGACGATACAGTGGTCAGTACATTGGTCAGTACATTGGTCAGTGTAGTGGATAGTACATTGGTCAGTGCATTGCTCAGTACAGTGGTCAGTACATTGGTCAGTGAGGTGGTTAGTACATTGGTCAGTGCAGTGCTCAGTACAGTGGTTAGTACATCGGTCAGTACATTGGTCAGTGCAGTGGTTAGTAAATTGGTCAGTACATTGGTCAATTCATTGGTCAGTACAGTGGTCAGTACATTGGTCAGTACATTGGTCAGTGTAGTGGTTATTACATTGGTCAGTGCATTGCTCAGTACAGTGGTCAGTACATTGGTCAGTGAGGTGGTTAGTACATTGGTCAGTGCAGTGCTCAGTACAGTGGTTAGTACATCGGTCAGTACATAAGTCAGTGCAGTGGTTAGTAAATTGGTCAGTGCAGTGGTTAGTAAATTAGTCAGTGCAGTGCTCAGTACAGTGGTTAGTACATCGGTCAGTACATTGGTCAGTACATTGATCAGTGCAGTGGTTAGTAAATTGGTCAGTGCAGTGGTTAGTACATTGGTCAGTGCAGTGCTCAGTACAGTGGTCAGTACAGTGGTTAAAACATTTGTCAGTACAGTTGCCAATACGTTGGTCAATACACTGGTCAGTAAAGTGGTCAGTAAAGTGGTCAGCACTGGAATCGATGCAGTGGTCAGTGCGGTAGAAATCACAGAGCCTGGTAAAATGATCCATCCAGTGTAAACAGTATATCTGTGGGAATATAGTTTCTTAATGATCTCTAAAGAGATCGTTCCTTAAGTCTGATGCGAGAAATATGAACAGGAAATGATGGAACTGGGTCATCTTGTGGCAATTATGGTCGAACGTCTTTGACGGATTGGCTGAGTGTGGATTATGCTGAGAAAACTTGGATGGTCAAATATAAATAGACTCTATATAATAGATATACAGATAGACGGGAACAGAAGTACTCAAACATTGTTCATCAATATGTAATATTCTGTTTCTGTAACCTAGACAACTGAGCTGACAGTGACCTAGAGTCTATTTACTGACAGTGACCTAGAGTCTATTTACTGACAGTGACCTAGAGTCTATTTACTGACAGTGACCTAGAGTCTATTTACTGACAGTGACCTAGAGTCTATTTACTGACAGTGACCTAGAGTCTATTTACTGACAGTGACCTAGAGTCTATTTACTGACAGTGACCTAGAGTCTATTTACTGACAGTGACCTAGAGTCTATTTACTGACAGTGACCTAGAGTCTATTAACTGACTGTGACCTAGAGTCTATTTACTGACAGTGACCTAGAGTCTATTTACTGACAGTGACCTAGGGTCTAATTACTGACAGTGACCTAGAGTCTATTTACTGACAGTGACCTAGAGTCTATTTACTGACAGTGACCTAGAGTCTATTAACTGACAGTGACCTAGAGTCTATTTACTGACAGTGACCTAGAGTCTATTTACTGACAGTGACCTAGAGTCTATTCACTGATAGTGACCTAGGGTCTATTTACTGACAGTGACCTAGAGTCTATTTACTGACAGTGACCTAGAGTCTATTTACTGACAGTGACCTAGAGTCTATTTACTGACAGAGACATATAGTCTCTTTACTGACAGAGTCTTAGAGTCTATTTACTGACAGTGACCTAGAGTCTATTTACTGACAGTGATCTAGAGTCTATTTACTGACAGAGACATATAGTCTATTTACTGACAGTGACCTAGAGTCTATTTACTGACAGTGACATAGAGTCTATTTACTGACAGAGACTTAGAGTCTATTGACTGACAGAGACTTAGAGTCTATTTACTGACAGAGACTTAGAGTCTATTTACTGACAGTGACCTAGAGTCTATTTACTGACAGTGATCTAGAGTCTTTTTACTGACAGAGACATATAGTCTATTTACTGACAGTGACCTAGAGTCTATTTACTGACAGTGACCTAGAGTCTATTTACTGACAGAGACTTAGAGTCTATTGACTGACAGAGACTTAGAGTCTATTTACTGACAGAGACTAAGAGTCTATTTACTGACAGTGACCTATAGTCTATTTGCTGACAGTGACCTAGAGTCTATTTACTGACAGTGACCTAGAGTCTATTTACTGACAGTGACCTAGAGTCTATTTACTGACAGTGACATAGAGTCTATTTACTGACAGTGACCTAGAGTCTATTTACTGACAGTGACCTAGAGTCTATTTACTGACAGTGACCTAGAGTCTATTTACTGACAGTGACCTAGAGTCTATTTACTGACAGTGACCTAGAGTCTATTTACTGACAGTGACCTAGAGTCTATTTACTGACAGTGACCTAGAGTCTATTCACTGATAGTGACCTAGGGTCTATTTACTGACAGTAACCTAGAGTCTATTTACTGACAGTGACCTAGAGTCTATTTACTGACAGTGACCTAGAGTCTATTTACTGACAGAGACATATAGTCTATTAACTGACAGAGTCTTAGATTCTATTTACTGACAGTGACCTAGAGTCTATTTACTGACAGAGACATATAGTCTATTTACTGACAGAGTCTTAGAGTCTATTTACTGACAGTGACCTAGAGTCTTTTTACTGACAGAGTCTTAGAGTCTATTTACTGACAGTGATCTAGAGTCTATGTACTTACAGAAACATTGAGTCTATTTACTGACAGAGACATATAGTCTATTTACTGTCATAGACATATAGTCTTTTTACTGACAGAGACATAGAGTATATTTACTGACAGAGAAATAGAGTCTATTTACTGACAGATAAACAGAGTCTACCGTATTTACAGATTTATTGAAAAAGAACCTTTAGCATTTCTGTCGCTGTTGGGTCAGTTGGCTGGTGTTGCTGAAATAGCGTGTTCGGTAACGAACATAATGGGGCGGTGTCAGCAGGAAAGGGGTGAATCAAGCCTTTTTAAATCTAGACATGTAAATCTAGTCTTCTGAATCTAGATTTGTAAATCTAGCCGTGCAAATCTAGACCTTTTCTATCTAGACGTTACTTTTATCGTGCCAGTAAATTCCTGTTTATCTGACTTATCTTCTCCCCACCACCCCCATTTTCAATCCACAGTGGTTATGTGGGATTAACAGCTAATGTATTCAATATGAAGATACCATATTAAACGTGTTTACATTCTATGTCTCCACAAAAAATAATAAATTTGTTCCAGAGCGATGCCACAAAATCGTGATGTCTTTGACACTTTTTTTCCTTTCTCTTCCCCCTCTCTCCTGGCGTTCAGCTGTCTGTTGAAATGCCCTCAAGGGCACGAACGATACAAACTAATAGAAATATGCCAGGGACAAATAATTTCACATCAGTTATCTTTCATCTCGAGCGACACCCGGGGCCTTGGAATGGGTAGCCTGAGCTAGTTAGAGAAAAAAAACAAAGCAAACAACTATTAAATGTAAATCAATTAATGATTTGTCTCAAACACTTGATCTGGAGGGTGTCCCTGAGTCTACCCAACTTTGATGGGTACCTGAACTTAGTTGAGGTAAAGTAAAGGCGGCTGTGCATTGTGCTGGCCACATAATCATCTAGTAGCCAGAGAAACTGGTGAATCGGCCCTATGATCAATTTGGTCCGAAGGGTACTTCACTTTTTTTTACTTGATAAGCATTATCCACAATAATCTATATGGGATGTGGGTCTATAGGATATACGATATATTATAAGTTAAGATACACCAATAAAAAAACACATAAAAGATAGACATTTATAGCCTACATCATTATGTTTTTGTTTTCGATTATATTGTTTTCACTGTGATAGAAAAACAGAATCCTGCCTCGGGCTAGTAGTTCGTACATACACTTGAAAGTTTGCTAGCAAAAGAAATTTGTGTAGGCTATGTCTGTCTCAAATGGAAAATTAACTTCACATTAGAAGAGTTAGAACAAAAAAAAGCAAGATGTCTATATTTAGAAAGTCTATTTCCGTCTGTAATATCCCCCTGCCCCCAAGCCCAAAGGCGGTTGGCTCTTTTTTTGTAGAGTAGAATAAATGACGTCACATAGACACGAAATTACGCCTTGTTGTTCGTGACCCATTTGAAGAGAGATGTCGTGATTTCAATAATCAATAACCTGTTTTGTTACGACATTCCCAACAGCCCAACAACATAATATGGCTCCTTTCATTTACCAAACAGTGGCGGTTCTAGACTTTGCCTGGAGAGGAGAGAAGTGAGTTAACTCATCAAACTAGATCTGGTGGAGGCGGATGGGACACGTTGGCCGAGCGGCAGCGCGTTCGACTGGCGATCCGAAGGTTCTGGGTTCGAATCATGGTGCAGGCTAGGATTTTTCCCTGGACTTGAGGGTGTCCCAGAGTCTAGCCAGCTCTGATGGGTACCGGACACTAGTTGGGGTAAAGTAAAGGCGGCTGGGCATTATGCTGACCTCAATGTATGCTGACCTCAATGTATGCTGACCTCAATGTATGCTGACCTCAATGTATGCTGACCTCAATGTATGCTGACCTCAATGTATGCTGACCTCAATGTATGCTGACCTCAATGTATGCTGACCTCAATGTATGCTGACCTCAATGTATGCTGACCTCAATGTATGCTGACCTCAATGTATGCTGACCTCAATGTATGCTGACCTCAATGTATGCTGACCTCAATGTATGCCGACCTCAATGTATGCCGACCTCAATGTATGCCGACCTCAATGTATGCCGACCTCAATGTATGCCGACCTCAATGTATGCCGACCTCAATGTATGCCGACCTCAATGTATGCCGACCTCAATGTATGCCGACCTCAATGTATGCCGACCTCAATGTATGCTGACCTCAATGTATGCTGACCTCAATGTATGCTGACCTCAATGTATGCTGACCTCAATGTATGCTGACCTCAATGTATGCTGACCTCAATGTATGCTGACCTCAATGTATGCTGACCTCAATGTATGCTGACCTCAATGTATGCTGACCTCAATGTATGCTGACCTCAATGTATGCTGACCTCAATGTATGCTGACCAAACCTAGTATGCTGTGACCACAGACACTGGTGAAAGTTGCTTCACCATCCTTGTGATCAGTTTGGTCCGAAGGGTACTTTAATTTTTTATTTTACTGGTGGAGGCGGAAGGGCTCGTTAGAAAAGGTGCAGTTTATATTGTCTGTTGTTCTTGTTTGTTATGTTTTTGTTGTTTGGTTGTTGTTGCTTTTTAAAGGACAGGAAAGCAGGGCCTAAAATACTGTTAGTTTTTCTTCGTATAATGGGTTGGATTAAGCAAGCACTTTTGCTGGGACTCCTAAAACACTGTTGGTATTTCTTTGAATTCTGTGAGAGTCTTGGCTGACTCTGTAATGTGAGAGATGGGGTTACATTATTGACAATAATTGTTTTACAGTTCTGTTATGGGCGGGGCCATTAATAGCTGCAATTCTTTAAGCTCATTCCCCACCCCCATTATAACCTTTCATCGGCCACTGGTTTCCATTGTTGGAGTGTTTGATGTTTTTTTTAAAACGTATAAGTAAACAGATCGCTGTTAATAGACACTGTCCATGATTGGTTTGTATTAGGAGAGAGATGGATGAGTAAAGTCGGTATTAAAAAGTCTAGTTAAAACAGGTCATGCAAATTTGTATACTGGCTTATACTAGACTGCAAGTTGTACACATATAATCAAAGACTATAATAAGATGGACCGCTTACTCTATTTTTAAACTTATATGTTCTTTTTTTGCGTGCGCAACCAATAAGGCTGTCTTGAATGACTTCTACGCTCAAACGATTGCATTAAAGGTTTTCACTGTTTCAGGAAGTCTAGAGGACTTCATGCGATCGGTAATTCCCAAACTAAGTGTTTCAAGTTATCAATTAGCAGAAATATCAAAACACTGACCATGCTAAAATAGCATGGATAGAAGCGCTATATAAATAACCAATTTAATTTAATTTAATATATCAAAGCAATCGGTCCATCTGATTATAGTCTATGATAGTATTAAATAGCTTTAAATATTTGAAATTATCATGTCGAAGTTTGATCAGTGGCATAGCGCTAGATTACATTTCGGAAGGTCTTTGATTCGAATCCAATAAGAGAAATTGAGGCGGGAGAGGGTGCGCTATAAGTCCGATCAGTTTGATAGAGCAACACTGACATAAAAACAAAACAGTGTTCTGTTGTAGACCTAGTAGTAGTAGTAGCAGCTCAAATAGTCTCTCATAGTGACAATAAAGATGTAAAAAAAAGTTTATAGATAGATAGATTGGTTGATAGACCGACAGATAGGTAGATCGGCATAGAAATAGATGGACAGATACATAGATAGATAGATAGATAAAAAGATAGAAATATAGATAGATAGATAGATAGATAGATGGATAGACAGACAGACAGATAGATATATAGTAAGATAGATAGATAGATAGATAGACAGACAGACAGACAGATAGATAGATAGTAAGATAGATAGATAGATAGATAAATAGACAGACAGACAGACAGATAGATAGATAGATAGATAGATAGATAGATAGACAGATAGATAGATAGATATATAGATATATAGATAGATAGATAGATAGATAGATAGATAGATAGATAGACAGACAGATAGATAAATAGACAGACAGACAGACAGACAGACAGATAGATAGATAGATAGATAGATAGATAGATAGATAGATAGATAGATAGATAGATAAATATACAGACAGATAGATAGTAAGATAGATAGATAGATAGATAGACAGACAGATAGATAAATAGACAGACAGACAGACAGACAGACAGATAGATAGATAGATAGATAGATAGATAGATAGATAGATAGATAGATAGATAGATAGGTAGATATAAAAACATAGAAAGATGGAGGTGTGGATGCATAGATGGATAAACGGATAGTTAGATGCATGGGTGGATACATATATTATGGATAGAAAGAAAAATGGATAGATGGGTGTGTGAATGGATAACAGGATAGATTGATAGATATAAAGATAGATAAATGGATAGACGGGTGGAGGAATGGGTGGATGTATGGATAGAAAAATGTTCTCTATATAAATATCCACTGGCCACCAGCCAGTCCACCAAACAAAATAGATCCGATCCATTCAGAAAATGCATCCTGAACAACACCCCCCCCCCCCATATTGCCGCCATGGCTATCGCTGCTTGTCTAATCAGACATTACGGGTCACACTATTTCCATAACAATGAGCACAGAGAGTGAGAGAGAGAAAGAGAGAGAGAGTTATAAAGAAATGTAAAGAGAGTGCGGATCGGGAGAGAGAGGCCTTATTGTAACATTTATGAAGTTGTACTGACCAGAAGGGATTGTATGATCCCCACCTTCCATAAAGGTCTGGCATTATACAGAAGCATATTACCCTCCCTCCCCCCCTCTCCACACACTTTTCCTACTCTATAATACTTATACCAGCTCTGGATGGCTTCCATCCCCTGTCACCTTGATGGGAAAGTGGGGGAAGGGGGGGGGGGCTGGCTCCCCGTGGGGCACCCTCGATAATAGTTGTTTTTTTTAGTAAAAAAAATGCCTTGTCAGATAGACCTGTCGTTATGTAGAGCTATATTATACGGAAAGGTTGGAAGCGGTTTTGAGGTTTTGTATTGGCTGTTATGTTTGCGGGTAGAAGAGAAGACACCAAACAACAGCAGCGGCAAAATGATTTTATGCAACCATGCAAATGTCAACGTGTCTGACCTCACAGATTTACATAGAATATATGCTTATCACCAACACACACACACACAAACTCATACTTATATAGATAAATAAACTATATTGTGTGGGCCGTGCGGCAGTGCGTTCGGCTGGCGTACTGAATGTCCCTGGTTCGAATCCTAGGGTGTCCCTGAGTCTACCCAGCTCTGACGGGTACCTGACCTTAGTTGGGGTAAATTAAAGGCGACTGTGCATAGTGCTGACCACACAATCATCTAGTATGCCGTGGCCACAGAAACTGGCGAACGCTGCTTCACCGGACCTGTGGATCAATTCGGTCCGACGGGATACTTTACTTTACTTATTTGTAATACTCTATACCCTAAGCTCAATGTTTCAAGCGTATGCCTGACATGTGCTCAAATTCCGGAGTTCTCAAAGTAGGAGCCCAACTTAATTGGAGTTTGATAGATTTTCTTAAACCACAAGAATGGAGTGCTGGTGGAGTGTGGTTGGGGGATGGTGAGGGAAGGGTGAGGGGGGGGGCATTGCGCTGACATCAATTGTGGAGCTAGCGTATACTTCCTTTATAAAAAAAAAAGTGCGAGAGAGAGAGAGAGAGAGAGAGAGAGAGAGAGAGAGAGAGAGAGAATATGAAGAGACTAGGAGATGTATAGGGGAGAGAGATATTTCCGAAAGAGAAAACCAGTATAAATAGACTCTATCACTCTCTGTGTCTACAGTCATTAACAGACTAACTGAATAGGTTTTAATGTCAAACATTCAAACTGTTTTAATCTGTGTAGTCAGTATCACAATACTAATAAAAACATGTATCTATACACATATATAAAGTAGACTGTACGTGTGTGTGTTCAACCACCAATCATATTAGTTTATTTAAAGACACCTGACCTTATTTTCTCATATCATACTTTTACGAATTTACTTCGGACATGTGTCCTCGCTAGCTAAGTGGTTAACATATCCAACTGCCATGCGGGCGACCCGGGTTAGGCTGTAAAGTTTTTCTACAATTTGTTTTATTTCGATTAAAATTATTTTTAAAAAATCATTCTATTCATTGTAGTTTATAAATTTTTTTTATCAGTAGCTTATGCAGGCCAGTTTTATTTTCCCCCGGGGTCAACGCCGGGAAATTTAGCTTGTACAAAATATGTAAAAATATTTAAAATTCATGTAGGTCTAATGAGTTTATTATTAGCGATGAAATGTGAGCATGTTTTTTTTTATGGAGATGGAAAAAGGAAAAAGGGAGTGGGGGGGGAGGGGGTCGAAATCTTATTATCATTTGAGAGGTATAATTTGCGGCAAATCGGTAGGTGACCTCATTAATTGGAAACACGTGTGGAAAAAAAATCATATTCCGGCGTGTCTTGAATCCAGTGCCGTTGCTAGGGCTTTGGGGGCCCGGTGAGGGGGACTTGGCCTCTTTAGGGGCCCCTGCATTTTGACATTCAACATTATGACATGAGAAAAAAAACACATATCGAACACTCCTTTAGGGGCCCCCTCCAAGTAGGGGCCCGGGGGGGACTGTCGAATTTGGACCCCCTGTCCTCCCCTAGCTATGCCACTGCTTGAATCTTAACCTGTTTTTTTTTATTTTGCTTTATTTTGATCGGGACCTAACCTTAGCAATGTTGAATCTCGTCCATGATTACGGACTCGTTTAAATAAGTCTACTGTTGTTTTTTTAACACAAAGACTTTTTTTTTGTAAACTCAAAATTTGATCAAGTAATTTTATTACTAGGCCCTATCTTATCTTATATATTACAGTATAGGGCCTACGTTCATCCGTTGTACCAGTCTAGTATTCTTGCATCTTTATTAATGTTTAAAATGATGTTAAGCTTTTTGGTTTTCCTGGTTTGTCCGGGCAACCCATTTCATGTCCGAACGCCACTCGGGATAAAGAGTAAGCTTACTTGTATGCATTTGTTCTTGCATAAGGGATAAGGAAAGTGTTTTTGTCTTTATGTTTATCTGAGCATTGTAACAGGTTGTTATTGAGTGGTATTTCTAAATTAGAGTTTAATGCATTATAAATTATTACTACTTTACTCTTTGCCCTTCTGTTTCTAAGTATAGTGAATTGACTATTAGTTTTAGACTTGTCAGTTGTGAATAGGCCTATGCACTGTGACAAAAATCAACTTTTAACTAACATTTTTGAAAAACCTCTTTAGTCGGCCTTCATATTACTAGGCTAAATACTACAAAAGAACTTCAGTCTCCTAAAAATATATATATATATAATTTGGTCTAATATATTTGCGAAATGAAAGTATTTAAAAAAATAATTATTCATTAATGTGGATGTTAAAATTTAAAAAAAAATTATTAAAAAAAAATTTCCACATCGCTGCGAGCAGGGTTCGAACCTGCGCGGGAAGATCCCATTGGATTTCAAGTCCAACGCCTTAACCACTCGGCCATCACAGCTACGAACAATCGGGTTGAAAATAACAAACCATCTTTGCCGCATAGCGGACTAAGTTATCGGAGAGGGATTAAAGTAAAATACTGAGGTTAGCTGGTTAGCGTATATTCATATAGGCCTATAATTACCTATAATTTTTAATTTGTATTTAATTTTAAAATGGTTCAAATAATTCAATAGATTGTATTTCTTTTTAAATTATAGCCTGTAAATCGTAAGCTACGATATAGTCCATAGTGCCATAGTAGGCCTACTTTAGCCTACTTATTACCGTGTCTTACCTAGGCCGCCTAGGCCTAACCTAACTAACCTAGGCCAACTTATTTAGTAAAATAGGCCTATTATAATGTCGCCCCATTATATTAAAGTTACTATAAGTATAATAAGTCCTATAAGTTATTCATTATTATTAGGCTAATGTATTCTAGGCCTAGGCTATAGGCCTACTATAATAAACATAAATATAAAATTTATTAAAATAGATCGCAACTAAAATGAAATAATAATAATAAGCTTTTAACTCTATTTATTATCGCACAAATAGAGCTGTTGGGTTTTCAAAATATAGAAATCTAGTATTGTTGTTTTAAGACACATTTTTTTGTATAATCTCTAACACGATGTAAAATTAATAATAATAAAGGAATGACGTATGACGATAAAAACTGTGACGCGAGAGATAGAATTGACGTAGTGAAGATATTGCACAAATTCCCAAACGGTTGACGACCTTAGACATACGGAACGACAGGACGTGTTTAAATTAGGCTTTAGACTTTAGACTATATGCTTTGGACTGGTCAGTTTAATATTGTAGGCTATATATGTTGTTGAATTGAGGATTTGATGATTAAATAATATTTGTGTGGATCAGTATTTGTGAGTCTATAAGCTACGTAATTCAAGTGTGGCCTGCCCTGAGATTGATAAATTCAATATGAAGATAAAAGTAACGACCACAAGGGCATAGGCTTTAAACTTTAAAGTTTAAATAAAAAAAATAACGAGGTCTTTGAACGTTAGCCTGTAGGCGATGTGGGTGTGTGTCTGCCAACGCCTATGACAATGCTTACTAAAAAAAAAAATCAATATTCAACAACAACAACAAAAAAAAAAAAAAAAAAAGAAAGAAAGAAAGAAAAGAATAACGCATCCGCTTTTTGTGTAGGCCTAAGTTCTGTAATTATGGGCATCAGATGATAGAGGCCAAGGGCAATTTGCACGAACAATGGCTGTATAAGAACGTATGGGATGTCTTCCGAAGCATCTTACTTTTTCAAATTATGACCCACACGGATAGCATATGCGATTATCTATGTGTCTTTGTTATGGCCAGGATGGGATGCCTATAGTGATGCTAACATCTCAATAAATTTGCCCTAACAGTTCCTTGGAATAAAAAACAAAAAGAACACAGTTAATAGAAAAAAACTATAAATAATTCTTACACGATAATCGTATTTTATAGTTATTGACGCTTAGAGGAGGGGTCGGCAACCTTTTGGCAATAGTGTGCCAAATTAAGAGTTCTAAATCATTCAGCGTGCCAACAACCTAAAAGTTATTCAGCTCTTTTCTTGTAGAAAGACTTGAATTAACATTTCGGAGCTCATCCGCGTATCGAGTCTGGCACGCTTGCCCTAGGTTGCTGATCTTGGCTAGATGATCTACAACTAAATATATTTATTACTAGGTATGATTTTTTCTTCTTTTCAAATGACAACATCGGCCCCACACTAATGACAACTTCGGCCCCACACAATGACAACTTTGGTCCCACACAAATGACAACTTTGACCTCACAAATGACACATTTGGCCTCAGATGACAACATTGGTTCTTCAAATGACAGCTTTGGCCCACACAAATGACATCTTTGGCCCCACATATGACAACGTTGGCCTCATGTGACAACATTGGCACCGCTAAGAACATCGCAGAAAGCTCTCTTGACCTCCTTGCACAAAAGAGAAAATTTTACACTACATGCCGTAGAGGACGAAGTAAAAAAAAAGGCATTTTCTTTCTCCGTCTCTGCAGGTATTGTAATCTATGACGGAGGTAATTACTTTAGGCCTTGAAAGCAAAAATTGGCGTAAACACGAAATGGATGTAATAAAATCTTTTCATTAATTTGATATAAAGTTGTTTTTTTTTTTTAGCCAGCTTCACGCTTTTTAATACAGAGCCATCCTTTTAAATGGCCAAGTTCAGCCTTCTATTTTCATGTAATTATCACTGACCATGATGCCATATTATGCGTTTAGTGGTGTGGCATAAGTTTATAATGATCACAGGCTGGGTTTCAGGCTGGACACGATGACATAGAGCGATTAACCTTTCGGTCGGAAGGACTTAGGCTAGTGCTCGGCGGGCACACCACGTCGTATCGACGGAGAAAAAAAACTTGGTTTCCACGTGTTTTCGTAGTTTCCTCGTGTTTCACCCGTCGACACGACGTGGTGTGCCTGCTGGGAACCCAGATGTGAAATCAACAATACGCCAGAAATTGCATCCCTGTTGTCTGAGAGTTCATTAAGTATACCCAGCTCTAAAGGCATTTGTTTGGGAAAGTATCTGTGATTGGACGCGATACTGGCATCACAATCTTCGTGTATCTCATTTCGATCTGAAACTGTTGAACGCTGCTACGGTGGTCTTATGGACAGGGTTCTGTCCCTCATTCGCCCACCGGTGTGCTCTTAATGTAAGCGTATCGGTGGTTTCCACATTTCGCCAGACTTTAAGGGTACGGAAGTGACATCAGATGCTACTAACAGCAGTGCTTCTACGCCCTCAAAGATAAAACATAAACTCTGATAAGTTATGACTCAATCTGAACTAAATAAAATATCATCTTAAAGTCACACGTGTCGAGCAAACCTAATTACTTAACCCTCCACCCCCCACCCCACCCCCCTCCCCCCACCATTCAATATTCCCACAAATTATCTAATAAAATTTCATCTATTCACTTCAAGAATCACATAAATTTAATTATCTTTCTCCAGTGTTTATTTCGAAGTGGCAACTAAGGCAGTAGTAGATCGATACAATTTTTGTTAACCCTTCCAGGGCCAATAAAAGCACACTGTGACGTGGAAGGGTTAATAAAGTACAGAGTTTGATGGCATTAGCTGCGGGGACGATTTATTTTTCTTTATTAACTTATCGCAAATTTAACGGTCTGGGTAAAGAATAGAAACTGCCTGGCCGAGATGATTGAAGTTTATGGGCTCAATTCAATCGCTTCATTGTCCGTGTGTGAGAGTGTGTGAGTGTGTGTATGTGTAGTTGATATTTATTATTTTCTCACTATCCAAGAGTCGTCTGCTCGTTCATTCGTCTTTTTCTTTGCTCGTCCATCTGTCTATTTCTCTCTTGTCCATTGTTCTATTTCTCTGATCGTCCATTTGGGTCTTTTTTCGGCTCATCCATTGGATTATTTCTCTGCACGTCTCTCTTATTCTTTATCACTCCCCGTGGAGCATAAGGCAGCAACAAAGTTCAGCCATGCCTCCATATCCTGGGCCAGTCATCTGATCTCATGCCATGTTTTATTGGTGGCCTTTGCTTCTTCATCCATTGTTCTCCTCCAAGTTCCCATTTGGTCTTCCCCTTACCTTTTTCATGACGGTTTCCATTTCAAAGCATTGCTTAGAAGCCTCTTTCTATCCATGTGGAGAACGTAACCCAGCCATCTCCATCTAATTTTCTAGATTTCATATCTGAACGCCCATTAGTCTAATTCTCTGCACGCACGTCAATTGGTCTATTTCTCTGCACATCCATTGGTCTATTTCTCTGCACATCCATTGGTCTTTTTCTCTGCACATCCATTGGTCTATTTCTCTGAACGCCCATTGGTCTAATTCTCTGCACGCACGTCAATTGGTCTATTTCCATGCTTGTCCAACGGTCTATGTCTATAATCGAACATAATGGTGCTGATTTATAGTACCATTTTAATCAGATTTGAGGTTGTCTACATTCAACAGAAATGTTTGTAGGACAGCATTATGTTGATGTTGATAGAATGTTGGACAAGTACAACAAGGACACGTGGATCAATAAAGACGCAATAAAAAAAAAGATTTAATATACAGGGCTAGAAACTAAAAAAGATGCATCGTAAACCCCCATAACGCTGTGTCACACGTGGCACACACAGAGACGTTAATGGCACGCATCGTGTGAAGACCTAGTCATATAGTCATGCGTAGCGGCAAACTAAAACACAATTTGAAACCTTTTACACATAATGAAAACACTTTGCGGGCAGCGCACACTGCTTGGGGCGGGGTATTTGTAGTAATATTAACTATAATGCGAAACAATAGTTACCGGAAAGATGTGAGTTGTCGATAGGAAACAATTTAAAATTAATAAGAGAAAGAGAGAGAGATAGAGAGAGAGAGAGAGAGAGAGAGAGAGAGAGAGAGAGAGAAAGATCGAGTGGGGAAGTTGAAATGATATGAAAAGACAAATAACCCAGCGGACACACCACGTCGTATCGACGTGTTTTCGTGGTTTCCACGTTATATCCCCGTCGATACGACGTGCCCGCTTAGAAAATGCATCACATAGCAATAAAATAAATACACATAAAAATTAAAATCGAGGAAAATGGGTAAATATAAATAATATGCCGCTGGACCAAGAAGAATAATGTAACTGGAGATACCCAGCGGCATCACCATGTCGTATCGACGGGTAAAAAAAACGTGGTTTTCCAGCCAAAGATTGGGTGTAAACCCCCAGCGGATGGCTGGATGGGTTAGGGTAGTCACCATCCTCCCAGCCAGAGGGGAACAGCTCCCAACGAAGTCGAAGGTGTGTCGACTGGTTCAACTGGGGAACAGTGTGGGACAATCAGAAAACGGACATACACGCAACCATAAGCTTTCCACATGGTGCTAAATCAAATAGAATTTGATTTTTACATAAACCGACTTTTTTTTTACGTCGAAATTTAGCGTTTTCTATCAAATATATTAGACTACTTAGAACTTTTAAAAGGTTATGCTAAAGAGATCTAATGACTTAGATTTTTAACCTTCTTTTTTTTTTATTACCTTAAAATTCACATTTTGAAGCTAATTTCTTTTTAATGCCTATAGTCTTATAGTGTCTCGTCCAGATTTAGCTAGGACCACCCTTCCATTTAAGCTACTTTCCCCCCTCACCATTTTAGATTTAAAAAAACCACCGCCTATCACCCACCCACTTCTCGATAACACCAAGTCGACCTTCTCCACCATTCGCCATTTTAAGTAAAGCCCCCCCCCTCCTCCCCCCTTTTTCCATTTTCAAGAAATATTTATAAAAAAAAATACAACAACATAAAACAAATCACGTCAGACCTGTAATAGAAAACACAACATCGGCGTATTTTAAGCAGATCGATACCACCAGGGTTGTTTATGCCCACGTGTGCACACACTGACCATTAGTATCGACGGCAAGGCCTGATAGGGCAATTACAAAGACAAGAGTTTCGATGCTCGCCAGTATTGCCAATACGTTGTTGCTGGCTTGAAACAGATAACACGAACTTTTTTTCTTCTTCTTTTACCTATTGATTACTCAAGGCCGGCTCAAGAACATCTGAGGCCCTAAGCATTAACAAAGATGTTTGCTTATATAGACTATATAAAATCAAAACATAAAAAAAAATAACGCATATAATACAATTATTAACTCAATTTATATTGAAATGGACCAAATTTTATTGTGAAAAGGCAACATATGTTGTTGTTCTATGGTACATTTGTTGAATTTTTCTGATGTTTTTTTTTTCTTGATCAAATTTTCATATTTTTTAAAAATTTAATATCAAATAGTTTTTTTTTTTAATTAGTTTTTTTTCTTTTTAATAATTAAATGTTGGTTTCTTTTATTGCGTGTCCTGCATATTTCAACTGCACCATACGCAGTGCACGATATGAGAATAGCGTCTATCTTAATTTCCTGTTTTGGAACATGCAGGTGATGCCTTTTTGCACTTGACGTCATAATCACGTGTTTTTTTTACTTAACGGTTAAATCTATCCCTGGCAGTATTCATGGAAATAGATTAACCAATCCAGTTAGGCAAAAAACAAAAAAAAACAAAACAACACCAAAAAAAACAAACAAGAACGCAACATCATTTTACAAGACTTTAATAGAAATCCCCATTTAAATATGCATGGGAAATATTACTCATTCGTTTTTTTCCAGGAGCATTTTATAACTTATAGCATTTAGATAGCATATCTAATCTCTATAACATTTTGCAAGCGTGGGCATACCTCTAATGATACCCCCACAACACAAGCTGTTTATTGCCCCCCCCCTTCCAGGACCAGACATCAATTATATGTAATGTAAAAGTAAGGTATTTCCGACCGACCGATTAGATCTATTTAGCGTGTGAAACATCTTTCAGAAGCTTCCGTGGCCAAAACATACTAGAGGAATTGTGTGTCCACCACGAAGCACGACCGGCCTATTCTTCGCCACAACTAATGTCAGGAACCCATCAGAGCTGGATAGACTCAGGGACACTAATCACAGCCTTCGCCGGGGTTCGAACCCTAGACCTTCGGCTACCGCGTACCCATTTGAAAAAAAATATGTGTATGTACTAGCCACACATTTCCCATGTATGCAGTGGTGACAGTATCTGGTGATAACTGTTTTAATCAGCCTAGATTCTAGCAAAGTATAATACGCGAACTACATACCCTCCCCATTTTTTTAAAAAAGTCCCCCTCCCCAATATACACTTCTTAATCTATAGCCAATTACATTATTTCGATTCTCAATGCTACAAAGTTACAAACGCCCTTGAGTGCTAGGAACAAGCCGCCATGTTGAAGTTTGAGGACTTGGAAAAAAGCCGCCATGTTGAAGAGAACTGAAGACCTTATTGACCGAATCCCACGGAAATGATAAGCTCTTTTGATTCGGAAACTAGAAAAAAAAAACAAGAACCAGGTCAAGTTACACAACTCTTTATTACAAGTCATACTTGAGTATAGAGTTACCGTGCCTTCCCTTTTCTTTTTGTTCTTCATTTATTTCTTAGTCTAATCTATTTTTAGAATGGTGTTGCGTAATCTCGGAACTAGAAATGGTGAACTATCGACCTATGACCCACATTTTGGTAAGTATCCATTTAGTCTGCAGTCTGCTGTATTGTAGATGTTATGCCCACAAACAAAATCTTAATTTAGAAAAAATCTCTTTGAAATTTTATATGTGATGAAATAAACAACACAATGCAGTCAATATATCATACGTTTATATAAAATGCAAGCTAAATTCCCCGGCATTGCCGGCTGGGGAAGGGGGGGGGGGGGAAACAGTCTTGTATAAGCTACAGATAAAATTTCATCAACTACAATGAAACGACTCTATATCTAAAAATATTTTTTTTACTGAAGACATTTATACAGACTATTGTGATCGGGTAAAAAATAGGTAAGTCTTTTTATTTAACAAACATCTAAATTATATTTAACAAACATCTAAATTGCCCGCTGCTGCTCGTAGATTTACAATCTTTTTTTTTTTAAAGTAACTAATAATTAATTGAAATAAAAAAAATTGTAGAAAAAAAGGTATTGACTAACAGGAGAATCGAACCCAGGTCGCCCGCATGGCAGTCCGCTACATTATCTACTCAGCTAGTGAAGACACGTGTTCGATGTGACATCGCAAAAGTATAATATGAGACAATAAGGTCACGTGTCTTTAAATAAACTATTATAATTGTTGGAAAACACATACAAAGCTTTATATATATATATTTAGATATTATCAATTGATGTACGATTACTACAGAAAACGTTAATGTTTTGATAAATATAATTATCATCCTTCTAATGCGGTTTTTTGATGCTGGCTGTTGTTGTTTTTTAACATTTTATAAAAATATTGTTATAATTAAGCAATCACTCAAAAAGAATTTTAACGTATTTAAGCCAATACAATTTTTGTTGTTTATAAGGCTTCCAAGGTTTTTTCCCTTAGCCACCAAACACAGAAAACAAAATGTCGGTTAATAGGATAATAAAGGCACTTAATTAAGGGTTTATAAAAGAAAACCTCCAAGCCGGGGTTATATTAGGCTGTCAACAGTTATAAACCAAACAAAGGTATTGACTATATTAAATTTAAAAAAAAAACGCAATGAGAAAAGCTAAGTTTACTTATTCTATTATTATTTGTATGTTGTTTTTGTTTTGTTGTTTTGTGTTATGCATTCGCCTTCCAACGAGTTCGCTCCCTGCCACCAACAAAGAGAAAAGATTAATAAAAACTAACCCATAAAAACACTTTTTTTTATTATACTCCCTTTCTTTGTAAACTAAGTTGATATTTAATTTATATTTTGATAGATTAAAATAAATATAAGTGATATCATACCTTATGAATTTCCACACTAAAATTTTGCGCATCCTTTTTTTTCTAGCTTTGGCCCGCAAAAAAACATAAAAAGATAACTCGCTTTGTTTCGGCTATATTGTGTCGTTTTCATTCTATATATTTCGTAAAAACGAACACATCCGAAAAGTTTATTTACTCCCGTCTCTTCCGGTAGAGGCAGCCATGTTTTTTTTTTCTTCGATTCGCAAATTGTTCGAAGGTATTAGTGACTATTCTAAAGGCTATGATGCTGAAAATTTGATAGAATGTATTGTTAGTCTGGACAAGTCTGCTACCCAAGTTTTGGCTCGATTGGACGACGGGAAATGGTCGAAAAATCGATGCAAAGTTTTCCAAGCAAGCAACCAACCAACCAAGCAGACAGTACGAGTTAAAAGAAAGGGAGTAAAAAAATGGAAAAAGTTAAAAGATCATTAAACGGTTTTTAAAAAGTGTAAAATATGTCATTAATGTGCGTTCAATAAAAGTTTACCAAAGGACACTATATAATGGTTCTAAAAAAAGTTTTTGTGTCTTTAAGGAGGTTGGTCCGGGGGGGGGGGGGAGGGGAGGCTGACATTTTTGTTAGAATGTGTTGTCATCGGCTTAAGTTTAATGTTCTAAGTTTCAGCTCGGTCTGATGACAGAAAGTGGACCAATATGCCGTTCAATATTCCGGGCACCCTCCAGAGGCCTACATTAACTACGTACATAATTATTAAAAAATGTTTTGCGAAGTTAATATAAAATATTTGAACACAATATTATTAAGTATATTGCCGTTAAAGTAAAAAAAGTATAGTAAAGTGTCCCGCCGGACCAAATTGATCCTGGTGAAGCAGCGCTCACCAGTGTCTGTGGCTGCGGCCAACTAGGTGATTGTGTGGCCAGCACAATGCACAGACGCCTATACTTCACCCCAACAAAAGTCAGTTACCCATCAGTGCTGGTTAGACTCACGGACACCTCTCCAGACCCGGGAAAAAAGCATCCTATCCTTCACCAGAATTCGAACCCAGGACCTTCGGTAGGCCATTCGAACGACTTAAGTTAATAAGTATATTACCGTAAAATATATGACATAAGGACCCATTTCAAGTGTAAGTAACTGAAAATTGGCGAACCCTGCTAATGACGTAAATTGTAAAATATATACTGACAGAGTGTTAATCTCATTCAAAACAGCCAAACGTTATTGAAACCGACAGGCTGATTCCATTAAACACATTACTTAAATTCATATGGACATGTAAGGGT
Organism: Anisus vortex; assembly: GCA_949126835.1. Lineage (NCBI taxonomy): Eukaryota > Metazoa > Mollusca > Gastropoda > Planorbidae > Anisus > Anisus vortex. Next base: position 8,728,003 of record OX421497.1, read on the forward strand.
ATAAATAAAAAAAATTCAATTATAATTCAAAAAGTTTTTTTATTTATTTTGTATTTTGTGTTAATTAGCTCTTGAGGACAGCTAGTCTAGTCGAAGTGAAAAGGGCCTCGTGATAAAAATGTAGCGTTTAAATTAGAATGCATATATTTTTCTGTCAGCACTATCTATTATCTATATATCGATCTATTATCGTCATAACTACGATCTATCCATCAAATCGATTATTTATCAATTTATTGTATACCTAGGCTATCTATTATTTATTTCTTATCTTTCTAACTATTATCTATAAATATGTTATCTTTCTTACTATATATTATCTATCAATCTATCATTTATTTAGTATTAGTCTGTTGTCTATCTATCTATTACCTATCAATGTATCATCTATATATCTATCAATTTATTATCTAGCAATCTATTGTCTATCTATCAATTATCTATCAATGTATCATCTATATATCTATCAATATATTATCTATAAAGCTATTATCTATCAATCTTTTATCTATTAACTATCACTCTATTATTAATCCTTCTACATTGAATCTACTCTTCTCTCAGCTAATTATCTATCTCTCTATCTATCTCTCTCTCTATCTATCTATCTATCTATCTATCTATCTATCTATCTATCTATCTATCTATCTATCTATCTCTCTATCTATCTATCTATCTATCTATCTATCTATCTATCTATCTATCTATCTATCTATCTATCTATCTATCTATCTATCTTCTTGCACTTCCGGGGCGCTGCACCGCAGGCGACCTAATTACGATGTGCCTTTTTTCAGCTTTTCTTCCATTTTATCAAGCCAGAATTTATTAATTTGTATATGCTTAAAGTATGTTAGTAGTTTGTATAACGGAAACTATTGTTGCTATAATTTTTTATGTAAAGAACCGCCTTCACGAAACTATTTTACACCATTAGCGGATTAGCGTCCATACTAATGAACGAACCGCTATCTTGGATAAAAATGACAACAAATAAACATGTCTTTACACTAACAAGGCGAATACAAGGAGAAATACGTCTGTAGACATTTTATTTGCTTCGCTCAGACAGTCCCGTCAACAGTGGCAAGTAAAGTTGGATGGCTGGCTATCTATATAAACAAACAATGTTGCAATACCAACTGCATTACAACAAAAGAAGAATATGCTCACCAGACGAAGAATTATTGTGCGTCAGACTCAGCCCATACTAGACTCTATCTACCATACGTAACAAGAAATATATCGTCAACTATTCAGTCAGCCAGAATACAATAGATGAACTATTTCTTGCATGATAAATTGTGCGATTGTGTGTGCGCTTGTCTATTTTTATAAGTATATTTCTGAGCTTGTATAGTCTACAGATTTCAAATAATTTTTTTATTTTGTTTAAAATATGCTGAAAGACAAAACATTTGTAATTAAGACAAATTTCCATTTGTTTGGATCAATAAAGAAATCTTATCTTATCTTATCTTATCTATCTATTATATGTTTATCTATCTGTGTAAGTTAAAATTATAATATCATGGAAAGAATCGCTGTACTAAGGACCACCTTCTATCTATGTATTCATTTATCTATCTATCTATCTATCTCTCTGCCTGTCTGTCTGTCTATCCATCTATCTATATATCTATATGTCTGTCTGTCTATCTATCCATCTATCTATATATCTATCTGTCTGTCTGTCTATCTATTTATCTATCTATCCATCTATCTATCTATCTATCTATATATCTATCTATCTATCTATCTATCTATCTATCTATCTATCTATATGTCTGTCTGTCTATTTGTCTGTCTATCTATCTATCTATCTATCCATTGTTTAAAAAAAAAACTATCAATAAAGTATGCGTATAAGCCACATTGATTTTGTGATGTTGTTTTTCGCTCGGTGTAAAATGAGATACATTTTATGGATAGTTAAAGAAACTAGCGCAAGGATTGGGTTGTCTGGAGGGGCTGTTTATGTCTCATATACTCCACGGCCGCCTTACACTATAAACTTGCCATCGCTATACGTTTGTGATAAATTCACAATCATAACTTTCCCAAGGAGGAGAATGTGGAGGTGGGAAGGGGAGGGTGGGGGTGTCATCGCTCCACCTTGGCAATAATGTCCCAAGAATAATAACTAGCCAAGGGCAATAACTAGCAAGGGCAATAACTAGCCAACGGCAATAATGTCCCGCGAATAATAACTAGCCAAGGCCAATAACTAGCTAAGGGCAATAACTAGCCGAGGGCAATAACTAACAAAGAGCAAATACTAGCTAACGGCAAAAAGTTAGCCAAGGGCGATTACTAGCCAAGGGAAATAACTGCTAGTCAAGGGCAACAACTAGCCAACGGCAAAAAACTAACCAAGGGCAAAAACAAAGCAAGGGCAAAAACTAATCAAGGGCAACGAGTAGCCAACGCACCAGTCTGCTTTAAATTGTATTATAACAAAGCAATTACTTGTTGAATACACCCTGCAGTAATACAATCATACTTTGAGGATTTTACATGAACAGGACAGGTTAAAGCGAGTTATGTAAAAGTAAACCCAAAATGAAGATCCTGAGTCTAAAAAACAACGGGAAGTATAACTTACAACTTTGACGTCGGATGCCAAGTGACGTCATGATGCTCATCTCGTGGTTTCTGTGACAAAACGTGTCTCGGAAGAAGGGGAGATAATTAAACATGTACAATTCGCGTGACAACCCTTCATTGGACAATGTCTACATCCATTTGCCATTTACAGGGTTTATGAACTCTTAAAAATATAAATAGATTACCCCCCTCCCCTTTTAATGCTTAAATGTTCTTTACTGGTAGCTGTAAAAACAAAAAGTAAAAAAAAAATTGAACAATTTAGTTTTGTTCATGTCAGGCCTTGAAAAGGGAGACCATTGTTTCCAGGTATAATTTTGTCAACTTCCGGCTAGATTTATTACCACTAGAATAGTGTCCCTTTGTCAACCAAAATTTTTTGACTTAGGACTGAGGAAAGAGTTAACAATTTAACTATTTATACAATTATAAAACATCACAAACAAGTTATTAAAAACGGATTTCTCTATATGAACTAATGTAATTTTTCACTTTATGACCAGCTTAATGCTGTCACGTTATGAACTAATGCATAGGTCGGCAACCTATTGCTTACAGTGTGCCAAACTAGGATTTCTAAATCATTCAGCGTGCCAACAGCCTAAAAGTCAACCTGTTCTATTGTACTTAAAAAAAAAGTATTTTTATAGGACAATTACTTTAACTCCGTGGCAAGGCCAAAAGCAAAGGAGATTATTTGTAGAGAAAATCCTTTAAAGCGTTTTATATTTAATAAAAAAATTAACGTGTTTGTGATCATCATCATTTTTATTTGCATTTATATCAAATGCAATGTTTTATCACTAAGCTTTCACATTTATGGTAATTATTTGTTCTCAACATTATCATTTGTTAGTTAACCCTTCCAGTACCGACCTACTTCTATCTATGCTGCCTTCAGTTCCGCTATATACGCGCCCGGGACTGTAAGGGTTAAGATGATGATCTAACAGTTGCAAATGGTTACATTTTGATCTCAGTTTTACTGAGAGGTCCGGTTATTAGTTTGTTTTGTTTTTCCGGTAGGAGGCGCGGCGGAGTTTGATCTCCTTGCCCCTCCTTTGGGCCTACTAGGCATCGTATAGTTTTTGAGAGCCGTAGCTCGGGGGGTGGGGTAACTCAGACCTCCTACACAGTTGTGAAATATCTAATCGCTCAAGGCGGAGAAGATCTACACATTGTGTGAGGAAGCCAGAGTGATCGAACTTAGCCAAAAGGCCGACGGATTAGAACAAAGTAAGATTATTCAGCGGAATAATTGATACCTAGTAATCATACATGATGGGTAGTTAATGTAATGTTTGGAAGTATACATACAAATTATTTAGTCGTATAAGTTTTATAAAAGTTTCAAATACTGTTTACAGTTTGATCATTACAAAATTATAAATTTTACGCAGTTTATTCTTTTATAAAAGAAATAAAAAAGAAACATATTACAAAAATTAGCTCAAATTAAACGAGTTTATCATCTCCCTTTAATTAAAAAAAGGTTTCCACATTTGATTCCACAGTGATGCCAGATAAGTAAATATTACTGACTAATTATTAGTTCTTTATATAAATCCAACATTATGGTATTCATTACAAATGTAATTATTAAAAGATTAAAATAATTTACGTAAAACAGTTGTAAAAAAACATTTCCTGCATTTAATTAACTGTTTGTCCATCTAGGGTGTTTATATTTTAAACATTAATAATTGCTGAAATTACATAAAATAGTGATGTTAAATTCTCTTATATTTATTAACACTTTCTGTCCGTAAGAACACCACTGGTGTCGATCGGCCGTGCCATTCTGCCGTAAGAACACCACTGGTGTTGATTTGGGTAACATTGTTTGTTTCGCTATTAAATCCAAACCAGCTTTCTAAAATTAATTTTAACTTCCTCTGACTATTTATAGATATCAGAACTCTTCTTAGCATAAGTTTAAAGTAGATTTGACGAACATTTATGCTTTTTTTTCATTGCTTATAGTGGTGACTATTGATTTGTTACGACGGTCACAGGTACACATAAGGGGGGGGGGGTGGAAAAGATCAACTAAACTACTGTCTATAGGCTTTTTTTTATGACATTATTAAATAGAAATGATACAAACTTATTTGATTTTATTAAAGACTGAAATTTAATACAATTTAGATTCAAATAAATAATTATATCGGTCTAAGACTACATCGAGTCGGGAGCATCAACCGGTGAAAAATAAGCGCCTTCAACTAGGTCCAACTAGGACCTAATCTTTCCGATGTTTTCATGATTAATTTATTCTGTACACTGTGTAGTCTTTTATATTCAAAATTTATATTTTATTCTCTTTAATTTGATATATAACATGTACCTAATTAAAAAATAATAATATTATTTTCTGAAAACATAACCACTCCTAGGCCTAGTGCTAATAAAAAATGTTAAAATATCATATTTTTCTATGTTTTTTCAAACTGTTACAGACATTAATTAAAAAGATTACCTCTCAATTTTTGTAATTATGTTGATAGCCTAATAGTATATAATTGATATAAACGTGGATTTATTTCAATACTTCTTATAGTTTGTAATTAGCAATTTTTTTTCAAATTTTTTTTACTAGAAAAATTTCATTTCTTTTTACATTTTATTAATATTTTTTTCTTTTTTTATCATTTACGCAAAGAATTTCAGAACAAAACATATTTATTTAGATTCAGTATTTATTCACCTTTAGTTTGATATGTAACACTTGGTACATTTAATTAAAAAAACTATATAAAAATATTTTTTATGACATATGGATTTTGTCTATAAAAAAAAACTCCGGCAGAACCTGAAAAAAACTACGGACAGAAAGGGTTAAATTAATAATACAAATAAATGTGTTTTAGAATTACTTAAATGTATGTTTTATTAAAGAAGATGAGCATAAAAACTCTTTTAAATGTAATTGGTGTGTATCAATTAATGAGTGGTAAAGTGTAAGTGACCTCTTTGTATGCTTAAAACAGCTTTCATGTGCGATAAAATCTGTTCTCTCGTCTAAGTTGAACCAATAGCTGAAAGTAAAAGAGCGAATGCCTAGAAGTTGAGACTAGCAGACGACTTTCCTATAAGCACTTCCTTCCATTTATTTTTTCCCCAAATGGGCACAATGGGATGCCTATTTTGTAAATGTTTAAAATTAAACTTGATGCATTTTAGAATCGCCAATATCACCCCCCCCCCGCTTTTTTTTTTAAAATGATCTACATCTAAGAAGGTTGTAGTAATATCAAACTAGTTAGGCTTGATCTGGTACGAAAAAAAATGATTCCATCAATTTGAAAGTCTTGCCATTGATTAGAAAATTCCGCTTTGAGTGCTTCGATGTATTTCCGAAAAAGCTCAACTATCTACCTTAATATATGCTAGGAATGTACATGTAGTTAAAAGTTTTGAAATTGATTTCACGGCAAGATATGTCCAGTTTCAATGCAATCCATTCCAGTGTTCCTTTTAAATGCAAGGTCAACTCACTGAAATGTGTCATTATATCATTCAGAAACATCGTCTTCAACACTTAATTTTCCTTATTCGGAACCGGAAAATGTTCCCTTTTTCTTGAAAAAAAAAAGGTCTCTTGCGTGCCATTGAAAAATCGCTCTGCGTGCCAAGTTTAGCACCCATGCTTTAGGTTGACGACCCCAGCACTAATGTATGTTTGTTGTTACTTTATGACCAGCTTAATGCTGTCAAGTTATGACCAACTTTATACTGTCAAGTTATGACCAACTTTATACTGTCAAGTTATGACCAACTTTATACTGTCAAGTTATGACCAACTTTATACTGTCAAGTAATGACCAACTTTATACTGTCGAGTTATGGCCAACTTTATACTGTCAAGTTATGATCAACTTTATACTGTCAAGTTATGATCAACTTTATACTGTCAAGTTATGACCAACTTTATACTGTCAAGTTATGACCAACTTTATACTGTCAAGTTATGATCAACTTTATACTGTCAAGTTTTGGTTTAACATTAATGCTTCCAACATCTAAAGTCTTTCAATAGAACAATGTTCTTCAAATCCCGTCAAACCGTCACCTGGCAGGGTTATCACCAAACCTGTTTAATATTATTTTTTTTTAGCCAGGTATTTATCCGATACTGCTGGTAATAAAGACAAACAAATGAAAATACTAGCCCGACTTACTTTTTTATTTGTTGCGGGGGGTGGGGGGCATAGTGAGTAAATTTATCTTATCTTATACATTGCAGACGCTCCTTATATAAATTATTTGGTCCTGCGCAAATTGATGGTTTGAGTCTAGTCCTGCATTTCTATTAGTGTTTTAAATAATGTTAAGCAACTAGTTTTCCTGGTTTGTTCGGGTTACCCATTCCATGCCCGGATGCATTTGTTCTTGCATTAGGGATAAGGAAAGTTATTTTGTCATTATATTTATCTGATCATTGTAACAGGTTGTTTTTGTGTTGTATTTTAAAATTAGAGTTTAATGCTTTATGTATTATTACTACTTTATTCGTTGTCCTTCTAGTCCTCTAGTGTTTCCAGGTTTAGTGATTTGACTATTGGTGTTACTCTTGTCAGTTGTGAATATTCGCCAGTAATGAACATTGCAGCTTTATTCTAAATATGTTCTAGTTTTTTAATGTATTCTTTAGCTGATGGGCTGGTCCTGCGTTTAGTTCACTGGACTGTCAACCGGCACGTCCCGGGTTTTATCCCAGACGACGACCGATCCCTGTCGCCCTACAGAAGTTTTGAGCCTTGTAGGATTCTAGAGCGCACTGAACAAGCTAAACAGCATGGATAGGAGCGCTATATAAATAACCATTATTATTATTATTATCATATTCTAGTATAAGTCTAACTAATGTGGGATAGAATTTTAGTTTTATGTTCTTATTACATTTGTTGAAATTCCTTTTTATGAAGCCTAATGTTTTGTTAGATTATTTGAATCAACAGACAACAAAGTTAGACTTACACGATAGACTATCAAATAGCCATAACAGACTACAACAGAACATCATATCATACCAGCAAGTCATACCATCGAATCAGACAATCAAGTCAGGACCCACAAATAAGACCATCGTGCTTGACCACAAAGTCAGACCATCAGGCTAGACCACCACGTAAGACCACCGCGACAGACCACCTAATACGACCACATCAACAACATCATCATCGAGCTGGTACAAAATGCGAATGGCCGAATCAACAAATATGACCACAACACAATGAAAGGGCAACCGGGTGTTTTGACATTTAGGTTGACACATCCCTAAGGCCAGCAGGCATCTTTCCATGATATCAGTTTCAATTTTATAGGTAATGGAAAGCATTTAGCTTGACACAGCTGTCCGATATCCACTACAATGAGCAAATAAATGTTTCTGTCATTTCATAATTCATAGGTCCTCACATCGAACGAGTTCCACATGTGACAGCGAATCGAATTCCATTCTGAAAAGGTTACAATCCATGATGTTGTATTCATGTTGTATGACGAGATTCATTGAGTTCACACAGCTCACTTGAATTATTGACATTTTTTTTAGAAAAAGTATAAACGGTTAGGCATTGTGCTGGTCACACACTACCCCAGTGTATGCCGTGATTACAAAAATAAAAGATAAAGGCTAATATATACTAGGCCCAATCATTAACGTCCTTACTTCTATACAGATAACGTATAAAGCTCTTTATCTCATCCCTGTATGTTGTGCACTATGATTCTATAAAGAGGTTTATTGTGACCTACGCCCATCTGTGGTTGGAGTCTAGTCTTGCATTTTGATCAGTGTTTTAAATGATGTCATGCTGTTGATTTGTTCAGGCAACCCATTTCATGCCTAAGTGCCGCTCGAGAATAAAAGGGAATTTAAACGAGTTAGTTTTTGCATTATAAATTAGAATTTGTTATCGCAGTATTGTCATAGGTTGTTGTTGTGTTGTATTTCTAAGCTAGACTTTAATTGTTCTAGTTTGTTTGTTTTTTTACTTCTTTGCTCTGTATCGTTGATTTAACTATTGATTTAGCCAACTTTAGTAGAGTAACTAGGCTTAAAAAGTTTGTGTCTGGAAAAATAAAATTAAACCCACTTCTGGTCATCCCATCGACCTGAAACTTGGCACATAGACATTTTGACGATGACAAGATTTTTTTTTCAAATTTTCATATCATCCTATAATAGGCCTACTCTACTCGGTCAATCATGACACCCCAATGACAGACTATGTAATGAAATGGAGCACATCATCAGTTCATCACACGTATTGTACTAATTGTTTAACACCTCCAACATATTATTATTGAGAACGAAGAACATTCAAAAGAATACTGGAATCTAAGCATAAGAGGAATGTCTTCATGACAAATTATACAATATTCGTTGTTGGTGATTTTTTGTTTTTTGTTTGAGAGTTTTATTCAGAACAAACAAATACACACAAACACACAGACACACACAAATACAAACACGCAAACATAAACATACAAAATACACACACCGAAAAAACACACATACTCTCTCACGCAAGCACACGGACACACACAAATACAAACAAACACACAAGAACGCAAACGCACACATACAAAACACAAACATACACACACGAAACATAAATGATACCATAAAAGTTCACAAAGGAAATCCGTTGCTCACATTAAAACTTCCGTGCGCCGGGGCGTCCACAAGACACGTCACTGTTATTTACCTGTTCCAGACATACCACTTCTGTTACAGACAGCAGGAAGAAGTGTAGAAGGAGGGGGGGGGGGGGAGGGGGAGTAACGACTACATAACATTGCACCAACCTCGAAGTCTATTAATGTGACACAGTGGCCTAGCGGCAGTTCGTTCAAATCCTTATACAGAAGACCGGGGGTTCAAACCTTAGATTAAACGTAATGGAATCTCTGGTAATTTTCGGTAATAGCGGTTAGGTATTGTGCGGGCTACGCAATCCCCTTATATGTCAAGGCACACGGCACAATGCCCGAGGGACATTACTTTGCCAAGCCTCGTGCCTAGTAACTTTTAAAAGAGCTGGTTAGATCTAAACCGTAGACATTATGGGATGTCTATCCAAGGCGCTAGATGGCAGGCTACTGCGTTCGAAAAAGTAAATAAATGCTACGCTAGAACTAACTTCAAACGATTTTCTTACTAAATAAATTACATCATTTTAGCTCATCTTTATTCCCACCCGTTGTGGGCGCCTGCACGTCTATATCAATTCATGCAACAGACCATCACATTCAATGGCTATCCCACCCTCCCTTTTCCCCTCAAAGCTGTCCCCCACCCCCCAAAGCTGCCCTTTATCCTCCCCATTCCCGCCCCCGCCCCCGCCGATGTGCATGGCCGTCAAAGAAAGATCGATACAAGCCTCTGCTCAAACTTTATATTTAACAAAAAAAAAAGCTAAAGGTCAAGGCTATTTTAGCGTAAGGGTGAGAAAATTACTTCCGGTCATAAAATCCCGTCGCCAGTTTCCACTGCAATTTTTTTTAGAGCGTGACCCTGGTTCCAGTGCAACATCACAAATAATAATTTTAAAGCAAAATATTACATTTTTAAAAAGCTTAGGTCAGAGGTCAAATATTCAAAATAATCTGTCCACACCATCAATTAAACCAAACAGTTCTATAATTATAGTCTTCTTGCGAAAAACCTTTTCCAATCTGATTCAAAGACATTAAGCAACCCCTTGATAAAAGTAGTAGGCTAGTCTGAATCATTTAGTATAAATCCTTTATAATAATATGCATTTTCGTTATGCAATCGCCTTCCAAAGATTTTGCCCTTTCCCCACCCACAGAGAAACAAAAACTATGTGTGCAATAAGGATTTTAAAATGCGCATTATAAATAGTAAAGTGATATGAAAATTGTTTATAACTGATTTTTGGTTGAACGGATGGTAGGGTAGAATAATAATTATAAAATGCGTTGTAGTTGGCTTGACGTCTATGTGCTGAATTTCAGGTTGATAGGATGACGGGAAGTGGGTCAATTGGTCTTTCGAAAGTCATGTCGCCCGCAAGAAACACACTTACAAAAGTTTTGCAAAGTAAATATAAAGGATTTAGAAACACACACAATGTTCTAATATTTAAAAAAAAGGGGGAAACAAGAATATCGAGTAGTGGAGAGTACGGATAGCCATCACAAAGTGCAGAGAGTACGGATAGCCATCACAAAGTGCAGAGAGTACGGATAGCCATCACAAAGTGCAGAGAGTGCGGATAGCCATCACAAAGAGTACGGATAGCCATCACAAAGTGCACAGAGTACGGATAGCCATCACAAAGTGCAGAGAGTACGGATAGCCATCACAAAGTGCAGAGAGTACGGATAGCCATCACAAAGTGCAGAGAGTACGGATAGCCATCACAAAGTGCAGAGAGTACGGATAGCCATCACAAATTGCAGAGAGTACGGATATCCATCACAAAGTGCAGAGAGTACGGATAGCCATCACAAAGTGCAGAGAGTACGGATAGCCATCACAAAGTGCAGAGAGTACGGATAGCCATCACAAAGTGCAGAGAGTGCGGATAGCCACCACAAAGTGCAGAGAGTACGGATAGCCACCACAAAGTGCAGAGAGTACGGATAGCCATCACAAAGTGCAGAGAGTACGGATAGCCATCACAAAGACATCCAGGTTCGAATCCAGGTTACAGAGGGTGTTTTAGAATCCACACAGCTCTTATCTTATGTATTACAAACGCTCCTTCTATAAAGAAGATTATTGCGTCCTACGCTCATCCGTGGTCCGAGTCTAGTCTTGCATTTTTATTTTATGTTTTAAATGATGTTAAGTTACTGGTTTTCCTGGTTTGTTCTGATGATTACCTTGACGTCATGTTTTGAGGAAAATAGTTAAGGCGGCTGGGCATTGCTGTTATTTATAGACGCTGTTACTTAACAGACATCTGGCAAGTTCTATAAAAGTGCACAGGTCTTGCGTAATGCGGTGTCTCATGCCGCACTCTTGCGATATGGCATCGATAACTGCTGGCAGGTAAAAAAGGTGTTGCGCCTATTTCAAAGTCCCTTTAATCTCACGCCATCAGCCGATCTTTAAATACTACAATTCCCGCGTTTAGGAGACGAGAACGCCCTTTGCAAAGTAATATCCACTTCCGGTTTTCATATACAAAATCTCGAGCGAAGTTGTTTTTTTTGTAATAAAAAAAAAATATAAATCAATAATCCATTGTAAGTGAAAATCCGTAGGCTTATTTCTTTAAAGAAAAGGGATTTTATTTTCAAATATCGTATTATATTACCAAGACACTTCGTGAAAGAAAAAAAAAACTCTCTTTGAAAAAAAAACAGCAACATCAAATTATGTCTGAAGATCAGCGAAGACGACAGTTAACATTGACAAAGCAGAGTTAATGGAAAATGAGTTGAAATTTCATCGTCTGTCTTCAAGTTACGGATGGCTTTGACGATCTAAAACATTCTGAGGCGTTGGTCGAGTTCTTGTTAACCTGCTTCTGCCCACGTGCTTATTGTCATGGTAATGACATGTAAGTAAAGTAATAACTTAGTAATAAGTAAAGCATCCCGTCGGACAAAATTTATCATTGGGGCCGGTGAAGCAGCGTTTACCAGTTTTCTGTGTTCACGGCATTTCACAGCATGCTAGGAGATGTGTGGCAAGAGGCAATCACAATAGCCAGCCGCTTTCAGTTTACCCCAACTAATGTCAGGTATCCATCAGAGCTGGATAAACTCAGGGATATCCATCGAGTCCCGGGAAAATATCCTAGCCTCCACCAGGATTCGATTCTTCTTTACGAACGCGCTGAACCCAGCCGAACGCGCTGAACCCAGCCGAACGCCCTGAAACCAGCCGAACGCGCTGAACCCAGCCGAACGCGCTGAACCCAGCCGAACGCCCTGAACCCAGCCGAACGCGCTGAACCCAGCCGAACGCCCTGAACCCAGCCGAACGCGCTGAACCCAGCCGAACGCGCTAAACCCAGCCGAACGCGCTGAACCCAGCCGAACGCGCTGAACCCAGCCGAACGCGCTGAACCCAGCCGAACGCGCTGAACCCAGCCGAACGCGCTGAACCCAGCCGAACGCGCTGAACCCAGCCGAACGCGCTGAACCCAGCCGAACGCGCTGAACCCAGCCGAACGCGCTGAACCCAGCCGAACGCGCTGAACCCAGCCGAACGCGCTGAACCCAGCCGAACGCGCTGAACCCAGCCGAACGCGCTGAACCCAGCCGAACGCGCTGAACCCAGCCGAACGCGCTGAACCCAGCCGAACGCGCTGAACCCAGCCGAAAGCGCTGAACCCAGCCGAACGCGCTGAACCCAGCCGAACGCGCTGAACCCAGCCGAACGCGCTGAACCCAGCCGAACGCGCTGAACCCAGCCGAACGCGCTGAACCCAGCCGAACGCGCTGAACCCAGCCGAACGCGCTGAACCCAGCCGAACGCGCTGAACCCAGCCGAACGCGCTGAACCCAGCCGAACGCGCTGAACCCAGCCGAACGCGCTGAACCCAGCCGAACGCGCTGAACCCAGCCGAACGCGCTGAACCCAGCCGAACGCGCTGAACCCAGCCGAACGCGCTGAACCCAGCCGAACGCGCTGAACCCAGCCGAACGCGCTGAACCCAGCCGAACGCGCTGAACCCAGCTGAACGCGCTGAACCCAGCCGAACGCGTTGCCGATCATCCACAGTGTCCCGTTATGCCATGACCTTCTTATTAATATAAGAAATGATTAGGGCATCATTAGGGCATATATTCAACGGGGCGTAAATGCATCAAAATATTTTCTTTTAGAACCAGTTCCATGTACCAAAAAATATAGACACGATCTTAGCTTTTCGAGTTTTTTTCTTTTAATGTGGCACATGTGGCCAATCGGTATTCAGTAGAATATTCTTTACATCTCTGGTTTTAGCCTAAGTTTTAAAACAAAAAAGTCCATATTTTCAACCGCGTATAAAGTGTATCATTAGTCTACCCAGCTCTGGTGAGTACCGGTGTGTGTGGCATCATTTGAAACGATCCAATTGAGCTTACCCGTGGTGGAATCACCGCAGAAGGGAAACGTCTACAATAGCCCAGTTTTGAACTGGACATTGTCCGATAGGGGCCTACTTTAGTAAGTTTAGAGACGGAAGCGACGGTCGAACACGTGCTTGCAGTGTGCCCCGCCTTGCAGGATCCTAGAGTGGACAGAGACGGCCAAAACCGTTTGCGCCGACCCATTTATGGGGATGTATCACACCTGCGTGATGCAGTGGAATTCGTTCTCTGAGCCTTAAGAGAGTGATCTCGGCTCGCATTCTCTCGTTGCCATTTAGAGATATAATTCACCATGGTCTGACAAAGTTAATTTTTCTTAACACAGACAATGGTTGGAAAATGTGTTTGTGTGTGAGGTGGGGGAGGGGAAAATCGGCGAAGTAACCAATAGCTAAATCATAAAACCTAGAAACTCTAGAGCAGGGAACCTATTAATAACAGTGTGCCCGAGGACGATTTCTAACTCATTCGGCGTGCCAACATCTAAAAAGGCATTCTGAATTTCTTGTAGGAGAGACCTGAATTGCACTTTTGGAGGTCTTCCGCGTGCCATTGGAAAGTGCTCTGCGTGCCAAGTGTGGTTGCCGACCTCTGCTCTAGGGGACAAAAACGCATTTAAAACACTAATAAAAATGCAAGACTAGACGCGGACAACGGATGAGCGTAGGACGCAATAATCGTCTTTATAGAAGGCGCGTCTGTAATGCAGCCTACAAGATAAAGCAAGCAGAAGTGGCCGTGCGGTCCTCACATTTTTACCACGTCCACGCGCACTTCTTTAACACAAAAAATACGACAAACACTTTAATTGCAGATTGATTAGTGCCTATTAAAATACTTCTTTCCCCACCTACAAAATCCCCCTTGCATCATTAACTTGGTGGCCGCACTGGATACCTGCACTGTCACCCGGTAGCACACATTCCAGACTATCGGTCCTAACATCCAGGCACCAGGGCCGGGTTTGTAAACGGGGCGGTTGCGCCCGTCGCTACTCCTACACCGAGTCTCGGGGTCCTTTTCGGCAGTGCAAGGACGCTCGTACGCACAACAGTGACTTTCTCCCATGCGTTAGCCCAACGGTGTGCACTTAATGTAAGCGTATTTGTGGTTTCCACACGTCCACAGCGTTGAGGCTCATGGGTACAGAAGTGACCTTTATTGCCAGTATAGCAAAAAGTTAAAAATAATGCTCGTTTACTGATAGTTCCAGAATCCACCACTTTACTAATAGTTCCAGAATCCACCACTTTACTGATAGTTCCAAAATCCACCACTTTACTGATAGTTCCAGAATCCACCACTTTACTGATATTTCCAGAATCCACCACTTTACTGATAGTTCCAGAATCCACCACTTTACTGATAGTTCCAGAATCCACCACTTTACTGATAGTTCCAGAATCCACCACTTTACTGATAGTTCCAGAATCCACCACTTTACTGATAGTTCCAGAATCCACCACTTTACTGATAGTTCCAGAATCCACCACTTTACTGATAGTTCCAGAATCCACCATTTTACTGATAGTTCCAGAATCCACCACTTTACTGATAGTTCCAGAATCCACCACTTTACTAATAGTCCAGAATCCACCACTTTACTGATAGTTCCAGAATTCACAACTTTACTGATAGTTCAGAATCCACCACTTTACTGATAGTCCAGAATCCACCACTTTACTGATAGTCCAGAACCCACCACTTTACTGATAGTTCCAGAATTCACAACTTTACTGATAGTTCAGAATCCACCACTTTACTGATAGTTCCAGAATCCACCACTTTACTGATAGTCCAGAACTCGCCACTTTACTGATAGTCCAGAATCCACCACTTTACTGAAAGTCCAGAATCCACCACTTTACTGATAGTCCAGAATCCACCACTTTACTGATAGTCCAGAATCCACCACTTTACTGATAGTCCAGAATCCACCACTTTACTGATAGTTCCAGAATCCACCACTTTACTGATAGTTCCAGAATCCACCACTTTACTGATAGTCCAGAATCCACCACTTTACTGATAGTCCAGAATCCACCACTTTACTGATAGTCCAGAATCCACCACTTTACTGATAGTCCAGAATCCAGCTCAAATTTCTCCAGACATCATACAATGTTTTTCTCGTTTACTCGTTTCCAAGAATTTTCTACCCTACTCATCTTCCATCTCACATTCCCCTTTTTTTCTTTGGGTATAAAGTTCTTAGAAAACCAGCAATTTTCAACTATAATTTAAGACTATTGTGTCGTACTGAACTGGGATGCCATTACTGGGATACCATCGGTAGGATACCATCGTTGGGAAATCATAACAAGAATATCATTACTGGGATGTTATTACTGGGATACCATTATTGGGATGTCATTACTGGGATGTTGTTACTGAAATGTTATTACTGGGATGCCATTACCGGGATGCCATTTCTGTGTTTCCGTTTTTGAGATGTCATTACCGGGATGCCATTACTAGGATGCCATTACCGGGATGCCATTTCTGGGCTTCCATGTTTGGGATGTCATTACTGGATAGCGTAACTGCAACCCACACAAAGCTTCCAACTGACCACCCACGACAACAATCAACACAACGCTGTTTCGTTGTTATATCTTGTTATTATTTATTATAGAAAAATTTATTTTATATTTGGAACAATGGATAGCCCCCTACCCCACCCTCCTCTTTGCCAAACACCTTTCCACCCCCACCCACCCCCCAACCTCTTTCTTTCTCTATCTCTCTGTCAAGCTCAAAGAAACACGAAGAAAAAACATTTACAGTAGTTTAGACAGTGCTTCAAGTTTCAGGCCCCGCCTCCGCGAAAGAGTGAAATCAGAAACGTAAGAAAGAACATTAAAATCAAACGAAACTATCAGGATAAAGAAGCAGAAAACCGAACCGAACTTGAGATGTCAGCGAAAATTTCAGAAAAACCTGATGGAAATTAAAACTCAGAACAAAATCAAAGATTTAAAGAAAAACATTCGTTATTGTTAAATTTAGAAATAAATGCAATTTGATCCATGTTCTCTCTCTCTCTCTTTCTCTCTCTCTCTCTCTCCCTTTCTCTATTTTGTCAACATGTCTCTTTTTAGCTCAGTTCCTCTCTCTCTCTCTATTTCTCTCTCTCTTTCATTCTATATCTCATTCTCTCTGTCTCTTTCTTTTCTCTCTTTATTTTCTTTAACTCTCACTCTTTCTCTCACTTTTTACCTCACTAGATCTCTCTTTCTCGCTCTCTTTCTTTTTTCCCTCTCTCTTTTTTTATTTCACTCCCTCTTTCTATCTCCCTCTTTCTTTTTTGTTCTCTCTTTCTCACTCTCTCTTTCTCTCTCTCTCTCTCTTGGCAGGACTGTTGGGAATTATTTAGAATTTAGAGCCTTACGCCCAAATGAGAGCAACGATGTAAAAGAATTGGCAGCCATTAATTTAAGCCCTTTGTAAAAATGTCACCAGAATGTTGTGTTGTTGCGGTTTCAACCTAGATTTCATTTATAAAATACCAAAGAAACATTCTAGTTTATATTAAATCGGTGTGCTTCTTTCCACTGAACAATAACAAAAAGAATAGGTATACAATTAATTCTTAATAAATTTATTTGGTACTAATGGAATTGGGCCAAAACATCACTTTTACACTCATTCATCGATCCACATAAGCTAGCGACAGGAAACACAACCTAAAAATAGAACGTGTACGATAAGATGGACGTCATAGTCACTTGATATCTATTTACAGGTCAGTGCTTAGGAAATATACATTTATAGATCAGTGATGGTGTATAAAATGGCGGGCGCTTTGAATCGAGAATATTGTATCCGTTTCATTTTTTTTGTTTGATCAATGCTTTGTTTTATTATTTGTATTTTTTTCATTATGTTGTTGGTTTCTACTGACTGAAATAAACAAGCTGCTGTTAGAAGATCTGAAATGGGCAACACTAAAAGGCTTGATATTGTGGACAACGGGGCAACTGTTGCACAGTGAAAATGAAACAAGAGCAGAGACTTACTTTCTTCAATATCCGACGCCTTGTCCGGGTCGCTCCCCTGAACGGAGATCGTTGTATCCTCGCAAGCTTTTTCCGCGCCGTCCCCAACAGGCGTCAGTCCGTCGCTGCCCATGGCGCCGACCAGCGCCTTGCGGAGATCCCTACGCTGCCTGCGTGTGCTGGAAATACTGGGCAGGCGGATATCCAGGCGTGACCCCGCGGGAGTGGCAACCTGCGGAGACAGAACGTGACAGCTTTAGAATATCGTATTATCGACATTACTAAACATTGCATAATTAATGTACCATTGATAACCATCGTAAAGTGACGTATTCCCGTCAATTTGATTCATAGGGCCGGGTTAGGGCCAGTTTCATGGGTCACGGACTACCAGGGGATTGTATGACCAGCACAATGACCAGCCTCCTTTTTACTTTACTAAAGTCAGGTACCCATCAGAGCTGGGTAGATCACCCTCCAGACTTGGGAACAAATTCTTACCTTATCCAGGATTCTCACCCAGGACCTTCGGTTCGCTAGCTGAACGTGCTGCCGCTCATCCACCGCACCCCATATTAATAACAATGGTACAGTTAAACTGTCAATGTACGTTTGATCCATTAAACCATAGGTTCTCAACCTTTTTCGGCTCACCGCCCCCATTTACAATTTTTTTCCTCTCACCGCCCCCCCTTAACTTTTTTTTAGCGCCTACTCCCCCCCCCCCCCCCTTCCGCCCAACTGAACTATAGTTTCCGCAATTTTTTTAGGCGGACTAAACTTTTTATGTCATTAATTATCTTTAAAAAAAAACTGAAAAGAAAACATATTGTAAGAATTAATAGATTTAAAAAAGTTGTTTTAGCAAAAGGTTTAAATAAATCAATGCAAATCGTTTGCCTGGTGTGTTGCTAGCAATTTGTCAATTTTCGTTTCAATTTTGGTTGCAAAAGCCTTAGGTCTAATAATCAGTAATAGTCTATTTGTTATATTACAAAATTGAATCAAATGTGGAAAACATTTTTGTTAAAGGGAAATAATTAGCCCGTTTTATTTGAGCTAAAATTTCAGATGTTTTTTTGTTTTATAAAAAATAAATGGCTTACAATTTACAACTTTGAAATATTCAAACTGTAAAAAGTATTTGAAAATTATATAAATATTATATGACTAAAGAATTTATATGTATATTTTCAGACATTACAATAACTACCCAGTTTGTATGATTACTACTTATCTATACCGCTTAACAGTGTTTTTGTGTCACAACAAATGTTTTAAAACACATTAAGGACATCTCGGTTAAACATAGATCAAAATATCATTAATATTAGCATATGTTAAGGCGACCGGTCAGTAGGGTTGACAGTCTAGTGAACCAACCACAGGACCAGCCGGCCGCACACTAAATTTGCCAAATACAGACCCTTACTTCATCTAAAAGTCACTGCGATTCCTATTTCTTATTAATATAATAATATGTAGGTTTACTGTTGGGGGATATCAGATATTTACCGACACTTGCGTTTACATCACATTTCATCCTCCAAAAACTAATCGATTCAAATAGCTGAGGTGTTAAAATATATTAGGTACGTTTGTACCGCCCACTTGCTATTCACCGCCCCCCAATCGCCCCCGGGAATGTCAGCGATCCCTAAAGCTTCTCACCGCCCCCCGGGGGCGATATCGCCCCCGTTGAGAACCTATGCATTAAACTAATGTACAATATGAAATACTTTTGGTTAATGAATTAAATAAACGTATGTATAAGTACAGTAAAACACCAAAATTCATTTATAATAAATATTTGTGCTACAATTGCATCCATTATGTAAGTACAGTGAACCCTCGCTACTTCGCGGTTCGACATTCGCAGATTCACGACTTCGCGGATTTTTTTCAGAATATTATATGAGAACATATTTTTCGGATTTTCCGAAAATTTCGAAAATAGTCGCGATATATGAAGACTGAGTAAAATACTGTACTGTACAGTATCAATATTTCAATTTTTTTACCTACACCTACTATTTTATTGCTAAACATTTTTGCCTGTGTTCTGTATGTACATACTGTAGATATTTGTACACTACTATAAATGGTTGTTTTGTTAACAGTACGTAAAGGGAGGGTTTTAAAAGTCCGAATACACGTTAAATAAATAATGTAAACATAGTGTCCCTACTTCGCGGATTTTTAACCATCGCGGCCGGTCTCGGAACCTATCTACCGTGATAAACGAGGGTTCAATGTATCCGTTTCTTTGATCGACATGGCAAATGAAGCAGCGGTCACCAGTTTCTGTGGGCCATGGCAAATAAGGGTGTATGTGTGTGGCCAGCACAATGCGCAGCCGTCTTTACTTATTCCTAACTATTGTAAGGTACCCCTTTAGAACTGGGTAGACTCAGAAACACATATCTAGCCTTCAACAGGATTTGATCCCTGGACTTTTGGTATGCCAATCTAGCGCTCTGCCAGCCACCGTGTCGCATTCAGTAATCGCAATTGAATAATTGAACTAAATACACACAAACAAACAAACAAAAAAACAATAGAAGAAAACAGACGAAGACAATAACGCCGTGATGAGTTTGTCTAAAAGAGGTTTTACTGTAATAAGTTAAATCTAACTGTGTAGTTTTATTTATACTGTAGAACCTAGCTTTTTTTGGATATCGAAATATTGATTTTAAGGGGAAATATATATATCAAGGAACGTGTAACAAGATTGTAATTCATTTTAGCTGACTTTGATCGTGGGCTACATGATAAGGGCGTACAATGCCCAGTCTTTTCCCTAATACCCACTTTCCTAACGTACGTCCGGTGCCCATCAGTATACTGGTAGACTCGAAAGAGCCCTTTTTTTCATAAAGGCAAACGTTGAGGACTCCAGAACTTAGCTGAAGACCATCGCAACTGTATTTTTTAACGCTCTTCCGCTCGACCATAAGTGAACATTTTTGTTTAAATGTCGGCCTTATCAAAAAGCGAACCGTGTAATTGAAGCAACGATTATATTGACCAGCCCCTCAAAATAGTCACACAAAAGCTATGTTTAGACGTGTTTTTTTTAAATAAATTTAATATTAAAATATACAATGAAAATTCCGATCAGCCCACGGAGACGGAAGTGCGTCATTCAAATGTCGGCCATATTTATGTTTCCATAATTTAGAACAAAAATAAAAGTCATAAATAAAAAGGAAATCGTGAATTAAGTAACTGGTTCAAGTTTCATTTTCAAAATAACATTTATCGTCCGTATTTAATTGTTTTTATTTTCTAGGTTATTTCATCATTTTTCTGTAAAATAAAAAAAAGATCTTTTGAAAAAGTCGTAGAGTGTAATGATATATGCCTAATCTATAAGTAAACGTATTTTTCTGATTCTAAAGAAATAGTTCAATGCACGCAAAAAAAATTATAACTATGTTGTTAAGATTCTTATGTAAAAAAGTAAAAGTTAAAAAGGTAAGATGTTAACCCTTACAGTCCCGGGCGCGTATATAGTGGGACTGAGATAGCATAGATAGAAAGTAGGTCGGTACGGGAAGAGTTAATACAAAATTCTAGCTTAGATATACATCATACAAATTTAGTAAATTACTTATAGATAAAAGAAAAACCATTTCTGTATTTCATAGGCAAGAATGGTCATGTTTTGAGCTGATTGTGTTTCGAGTGTGTTTTCCTACAGTTTCGACACCACTAGTGCGGAATAAAAGGCCTAGGCTTTTTAAGACAGACTCCAATCGGATAGTGACCGAAGTATAAAATTACTCAATTGTAGCGTGTTCTCTTATACGGATCCTAGTGTTTGGCCGTTCTGGATGCTTGCCACACAACTTCAGATTCGACCACACCTCCATCCCGTGAGACAAGACTCCACCTCCCTGCCCCCACTCTCCACTTTGACAGACAGACCGAAAGCCCCCCCCCCCCTTGCCATACACACAGACAAACAGACTGACAATCCACTCCCCTCTAACATAAATGACACGCCCAACGCCACTTCTGCCACGACAGATAATAGTTAACCAATGTTATTGTCACGCTATCATTGTGATAGATACAACAATAGTTATGTTTTTTTTTATAAAAAAAAAGGAACAGTTTTTGTACACGAGAAACACGTCATTCGATTCCATAACAGAATGGAATCATTTCTATTAATTATCTTTATTATAATAACATATCTTTTTAATTAAAACAAGCAGCCCCCGCCACCCAAACGATAATTGCATGTTTTCTTTTGATACGCCACTCAAACGCTTCTTGGATTAAATAATCCAGAACGCTTCAGTGATTATATATTTCTAATAAAATTTTTAAGGAAACTCTCAGAATGACATTTTGTTTTTCGGAGCAATTATTAATCGCTTGGAATTATTTGAATTTCTTCAGAAATAGGCTCTGTTGGGTAAATTTAACGTGAATTTAACACGAAGCCTAATTATAGAGGTATCTGAACAAACGCAAGTCGTGTGAATAGAAATGGGCGTGGCCGGAAGATAATGGGATATTAGAAATTAAATGAATGACTTGCTTTTGATAACTAATGATATCCTCGCTGTTGTTCTTTGTTTTAGACATCCGTAATCAGGGATACTACGGCTATGTTTTTCCACATAGATTTTTTTTTTTTTTTTTTTTTTTTTTTTTTTTTTTCGCGCTCATATGCCAGAGATGCAACAGATTGTGTCTCTCGCCAATAGGACTATGGAGTTACAACAGACGCTGAGGAGACCGTGTACGGTGTAGTGCAAGAAACCTGATTGTCTCCCAGGCCTCATTTCTATTCACACGACTGGCGTTTGTTCAGATGCCGGTAAAATCAATTAGACGGACATCAAATTTGTTACACGCAAACAAGTTGTCCTATGTTGTTTTTTTTTAATATTAAACAATATCATTGTCGAAACCCAACAAAAATTCGAATGGCAGCCATGATGAGCGACATTTGGCGGGAGTCTGTATTGTGCAAGCTTTTGTATTAATAGTTCCGCGAAGCGCCTAAAGAAATGAACGCCATTGTTGCGCTCCGTTGAACAAAAACGGAATTCAAATACAAAAGGAAGAATAATAAAAAAAGAAAGATAGTTTTTGTTTCTTTTAGTCTCCTTAACAAACAGGAGGGACAAAATAAGCCCCCAAACAATGCATCAGAAGGGAAACTTTTTCAATGCGCTTTTATACGGACCGCTGAGAACAACTAGGCCTAACTATGGAAAATACTACAATAGGCCTTCATAATATCTTAAATTATAGGGCCTACTGTACTATTGGTGTAGTTCATTGTATTATCAGACCAAATCATTGTTTAATAAACTCATTAAAGAATCATTTCGTTTCGGCAATTATAATTTAATATTCTTTATTCTCACAGCAATACCTTCGTTGGAGTTTTGATTATAGCTTTGTTACAAGTTGGAAATTAATTTCTTTAGTCTCGTCTCGTTTCAGTCATTAATCGGTAACATATTTGTTTCGTTAAATTCAAATTAAAGTATTTCTCATTCTCAAATTATGTAAAAAAATAACCGTTTTACCAGATTAGACATAATTTTAAACTGTTTCAAGAAGAATAAAAGAAGGAAAGATTGACAGTAATTAAAATTGCTTAGGTGTAATTACCAAAAACATACCACGCCCTCAATTCCTAAACCCAACTCATTACCCCCCCCCCCTCCCATAAAGACAACTACAGCAGCTACACACACACACACACACACACACACACACAAATCACAAACAACTAATAACAAATATCTGGTAACGAATTTCTGTTAAATAAGACCAAGAACTATTCGCTCGGCTTTCGTAATCTTTTTGTCTTCACTTTCTGTTTTCTTGTTTGTTTGTTATTGTATTTGTGCGAGTCGGTTGCTCCCCCCCTAGTAGCGCCCCTCCCCACCATCTCCTTCTTGTAATAAGCCCCCATTGTGTGGGGTGGACTATTTGATTTGTGCAGCCACAGTTGTCACACAAGTCTACACTGGAACCATCGACTTCATTATGACAGAATATAATATTTTCTTATTCGATTTTCCGACGCTCCTTTCTATATTAATACAGAAAATGATCTTGGCGGTTTGAATCGAGTCTTGTGTTGCTATTCGGCTTATTAAACATAACCGTAAAAAAATAAAAAGTCGGTAATGTTTGGTTGAGTAGTTCACCAAGATAAGGACAAAAACACCTCCCTTATCCCTTATGCGAGAACAAATGCTTATAAGTACTCTTTCTTCCCGAGTGGCATTCACGCATGTAATGGGTTGCCTGAACAAACTAGGAAAACCAGTAACTTAACATCATTAAAAAAATTAATAAAGATGCAAGACTAGACTCGGACCACGGATGAGCGTAGGACGCCATAATATTCTATAGCCTATTGAATAAGAGTCTGTAATATAAAAGATAAGATAGTTTCACTCCCGTACCACATGAAATGGGGGCACGTTGACCTTGCGACAGCGCGTAATACGGCTGGTCACAGAGCTGATGAAGCAACGCTCACCAGATTCTGTCGCCACGGCATACTAGGTGATGTGCAGCCAGCACAATTCCCAGCCGACTTTACTTTACCCCATCTAATGTCTGGTACCCGTCAGAGCTGGGTAGACTCAGAGACAACCCTGCAGACCCGGGAACAAATTCTAGTATTCTCCAGGATTCGAACGCCAGGACATATCGGTAAGGCAGCCCAACGCGCTGCCGCATTAATTATTAATCCAAGACAATGATCTCTTATCAAGTCATAAATGTATCAGCTTTACGTCATTAGTCGCATATATTATTTGTGCCATCCCCAGTGGTCATCTGCGTATTAGTAAACCTAAAGGCACCAATATATTACTTGACCCTTCCCGTACCGACCTACTTCTATCTATGCTGCCTTCAGTTCCGCTATATACGCGCCCGGGACTGTAAGGGTTAAATGGTTATTACTGGTAAATGCAAATCGTGTTACCAATACAGGATACAGGTGACATACACACACACTCACACACTCACACACACACACACACATACACACATACATCAACATACACACACCCAACACGTATTATCCTAATAGTTTATTGCAATTGTCTGTTATGCTTTTTTTATTATTTTTTTATTGTTATCAGACTATTATGATTAATTTCTATTAAACACAAACTTTGTCACATTATTTATGGCACCCTAAGGAGGTTAGCTTAGCGATAAAAGTGAACAAATCAATAGAGCAGACCTCCCCCCCTTTTTTACCCCTTCAAACACACAGACACACAGACTCACAGACACACAGACACACTAACACACAGACACACTGACACAC
Organism: Anisus vortex; assembly: GCA_949126835.1. Lineage (NCBI taxonomy): Eukaryota > Metazoa > Mollusca > Gastropoda > Planorbidae > Anisus > Anisus vortex. The sequence goes on from OX421497.1 coordinate 8,753,005, forward strand.
AGACACACAGACACACAAACACACAGACACACTGACACATAGACACACAGACACACAGATACACAGACACACAGACACACTGCCACACAGACACACAGACACACTGACACACAGACACACAGACACACAGACACACAGACACACTGACACACAGACACACATTATCCTTTTTTTTAAATGATAAGAAGAATGAGGAACATTTTTTTGAAAATGTTTTATACTGTATGTAGCCGACATTATTCCATTGTATGGATAATATTCTATTCTGTGTGGATAGGATATATTATTTGATTCTTTGTAAACTATTCCATTACGTATAGATTTTTTCATTATGTATGTAATTGTCTATTCTGTATTTTTTAAATCTTATTTTCTAATACATTTTGTGTAATAAATTAATGTTAAAAATTAATTTAATTAATTAATGTAATAAATTAATGTAATAAATTAATGTGTAATAAATTAATGTGTAATAAATTAATGTGTAATAAATTAAAGTAATAAATTAATGTAAATTAATTTGTAATAAATTAATGTGTAGTAAATTAATGTGTAATAAATTAATGTGTAATAAATTAATGTAATAAATTAATGTAATAAATTAATGTGTAATAAATTAATGTGTAATAAATTCATGTAATAAATTAATGTGTAATAAATTAATGTGTAATAAATTAATGTGTAATAAATTAATGTAATAAATTAATGTGTAATAAATTAATGTGTAATAAATGAATGTAATAAATTAATGTAATAAATTAATGTGTAATAAATTAATGTGCAATAAATCAATGTAATAAATTAATGTGTAATAAATTAATGTGTAATAAATTAATGTAATAAATTAATGTGTAATAAATTAATGTAATAAATTAATGTAATAAATTAATGTGTAATAAATTAATGTGTAATAAATTAATGTGTAATAAATTAATGTGTAATAAATTAATGTGTAATAAATTAATGTTATATATTGTTACACTGGGCGACGGTGGCCGTGCGGGAGCGCGTTCGGCTGGCGTACCGAAAACCTGGGTTCGAATCCTGGTGTTGCTTCGTCGGCCAAATTTAGTCAGTTTAGTCCGACGGGTACTTTTCTTAACCTATATAATGTAAAATAGGTCATGTGCACAGTTCTATTCTGTTTGTACTTCTCTATTCTGTCCTACTATTTCTCGTCTATCAGTACAATTATCACGAGTCGTGACAAATATAATTACTAATATACACACGGTAGACCGTGAAGATGTACTGCTATGTGCCTATTGTATCGGAAAATGATCTTGGTGGTTTGAATCGAGTCTTGCATTGCAATTAGAGTTTTAAACAAAACCGTAACCAAAAAATGGATAGTTGACAATAGTTAGCTGAGTAGTTCATCAAGACATTTTCACTCCCCTACTACTTGAACACACTTGAACACACTTGAACACACTTGAACACACTTGAATACACTTCTCATTTACGATTATCTCCCTCCACCCCACACGCCATCTTTCCCATATATAGACTATTAACTTTATCCCTCAATGTATTTAAAATATTCAAATTATTTTTATACATTTCTTTCAATTGTGTCAAAAATCGTTACTGTTTTCACTTTCATTTTTCTCCACAAACTACTTCCCTCGTGTAATTTTAAATAACTTTTGAACTAAGGAATTTATTTCAGAGATTTAATCACCAATGTATAGATAAATGAATGAGCTTCCAGAATAACTTAAAACTAGAATAATATTTTTCTGGCCTACTTCAGTACCAATTCGTGGGGTTGCATCAAAAATATCTACAAGTGTTGCGAGCAGTGTCAATAGTACTACTCCTCTATCAATTCATTAGAAAATTACTGCAATATCAGTAAAGAAAAATTAATGCAAAGCAGCTTGTAACATTTATTGAATGAAGAATGCCGCGGGGAAAACGAAAGAGATCGGCAATTATTGCTCCTAACTAACCGTGCCATACAAACGACCACCCGCGTGTCAGTTCAAAGGCGTGCGTTCCAGTGGTTGCCGGTTTTTTTTTTTTTAAAAGGTATTTAATGGATGAACAAGGTTCGAGTTCCTTACCTTTTCGTTCAAGGCGTACAGCTTGTTGGTGATGTCCCTGCCTATGAGCGTCTTCATGATGCACGCCAAATAGGGTTCTTTGATCAGAAGGTACTCGACGCTCTGGCGGGGCCAGAAGATGTAACGGCAGAGGCTAGCAGCCACTATAGAGACCTGAGAGAAAGAGTGAAACAAATATTTGAGGAATCAGAAAGTAGAAGGACTATATAGCGCTGGTATTTTGTTGCACAGTACAACCCAATAACAACCTGTTTGCAATGCTCAGATTAACATAAGGACAGAAAAAAAAATCTTATCCCTTATGCGAAAACATATAATTACGCCTAGTTCTCCCTCCCCACCGAGTCTATGAGGCCCTCGCCTATGCAACGATCCTCGGACGCGCATCAGAGGGGGGGGGGGGCATCCCGCATACGTTAGCCCACCGGTGTACTCTTAATGTGAGCGTATCGGTGGTTTATACACTTCACCAGCTTTTACAAGATTTTTGCGTTGATGTAAAGGTCGTGTGTTATGGGCATTGAACTTCTAGCCGAGCATGCTATCCATTCTTGTGCTCTATTCCTTTAACGTCAAGCATTTACAAAGTAACTTTAATATCGAATACCCCCACAAAAAATATTTTTACCTGAAATTTCTCTTCTCCTGTGGACGTAGACTCAAATTCCGGCGAGTCGATAAACTGTTTTTCTGTGATCGTATGCAATAAATTTCTGTTACTGTAAGCATGCATTCTGAAAAATAAAACATAAATTTAAAGTGGTCATCTTTTTTTTTAGTTAACGTTTTATCTTCAAAATAAGATATCTGTGAAACTCGAGGTGTTGTCTTTATGTGTATTATTCCTTTTCCTCATCTACACTCACTAAGCAGTTTTTGAAAATGAATATTCCTAATCTGGTGCATGCGAACTTCCCACCAATAAACCAATTGTTTTACACCACTGATCTATAAGAAGAATTGATAGCACCTCTATACTAAATGTGTATGCGCAAATTGAAGCCCAAATGAATTCCCCTTTCCCACAATTCACTTATCCACATAAGCGAGTTACAGGAATAAACCACTTATGATTAGAACAAATCCATACGATAAAAAGGAAGTCTAAGTCACTTGAAATGTATTTACAGGTCAGTGTTTAGGAAATATAATTTCATAGATAAGTGAAACTCACGTGAAAACCCTATTTATTTTGTCTTCAAGAATGTTACTTCCGTGCCTAATCCATTCTTTTTATTAATCAATGTTTTAAACATACTACGCCTAGCCAAAAGATACAACAACAGTATGTATTTATCAAAAATGTAACAAACCAATGATGTCTCTATATCCTTATTGTCAGGATAAGACTTGAAAAAACAACCCAAAAATGTTTAAGAACATATCATTTACTTTCCCTACTGTTTATGGGACAATTGTCGCTAACAATTCCAAAGTGCAATTAACACACAGACATGACGGGGGTAACCAAGAGCACCTCCCAATTTTCCGTCTGTATGAGAAAGTGGTTTTAGTGGTCGGTGTGGTTCATTGAGTTCCAGCATATTATAGAGTACGACGACGAGGCTACTGGCCGCGTTGAGAAAGGTGCAGTGAATGTAGTTCGTAATTTGACACAAAAGCCCATTTCTACGAATTACATTATCTATTTTGGTGGGTGGGGGGGGGGGGGGACACGAAAACGCGTTCGGCTGGTGCACTGAAGATCATGGGTTCCAATCTTGGTGAAGGATTAGGATTTGCTGGAGGGTGTCCCTGAGTCTACCCAGCTCTGATGGGTACCTGACTTAAGTTGGAGGTGAAGTAAAGGCGGCTGGGCATCATACTGGCCACACAATCCCCTTAGTATGCCGTGGGCTCAGAAACGGGTGTACGCTGCTTTACCGGCTCTATGGATCAATTTGGCCCGATGGGAGTACTTTACTTACATATCTACTGAATACTATTTCATTCATTTGCGTCCAGACAAAACATTTTACATAGGCTAGTGAAATGGGCGAATCGCAATGTAAAATGGAGACTTATAGGTCGATTTATTGATCTTTCCAATTCAGCATTGAAATTAGGATAGGGATATTAGAAAAAAAAAAAAAACTTCACAATACCATCGCCTAGCATTCTACCTTATCAGATAATTATTATGGGAATCTAGCCAGAAAAAAAATGGAAATATAACATACACATAACAACACAAACCACAATCAACCCAAAAACCTTCCTTCCTTTTTCTTTAGTAAACATGTACAATTCAGTACAATGTAACTTTTTTCACAAATAAAATAATAAAAATAAAATGGTCGAAGTTTTAAAATATATAGTCAGTAATTTTTGTATTTTTCATTCAAGTCTTGCATTGTGCTTTCTTTTCACAAAAAAAATATCTACTTTGGACTATTACATCTAACTATTCTGGGTCAGTTTTGGCACTGAACTACACAAACAGACAGTCAAACTAAGATACACACACGCACACACAAACACAAGCTAAAATGTAAAAAATAGTACTTAGTGTATGTATGAATGTGTGTATGTGTGTGAGTGTGTGCATGTGTATGTGTGTGTGTTACAGTGAGTGTATGCTGCTGTAGACTTACACTCCAGAGATGAGTAGACCCAGCTTGTCCGTCCGAGTGACTGATTGTGTGGCGTAGGCCTCGCCTTCATGGAGGGTCATCAGGGTACAGAACTCTGGGCAGACCAGACGCTTGTACAAGTGTCTGAATGGGGCGCCGGGGAGAGAGAGAGAGAGAGGGGGTAAAAAAAAAACAAGAAGAAAAACACAATGAAATAATTGGGGACGTCAAAGTGCGATATTTTTACAGGAATGACGTAGAACGTTATTTCTGGAATCATCTACACAAAAAAATATCATAGCAGTGGTTCCCAATCATTATTTTACTTGCGACGCCCTTTTGTGGCGTTATGTTTTTTCATGGCTCCCTTTCTTATTATGTCAAGGCTCTAAATGCCAAATTTAATCTCATTGAATCGTAAACCAAATTAATAATGGAAGCGTTTACATTATTCTGCAGCGCCATTCTGAATGACGCCAAGACTCCATAGGGAATTGTATGTATTATCCATTAGGCACAGCACGCTAATGTGCCTAGGGCCTAAGAGCTTTTTAGGGGCGTACCAAAGTCAGACAAAAACAATGAAAATATTTAATAGCTGCTAGAAATTTAGAAATGTTTTATACTCTGATACTTTTAACAAAGTAATAAGGACACTTGAGCTATTGCAGCATTTTATATCTTAGGCTCCTTGCATTAGCAAAGTCACATGTGGCAGCCACTAATACGTCATTTCTCGCATCAAGTCATTTGCAAATTGAAAGTACTACAGTGGGGATAATAGGGTTATCCCATCGTTGGCTGAAGATAAGTTTCGTATCAGTTTTGGTTTGGAAAACGAACGCTCAGCTTCAGAACTTGTTCCAAACAAGTAGAAGGTAGATTCAGAAAGAATTATTCACATTAGGAAAACTTATCACCGGCCTATTATCTACTTGTATCGTTATCATTTCAGTTACAGTTTTTTGTGACCGCTTGTTCTTTTTTTAGAGCTTAAGTGTTGTCTTTTTCCGTGCGTAGCCAATTACGCTGTCCTAAAAAACTCCGAAACATACCTAAAGTTTTCAACTGTTTAACTTCATGCATTCTGAACAATTTAACCATTTTTCATTAATTCTGAACAATTTAACCATTTTTCATTGATTCTGAACAATTTAACAATTTTTCATTGATTCTGAACAATTTAACAATTTTTCATTGATTCTGAACAATTTAACCATTTTTTATTGTTTCAGTATAATTTAACCAATCTTCATGCATTCTGTACAATTAAAAAAAAAACGTGAAGACCAACTGGACAATTGCAAAAAAGTTTCTTATTCTGTATGCAAAGGTTAATGCAAATCAACTTTCTTTCTCCCCGAGAAGACGCAAAGAATGGAATGTGTAGCACGGACTTGCGAGTAAAACTGACATCATTTAATAAATACTCTTACCGGTGACAGGACTTTAACCCTCTGATAAAAAGATTTAGAAACTTGCAAATATTTCGATCTCTTTATAAACTATTACGTCCTACAATGCCCTTATTTACATATAAATCAAATAGTCTGCCGGAGATTATTATTGCATTTGTATTGCATAATATAGTCTGGTTTATGTATTCAACAAGTTTTTTTCCCGCAAGCAGGACTTTAAAAAAAAATTGTTTAAAAATCTATGTAGACATTCTTAATTGTTATGTTGTATCAATAACTATAATAAGAAGGACCGCTTTCTCTTTTTTTTTAGAGCTTATATGTTCTTTTTTCCGTGCGCATCCAATAACGCTGTCTTAAATGACTTCTACACTGCTACGTTTGCCTACATGCTTCCGCTGTATACAACTGTCGATTTTAATTTTAATTTTTCATGGAGAAAATCATAGCAATTAAATAAAACGGAAGTGTACAGTGCAAAAGCGAATCGGGAATTCCGAAAATAATTCATTCGAGTCATTAAATGGCAAAAATATTACAGTCTTTATTATAATATAATATATAATATTATATATATAATATTATAGTCTTTAGTTCTATAAATAAAAACTGGAGATTTTCCGAAACCGTTTATTTATTTAAAGAAAAAAAACACAACCACAACAGGTAAGACCTATATATATTTTGTGCACGCCTGACCACTCGGCTCACCTGGAGACGCGGAAAGGCAAGAACAGACTGACGTAGACGTCCTCAAGCTCAGCACAGAACTTGACGGGCCTGATACTGTACATAAGGGAGAACGTCTGGATGCCGTTGAGGACCAGAAAGGCAAAGTTCCAGGAGAAGAAGTCCGGGGCACACAGGATAACCCATGACCAGATGGACATTAACAGAAAACCTGAGGATTAAATTATTTTTTAAAGAAGAATCGTTAACATTTTTGAGGCGTCAGTTATTTCTTTTCTGGTTTTTTTTTTTTGGTTCAATTTTCTTTAGTTTAGCGTGGATTAGTCATAACCTGGCTTAACAATATGCTTAATCAAAATTAAGAAGCATATACTGCATGCTTTGTTTGGTTTATTGGATGTTTTTTGAAGCTTTGTCTTTGGTGATCACTGTTTGTACAATAATATTTGGACAAATATTTATTTTTTATTGGGAAAAATATTATCCTTAAAAGTAAAACAAACGACAACAAATATTTTTACCTAAAAACATGAGCCCATGAAGAATCAGAGCCCCGTAGCTTGAGTTAGGCACGAGAAGTCCGAAACAAAGCAATACATTGGCCAGATGGTAGAGCACGTGATTGGTTGGTTGCCATTTCTTGCAACCAATCATCGTTGAGAATTGGCGATATCTGTTGGTTCATTGGATTGAAAATATTTAAAGTTGAATAATTTGACGTACATGCATTTATTAAAGGAAGGTATATGGGAAGAAAGATATAATATAGTCAAGAAGGATTGAATTGAAAAAAAGATAGATAAGTGAGAGAAAGACGGTTATAGAAAGAGATAGTGAGATCAATCGATAGATAGATAGGGAGATAGATGGGCGAATAGATCGATGGATTCATGAATATTTTTTAAATCAATAGATAGATAGATATAAATAGATCAAGATAGATGTAGATAGATATTAATAGATAAAGATAGATTATGATACATTATGATATGTTATGATAGATATAGATAGATATATTGGATTGTTAGATTGATAGATTAATTGACTGACGTAATGGTAGATCGATTCGTATATTGATAGATTACTAGAATGAAAAATTGATAGATTAATAGATTGATAGAAAGATGGGTGTATAGATATGTATATTTTATGAATATATAGTTAGATAGAGATAGATGTTTATATAGTCTAATGGACTTGTGAATAGTTTTATGAATAGATAGATGGACAGATATATTGATAAAAGCAGATATATTAAACGGTAGATAAATCGAAAGATAAAAAGAAAAATGGATGGACCTTATTTTTAATTAGGTCTAATACAAAACAGAATTAAAACATATTGACACAAAAACATTGTAGACAATGAGCTTATTAGTAGCGAAACATTTTTAAAGAAAGAAATGGCTAAAACTTTACACAACTAGAAGAACTACAGCATAGGTTCTCAACGGGGGCGATATCGCCCCCCCCCCCGCCGGGGGGCGGTGAGAAGCTTTAGAGGGGCGCTGACATTCCCGGGGCGATTGGGGGGCGGTGAAGAGCAAGTGGGCGGTACAAACGTACCTGATATAATTTGAACACCTCAGCTATTTTAATTGATTAGTTTTTGGATCAAATGTGATGTGACGCAAGTAATGCTAAATATCTGATATCCCCCAACAGTAGGCCTACATCTTATTATACTAATAAGAGATATGAATCGCATGTACTTTTTCAACAACTAGGGGTCACTATTAGATGAGTAGGCCTATGATGTGCGGCCGGCTCGTTATATGGTTAGTTCACCGCACTGTCAAACGACACGACACGCGATCCAACCCTTCCGCCAACCGATCCCTGTCGCCCAAACATTTGCTATTATTAATGATATTTTGATCTCAGTTTTACTGTGATGTCCTTAAATGCGTTAACACTTCCCGTACCGACCTACTTCTATCTATGCTGCCTTCAGTTCCGCTATATACGCACCCGGGACTGTAAGGGTCAAGAGACTATAATATAAGGAAAGAACTATCAACGTTGAACGGAATGGATACTTAGTAATTGTACAAACTGGGTAGTTAATTGAATGTTTGAAAAAATACGTAAAAATTATTTAGTTATATAATATTTATGTAATTTTCAAATACTTTTTACAGTTTGATCATTTCAAAGTTATCAATTGTAAGCCATTTATTCATTTATAAAATAAAAAAAAGAAACATTAGAAATAATAGCTCAAATGAAACGGGTTAATTATCTCCCTTTAATTAAAGAATCGTTCCACATTTATTTCATTCAATAGTGATACCAAACAAATTCTGTTTTCTAATATAACAAAAATTACTGACTAATTGCCTCTTGTTTAGATAATTTGTTGATCTATACATTTTTACAATATGTTTCCTTTTCAGTTCTTTTAATAATAATAAATAAGCACACAAATCTAGTCAGCCTAAAAAAAAATTGCAGAAACTATATTGACCCTTTAACGTCCAGAGGTGTGGGGGGAGTGGGCGCTAAAGTTTGGGGGGGGGGGGCGATGATCGTAAAATAAAATTAATAGAAGGCGTTGAACCGAAAAAGGTTGAGAACCTATGAACTACAGTATCAAATTATGTCCACCGAGACTTATCGATTTCTATAAAATAATCCACTGGACTTCTCTGTGGCCATACCGGAAATGTTCAATTATCCAATGGCAGACGAGATAATTATTGTAGCCAATGACGTAAGAGAATGAAACATCGTCATTGCCCGGTGACACACATTTGTCTTTATTTTTTTCCCTGAATGTCAAGTCAGTGCTTGGACGCCGAGTCAATGTTTGTGTCTAAGTGTTATGTCTCTGTTTTGTGACATTTTGTTTTACAATATTAGTGCCAAGAGGTCGTGGTTAGGCTATAATATGTCATCTCTTTGTTCCTCATGTGTCTATAGGGCGTGTGTGTGTGCTCTATTATAGCAAAGTGTCATAATTCATTAAGCATTAAATTCTAACTTAGAAATATAACTCATATTTAATGTATTGACATGCTCAAATAAACATAAGGATAAAAATAATTATGTAATAGTCGTTAGGCCATCATCCATAGGAAATTTCGCATTACAATTAAAGAAGTATCGCTTTAACACTAATGGTATCCTTATGGCAAGTGAAACATCGTACCGAAATTTCTTTGGTCACATATAACAAGGGGCTGCGTGGCCAGCCCAATGCAGAGCCACCTTAATTATGCCGGCTTCACCCTCTCCCTATCAAAGCAGCTTCACAGGTCCCATAGTTAAGTTGAAATTCGTCTGACAGGGGATATATTTATGCAGACGCACGCACATAAACTCACACATGCACATGCAGACAAACATACAACTCATACGTACATAAAAGTATTGAATATATACAGCAAATAAAATAGTCTTTCTCTTTAAAACACGAATACTCCTACATACACATTCACAATACACATATTTATACACACACAATATATAAGCTTCCATATATATATATATATTATTATATGAAACAGGGGCGGTAATCTTCGTTGTAAGAAGGTAAACAATTAGGCCTACTATCTGTAAACAGCGACAACAAAATGACAACTGAGTCAGTGGTATTTTTAAAACATCGACTGATCATTATTAACGAAATCAACAATAATATTATGCAATAACAAAAACCATGAACATGATAACAATAGTATCAACAGTACTACCAATAACAAAATCAACAATAAAAGAATAAGCAGTAAAAAAAATAAGCTGTAGAAAAATAAGCTATAACAAAATCATTAATAACAATATTGCCAATTACAAACATAAACGATAACAATAATAATTATAATTGAAGACTTATTTTTTAATGCGTGCAGATAGCAACATTGTTATTCTATCGCCATTGTTGTTGTGTGAGCGACTGTCTATTCGCACACTCGTTTGAAAAACATACAAGACAACAAGAAGAAGAAATCTGTGTATAATAGAGAGAGATTCACATACGAGGAAGAAACAGAAACACAGGAGAAGAAAAATACCTTTTCAGTGAATCAATAGATTGCAACGGATCCAAAAAAGAATACCAGGATGAAAAAAAAATAAAACCAAACTAGTAAACAAAAAATATCCACAGAGCTAGCAGATGAGGCCGCGGCGTGGCGCTGTATGCCACCGTTTGTAAACAGGACGACTAGCCACACGCGCTTGGTTGTGTGTGTGTGAAAGGGGGACAGGAAGACTTCTCGACCGTATGGACTGACGGTGTTCGTCATATGAAATCCCCAGCTCAAACTTGAACAGCTGTAAATAAACGTACAACATGATATTGTTTGTGTTATTTGTCCTCGCGTTGGTGTGCGCATGCGCTTGAGAGTGTGTTTGCGCGCGTGCTGACATTAAGTTTTTTTTTAATTCAGTGAAGCCAGCTGGTCCAGCGGTTAGTTCACCGGACTGTCAACCAAAAACCAACTGACAGATTCTATCCCTGTCACCGACGGATCCCTGTCGCCCTGCAGAAGTTTTGGGCCTTGTGGACGTAATAATCTTCTATCTAGAAGGAACGTCTGTAAACTTATAAGTGCTGGTGGTCCAGTCCTGTTCTCATTCTGTTTGTATCTGGAGAGGTGTCACCAATCGTCCTTTGTTTACGGATTACGTTTTTTTCTTGCGCCCATTTATTTTATATATTGTATATATCGCTTTTATTATGTCCTTTGCCCCATGGTAGGAGATATAGTGGTCATGTTGTAAAGCAAAACAATCTGCCTCTTCCATTCCAGACAGTCCGACTATGAACTATTAAGGCCAGACAGTCCGACTATGAACTATTAAGGCCAGACAGTCCGACTATGAACTATTAAGGCCAGACAGTCCCACTATGAACTATTAAGGCCAGACAGTCCGACTATGAACTATTAAGGCCAGACAGTCCCACTATGAACTATTAAGGCCAGACAGTCCCACTATGAACTATTAAGGCCAGACAGTCCCACTATGAACTATTAAGGCCAGACAGTCCCACTATGAACTATTAAGGCCAGACAGTCCAACTATGAACTACCGGTATTAAGGTTAAAGGTCCTCTGCACTGAGAGGGACCTCAGACTGTCCCGTGTCTCCCTTTCAAGGCGGTCTATGCGAGATATCAGTCCTACGTTCATCATTTTTAGACCCCTCTGTTTTACTTGTATATTAAGTCATATTTGTATTCATTAAGTCATTAAGTATATTTGTATATTAAATATTTAGTACAACATTTCTTCGCTTTGTCCTTTGTTTTGTAAAGTTATAAGATTATTAATGAGCTTTATATTTTTTCAGCCTAGAAAATTATTTCCGTGTTCTTGGTTGTTTGTTGCACAATCTTAAATGCTCACCGAGCCATACATGACGTTGGTTGACGGCGCTACACGAATAGGATTATTATTATTATCTATACAGGGTCTGCTGACTGTGGGGATGACAATGTTGCTGGCAACTGTGAATAAAATTTGAATGTTTATCATGAGCGTGGCTTTCCCCGTATGACCACAAGTTCTACTCTGAAGTTGGTGGATGTCGAGCCGGCCGGGACCAAGTGAGATATCCTGGGTTCGAATCCTGGTGAAAGCTAGGATTTTTTTCCCTGGACTCGAGGGTTATACCGAGCTCTGATGGGTATATGACTTTATTTGCTTTAAAGTTAAGGCGGCTGGGCTTTGTGCTGGCCACACATCACCTAGTATGCCGTGGCCACTGAAACTGGTGAACACTTCTTCACCGGCCCTATGATAATTTAGTTCGACTACTGTCCGACGCGTACTTTTTTTTATCAGCTCCTCTCCAATCAATGTCTGGCACACATCAGAACAGGGGCGTACACTATGAGCCACCCTATGCAAGAGCCCGTTTACAATTCTTACTTGGTCATCAATCATAGCAGAATGTAGAAATGTGCTACAAGTTATGAATACCTAAAGTACTTCAATTTACACCCCCCCCCCCCCACACACATACACGTACACACTTTTCGAGTCCACCCAGCCATTGAAACCGAATTATTGCTTGTTGAATGATAATACACATTGCATGCATAAATATTTACTTGCATTATTGCCTTCCTACTAGAATGGTTTATCAGAGGGTGAGAAATACAAAAAAACTTTTTTTTTTCTTCCTAACACACTATAAGTAAAAAAAAAAACGGCTTTGAATGGAATACATGTGGGGATTCTAGTCTGAGGAAGAGTACAGGTCTCTCCCTCCTCCACCCCCTCCCCTCCCTCATAGCGAAACACCCCCCTCACCACGCCCTACAACAAAATACAATAAAAAGAAGTGGAAGTGTGTGGGGGTGTGTGGGGGTGTGTGGGGGTGTGTGGGGGTGTGTGGGTGGAAGTGTGTGGGGGTGTGTGGGGGTGTGTGGGGTGTGTGAGTGTGTGTGGGGGTGTGTGGGGGTGTGTGGGGGTGTGTGGGGGTGTGTGGGGGTGTGTGGGGGTGTGTGGGGGTGTGTGGGGGGTGTGGGGGTGTGTGGGGGTGTGTGGGGGTGTGGGGGGTGTGTGGGGGGTGTGGGGGTGTGGGGGGGGGGAGATTAGATAAAACTAGCATAAGCCTAACTTCCATTAAGATGATATTTGTATGAGAAAAGATGTGTTTTAAATTATTTTTAAGTTACTTGTTTTTCTGGTTTGTTCAGGCAACCCATTCCATGCCTGGATGCCACTCGGGACACTATATTATGTAATTTCTGAAAATTTTAATGTTTAAAAGATAAACTCCTTAAATTTAAATGGACAAACAATTAATGCAGGAAATGTTTATTTACAACTGTTGAACGTAAATTATTTTAATCTTCTAATAATTAAATCGTGTAATGAATACCATAATGTTGGATGTATATAAAGAACTAGTAATAAGTCAGTAATATTTGTTACATTACAAAACAGAACTTGTTTTAATTAAAGGGAGATCATTAACCCGTTTTTTTTTTTTTTGCTCTAATATTTCTAATATGTTTGTTTTATTTATTTTATAAAAGAGTAAATGGTTTACAAATCATAACTTTGAAATGATCAAACGGTAAAAAAGTATTTGAAAATTATTCAAATATTTTAATATGACTAAAGAATGTATATATTATTAAAACATTACATTAACTACCTAGTTTGTATGATTACTACGTATCTATTCTCATTAATAATCACATCTTGCGTCATCCTAATCTTGGCAAAACATTAAATATTAAAGGACATCTCAGTTAAACTGAGATCAAATATAATAATGAATAATAGTAGGTGTTAGATCCTCATCTTGACTATCAAATAGCAATTATAAAAAAAAAATTATCAAATGATTGTAGGAGGCAATAATCTTCTTCATTGAAGGAGCGTCTGTTATGTAAGATAAGATAATGGTTAGCCAATAATTTCCATAAATGTGAAAGTTTAATAATAAAATATTGCAAGTTATATAAATGCAAATAAAAAGAAGGATAATCATAATATGATTATATGTATATTATACACTTTAATTTTGTATTGAATATAAAACGCTTTAACGATTTTCTCTATAAATCTCCTTAGCTTTGGCCTTGTTCTTGCTACCGGGGTTAATTAATTGTTTTATAAAAAGAAATTTTTAAAAGTATAGGGCCTAATAGAGCTGGTTGACTTTTAGGCTACGGGCACGCTGAATGATTTAGAAATGCTAGTTTGGCAAACTATTAGCAAAAGGGTGCCAACTCTGATCTAACGTTTACCCATCCTTTTGGGTGGCTCGATATAGGCAACTTCTAAACATTCGAATTATTTCACGTCAAAATGTGCCGATTCGGGCAAAAAATTCTGGAAAGAAAAAAGTCATCTGTTATACTAAACTCCTGGACATCCCTCCCTGAAGCGTTAATCTGTTCCGCAAACTACAAAATTGGAACTAGTGAAATGTACCCCTGCGGAACAGCTCCCGAAAATGCAAAACATGTCCTTCAAACCAGCCTTCCTGTACCACTTTACCCGGTCAGTCATATGGCCCCCAGGAAGCTACCTTCAATGACAAACTGTTGTATGGTGGACGAGCAACTGACAACCAAGGTTCGTCTTGGACTTGTTGTCTGAATCCTCCAAATCATAAAACTTGTAAAACACGAATAAAAATAAAAATGCAAGACTATAGACTCGGGCCACGGATGAGCGTAGTACGCAATTATCTTCTTTATAGAAGGATCGTCTGTAATGTATAAGACACTTGAGAACGAACAAGAGGAAGAATTATTGACTGTTTATTATGTATGTTTGAAAATTCTATAATGGTAGGCCTACTTAAAAACCAAATAACGGTATTTGATCTAATCATAACAATTAGAAAAAACAATATTGCTTGGAAAAATAAACTAATTAGCCTTGTTCTGTTATAATTACTGTTATAATGTTATAAGTCCTTGCCCTTAGCCTGGACAATCTGAAAAGCCCTACGTCTGACTACTTATAGCTCTACACATAACCCGATTCTGAGAAAAGAGAAGAAAACGAAACTGCGTATATTTCATATACAATTTGAACATAAAGTGAGTTAAAGTTTACTGAAGTTCCTTCTAGATAGAAGATTATAACGCCCTAGGCCCAAATCTTCGGCAGGGTTGCAGGGATTTGTCGACGGCAGGGCTAATAACTACTATACCAGCCGGCCATTTTTAATCCTGAAATAACGACCATTTTGTTTGAATAAGTTACTTGAATACTACCAGGCTTACAAAACCATCAATGGCAATGCCCAATGGACCTTTAACCCTTACAGTCCCGGGCGCGTAGGCCCTATATAGCGGAACTGAAGGCAGCATAGATAGAAGTAGGTCGGTACGGGAAGGGTTAATAATATTTATTGAGCCTTCAAAAATTACAGTTTAATATATATTTAAGAAAAATGATTAATGTTTAATAATTTGTTCTACAATATATTTATAAAGTATACATTGATATTTTGTCTTGTATATAAATAAATATGCATCCATAATATTTTTGGAACTTTATTACAGCGATACTGCGCAATGTCTATGACCTATATATATATAATAATATATCATGGGGTGCAAATGTCTGTCATTATTAATGCAGACGATCTGAATGTCACGTGTCATCGGCACCTTTCTCGGTGCAAGTTTGTTTTTGTGAATGTGATGTAGGTCTATACATACATAATAAAACAATAAAACAATGACACGGGGTCTCTATTGTTGGCGCCAGTCTACGTGTTCCTCCATCTGTTGCTTCAATTGGGTCGTATTAGTAGGCCTGTTTTTGTATTGCTCTGGAAGCATTGGAGGGGGGAAAAGGAGAGTTGCTACTCTTCCCCTCCTGTTCGGGACAAACGTTAATAAGTACATTGCCATTCTCCCCCAAGTATTTTTTAATTAGATTTAGGGCAGTGATTTCACTCAAAAATGTCGACTAATATACTTACTAGACTAATAAACCAGTGTTTCAAGTCATTATATAGCAGAAACACTAAAGCAAGCGGTCCATGTATATTATAGTCTATGGTTTTTTCTACTCTTATCTTCGCAAATGGTTGAAAAAAAATCGCAGTTTTTAAGTTCAGTTCCAAATATTGATTACTAAATTATAAGCCTATTTGGAATTTAAAAAAAAACCTTGAAAAAAATATTCTTTGGTTATAACTTAAAATCATTTAGCAAAAGATCTCTTTTATCTTGATATTTCTCATTTAATCTCTTAGTTCCACGATACAAAATTTTGGGAATCACTGATGACAATTCGCACCCTTTACACCAGGGATCGGCAAAGTACGGCACGGGTGCAGAGCAATTTTCAATGGCACGCGGAAAATTCACAAAAAGCCAATTTAAGTATTTTCTACAAAAAATTGAGTGCAAGACTCTAGGTGCGCTGAATAAATTAGAAATCCTACGTTGGCACACTATTATGAAAAGTTGGCCGACCCCTGCACTACACCACAGCTACATCATCATAGACACACTGTCTAATCGGCACCATTCGATCCTAGCAGAAACAGTGATATAGACCTATAAGAACTCTTTTGTTCAACTGTCTGAATTTTTCATCGTTCTTGCTCTTCTACCAGAAGTACAATATCAGTACAATAGAGCACAACAGAGTGACCTATTGGCAATTATTGTGTGTGTGTGTGTGTATGCTTATGAATAGTATGATAGTGTGTCTATGTGTGTATGTATATAAGAAGTCTATGTGTGTGTGTAGGCCTATATTAGAGGTCCATGTGCGTGTGTGTATTAGAAGTAAAGTTTTGGCATTGAAATGAGTTGTAGTTTTTTCTGCTTATTAAGTTTTAAAAAAATATTCAATGCTGAAATATCGACCATTTTGTTAACAAGTCCAATTTTCATCTGTTTAGATTTTAGATCAATAAAGAAATCTTATCTAAAACTAGACCAACCCACACCACACACTTCCATGGATATGTTTCAGACTAGGCTTGACTGGAACCGTTACAGGTGGCCTGTCCATGTCCACTTCTTCTATGATGTCACAGACTTTCCCAAGTAAAACTATTATTTGCAAACACTGAACTTGAGCAAAGAAAATATAACTTTCCAGCTACATAATGCTGTATAAAAACAAAAACAGAAAAAAAAGTGATAGCGACCAGCGAATAGTGTGGGGGGTGGGGGGGGGAGAGGAGATGCCCCATAATAAGAGAGAAAGACACAAAGAAAAAGGAAAGGGTGAGAGAAAGAGGATGACAACGTGAGTAAAGGTGGGGGGGGGGGGAGGGGTTGGAGGCGAGAGTGATTAGAAAGAAAAGAGATAATAAAATCAAAGGAGATAGAGTGAATGGTGTCAGAGAAGGAGAAACAAACGAGAGAGAGAGAATGGTGTCAGAGAAGAAACAAACGAGAGAGAGAGAGTGAATGGTGTCAGAGAAGGAGAAACAAACGAGAGAGAGAGAGTGAATGGTGTCAGAGAAGGAGAAACAAACGAGAGAGAGAGAGTGAATGGTGTCAGAGAAGGAGAAACAAACGCGCGAGAGAGAATGAATGGTGTCAGAGAAGGAGAAACAAACGAGAGAGAGAGAGTGAATGGTGTCAGAGAAGGAGAAACAAACGAGAGAGAGAGAATGAATGGTGTCAGAGAAGGAGAAACAAACGAGAGAGAGAGAATGAATGGTGTCAGAGAAGGAGAAACAAACGAGAGAGTGAGAGTGAATGGTGTCAGAGAAGGAGAAACAAACGAGAGAGAGAGAGTGAATGGTGTCAGAGAAGGAGAAACAACGAGAGAGAGAGTGAATGGTGTCAGAGAAGGAGAAACAAACGAGAGAGAGAGAGAGAGTGAATGGTGTCAGAGAAGGAGAAACAAACGAGAGAGAGAGAGTGAATGGTGTCAGAGAAGGAGAAACAAACGAGAGAGAGAGAGAGAGAGATTGAACTAGAACAAAAGAGAGAACTAAAAAAAGTGACAGAGAAAGAAGAGGCGGACGAAATAGAAAAATAAGAACGCGTACGATTGGTAGAGAAAGGTAGTGTTTAATGGTGAGAATGAGGGAGAAGTGGGAAATGGCAAGAATGAAGTAGTAAGCCTATGAGAAAGACAGAAAGAGAGAGAAAGATAAAGAGAGAGAGGGAGAGAAATGAACTGTAAAGAGACTATGAACAAGAGCAGAGAACAACAGCCATATCACGTGACAGAACTGTACCGTCATTTAGGCCACTGTCACTTGTGATAATAATGTCATCCCTTTACACTAATTACACCACCGTAAATTTACTTAAAGCTACCAGCTCTAGTATCGGCCAACAGTATCATATTATTTTTATCCCCTACTGACCTGTGGTCAAAGATGACCCACACACACTCGCTCACACACAATCCCGTGGGAGTTAAAAGAAAAAAAGAAAAGTCCGTATCGGCATGACGAAAAAAAAAACGAGGGGTCGCTGGTGCATTGGTTGGGGGGTGAGAGGCGCCACGATATCTTCGCTTAGACGTCATTAGCGATTCCATATGGCCCAGATAATTGACAGGCTTGTGGTAGATCAGAGAAGACACAGATCAATATCTCATGATCATGGGAGGCCCGCCCTTTGTCAGTGTTTCTTTAATATGCTTTGAAACTGTTAACCTCAAAATTAGCTTTTTCTTCTTTTTATATTGCAGACGCTCATTCTATAAAGAAGATAATTGCGTACTACGCTCATCCGTGGTCCAAGTCTAGTCTTGCATCTTTATTAATGTTTGAAATGATGCTAAGTTACTGTTTTTTTGTGTTTATTCTGGCAACCCATTCTATGTCCGAATGCCACTCGGGAAGAAATAGTAGGCTCCTTTTATGCAGTTGTTCTCGCATAAGGAAAGTGTTTTTATCCTTATGTTTATCTGATCATTGCAATGGGTTGTATTTCTAAATTTAAGAGTATAATGCCTTATGTATTATTACTACTTTACTCTTGGCCCTTCTGTCCTCTAGTGTTTCTAGGTTTTGTGCATGTGGTGGGGGCTATTTCACCAGAGTGCTATCAGCTACTCAGTTTACTGAGGACACTGGTGTGTGGAGCGAATGCAGCGTAGGACGCAATAATCTTCTTTAAGAAAGGATCGTCTGTAATATATAAGATAAGATGCACTAACCCAGCAAATGGTTCACACATTTCACCAGCCACGAGATTCTTGACTTCAGAATTGAGGTCACCACCAAATTTATTAAGTCCTTTTTAAAACTGGGCAAGCCTTGAGTCTTGAACCAATTCCTTGGGAACCACTGTTCAACACTCTGCCACTAGTCCCAATCATATAACAGTAAAAACTATCCTAAAAAAGTAACCATCAACAAAAAACAAATAACAGTGATTTAGTAAATGAGAAATTAAAAGTAAATAAATGCACACACAGCCAATGGAATGACATCATTTTTTTATTTTCCAGACTTTCAAGTCAATAATTATACAACCAACTTTAGGCAATCAACTTTAGACAGTTACAAAAGGCACATGCCTAAACTTAAGAGACAGTCTGTACCTTTAGACAACCTATTGTCAATTTCTTTAGTCAATAAATATATAGTCTATTTCTCTGGACACAATGTTGTCTATTTCTTTGAGACTATAATATAGTCTATTTGATTAGACCATCCATTTACAATATGTTTCATTTGAGACAATCCACTTTAGTCTTTTTCATTTGACAATCTATGGCCAATTTTTTGTTTAGATACTCTGTACCCTACTTCCTTCACATAATTCATAGTGTAGCCCTTCATACAACAAACAGTCTATTTCTTGCAAAACGATCCTCTTATTTCTTTCAAAATTCTATGGTTCATTTCTTTAGTACTTTTCAAGCATAGGCAGTCTAGGGCATACTTTTCTTTTTCTAAGCCATTAAAAGCATTTTGCATTTTCACCTATGCTCCAAGAAGCACCTTAAAAAAAAAACGACAACATATGGGTTGGTTAACCGCTAGTTCTTTTTAAAACAATCCTAAAATATATTAATGCATTTATTACTAGGGTATAAAAGCAACATTGTGAGCATAAACTCAATCGTTGGGCGAGAGTCGCTTGGGCGGACCAGTTCCCAAGAATGGGTCTATGAACATGTCCCCAAGGCCTTGCTGTGCGCAAAGCTGGCAGATTGCACAAAAGTTATAGAGGCCTGTGGTTCAGACTTTTTTTTTTAAACGGGACATGACCATGGTGTG
Organism: Anisus vortex; assembly: GCA_949126835.1. NCBI lineage: Eukaryota > Metazoa > Mollusca > Gastropoda > Planorbidae > Anisus > Anisus vortex. The sequence continues at coordinate 8,773,396 of OX421497.1, forward strand.
CACATTAATAAGCTGTGGGTGGGTCCCGCTGAGGAGTGCAACGTCCGTCAAGATGGCATGCAAATAGCAGAGGTCACACTTGCAGCAAAGAGCCCCGGTGAGGAAAGTCACAAGAGAAAGTCACAGGGCAAAAACCACAAAGAAAGTAATCCATCGTCTCTTGAGGTCAGACTGACGTCATATATAAGACATCAAAAAAGAATTGTGTTTCAAGCAAGGAAACTCTCTGGCTAAAGAAAGTCACACTATATAAATAAGAATGGAAAAATATTCTTAAAAAATTCTCCGTACTATTGACCAGAAATCTTGAGACCAATGAGACATACAATTATTACGTAGATTACATACAACATTTTACTTTTTGACACATTATGTAAAATAAAAAGCCATTTTAGTTGTGTGCCTCTTTTTAGCTGAATTATTATTTATTAAATAATAATAGGTCTAACAAATCAAAATGACCAATGCATATGAGAAAGACCAAATCCGTAGTTCTAATATGTTTTTTTTAAAAAGAGAAAAATGCCATTCATTAAAGAAAAATATCATGAATTAAAAAAATTTGAATAAAAAAGCAAAGTTATGGAATTATAAATTAGAAGGTAACAAAAGTAACAAAGTTTTAAAAAACAAACTTAACCCTTACAGTCCCGGGCGCATATATAGCGGAACTGAAGGCAGCATAGATAGAAGTAGGTCGGTACGGGAAGGGTTAAAAACAAAAACAACCTGATACTGAGCCTCACAAAACGTGGATGATATTGAGAAATTCCAAAACCAAAAATATTTCTTCCTTCATCACTTTAACAAAACAAAAAAAATCTGGCTATATAAATAATATAACAGTCACTTGTGCATGTATACATCTGTAAGCCAATAATTAAAACATGAATCGATTGCTATGAAACAAAAAAACAAATGCAATGAAACAATTTTGAGAATATAAAACATGATTTTAAAAAAAGCACAACAAAGTTCAAAAAGTCCAATTTCTTAATTTTAACTTCAGGTCACAACTCGGCTGGGTGTTTTTCATTCTCCTCAACAAAAAAAACTTATTTTATAAGTTTGCAGCTTTTTCCTGGAAATGAAGAAATAATGTAAAATATAAGACATGTCAATGCATTTAAAGAACACTGTGCCATTTCATTTGGATATTTACAGTTTATTTCTAATAAGGTTTAATTATACATCATGTAATATTCATACCAGCCACAATGACCAGAATTTTGTTACAAAGCCAATCTTTATTATATTATTACTTTTTTAAAGTAAAGTATTCCCTTTTTAATCGTGCTGTTTTGACGGGGTCGGTATAACAGCACTCACTCAACGGCCACAGCATACAAAAGGATTGTGTGGCTCGCGCACCCCCCCCCCAATAGCAACTTTATACTTTACCTCCCACTATTGTCATGTGTCCACCAGGGAATGGAGAGACTCAGAGACACCCTCCAGACACCAAAAAAAAAAGAGAGCCCCGGCATAATCCTGGATCTGAACCCTGGATATTTGGCACCCTAATCTGCATGCGCTGCAACTAAGCCACCACCACTGTCGCAAATCAGGTAATAATAATAATTATTATTATTATTTATATAGCTCTTCTATTCATGCTATTTTCGCATGCTCAGTGCGCTCTAGAAGATTATTACATCCACTAGGCCCAAAAACTCCTGCAGGGTGGCTGGGATTGGTCGGCGGCAGGTCTAGAACACTGGCCGCGCTTTGTTGACAGTCTGGTGAACTAACCACTGGACCAACCGGCTTCACTTAAAAGATGTCTGCCATTAGAGGGAACGTTTGTAAGAAAAACTGATGTAATACGAGTTGCTTGTGAGTTGGAGGGAGATTGGGAACTCTGCATCTCTTTCAATGTTTGACCAGTAAGCCTGAATTTGACAATTGTTTCATTGAGATTTGGAATTGATTTTAATGTCTTTATGTTTACATTAGACAGCCACCATGTCCCACACTCAGACCCTAAACCCAGTCTATAGTTCTCAGACTAACTGTCTTCGCTCATAGTCCATGCATGCGCAACAACAAAACAATGCAATATGTTGTTGTTTTTTTAGCAACAAAGATTATGCATCACAACATTCCTGATCAAGATCCAAGCCCACTGGACTTCAACCCCCCCTACACCCTACATGAAATGATGACAGTTACTCAGGGACTCATATTTTGGCAACTCATCCCAAGAATGTGGGGGGGGGGGACAACATTTTAAAGCAGTTGCCAACACGCGTGCGGGGGAAACAATGAAATAAATTACCAGTTTGCCATTGCCGAGCCCATCCTTGACCCGCTGGCCAAACTCGGGGTCCACCTGCGTGAAGTTGGTGACGGCCCTCTTCTGAATGAACTCCTGAGCCTCCCTCAGGTGGCCCACAATGTTCTCCACAAGCCTAGTTCTTTCATCCGCTGACAACACCTGAAGGAGTGAGACAATTTGTATCGTGAGCATCCTGATCTCTCGTGACAAAGGCAATGTGCATTAAAAACAGTGGAGAAAAACTCATTGAAAAACCCAAGACCAAGCTTAAACTGAACTCTTTCTCACCTTCCTCCAAAACTGCCCAACTTGAGTAAAGTTGTCATCGTCGTGAGTGTTGTACCTCTGGACGTCGCCGGACAGAGTGAAGGGGCACTCCAAGTGATCCTGGACATCCGTCGGACCGCCAAAACTATTGGGGAAATAGTTTGGGGCGCCCTCTGGTGTCAACGGAAAAAAAAGGAAACAGATGCAACGTATAATACTTAGATACACCAGATAATCTATGCAGCTAGACTACATTAAATTGTACAGACTAATTAATTTGCAACTGGTTAATATATTAGGGTACAGCTAAATAAAATCTACATTTACTTTACAAAAATAGAGTAAAATGTATAAAATAGTACAATGTTAAGTTTACATGTGTAAAACTTCTACAGACCTAATTAGTAAATATATGTTAATAAATAGAATTTATATAGGACACTTAGTGACATGAGATGACCAATATATATCATCTTAACCTTGCTAAATGGGACTAAAGTAACCATGTCATCAGAAATAATAGTTTGATGCACAGGTTTTACTTGCCGTAACAACATGCGTGTCCCATTTAAATTAAAATATTTAAAGTGAGCAATGATTCCAATTTCAAATGGAGAATTTTGAATAACCAGCCAAAGCTCTAACATTCATAAAATTTTCCAGACTTTTAAACATTGGGCGCATTCAAAATAGTCACTTGGCAATTTCAGGAGTAAAATCCTAGAGCAAGTAGTCTAAGGGCAATAATTCTACAATCACTTGTTTTGTTTTCCTACTCAGAATGAGCAATGCTGCTACCACAATCATAAATTCATTTTTAGAATAAAAGTAACAAGCTTTATACAATGGTCTTTGACTCATATCAGCATCACATGTTGACCCTAAAACTACTTGATGCATAGTGGAAAGTGATCCTAATCTCCAAATATCATTTTTTTTAAAAACACACACTTATCTAATCTGTTAAGTTGTGTGCATAACTCAATAGCTAATCATTTTTTAAAAAAAGGTCAGTGGGAAGCATTGATTCATAAAACTTATTAAATATTCAGCTGTGCTGATAGTTGAAATTAATTTACCCTTAAAGCCCTAAAAAAATCAATATAGAGCAATACAAAATATTTAAAAAAAACTACACTACCTTGGTTGTCGTTGACACACTGCGGTCCGTCCCTCTGGTAGTTTTTCACCTTCGTATTGAATGGACAGTTGACTGGGATCTGGAGGTAGTTGCTCCCCAGGCGGTGGCGATGTGTGTCGGTGTAGGAATAGAGTCGCCCCTGTAAGATAAATGTCCAAATTTGAGAGGATTAAATAAAAATTAGTGGTTTGCTGCTGGTGTTTTTATTTTTTTTAGTCATTTGTCGAGTCTCAAAATTATAAGGTGTTTCAACTCTGTACAGTTTGTGATACAGTTTGTGATGCATTCTTTTCCTTCTTGGGGAACCCTGTGCAGCAATGAACAAGAAAACAATGCTGCGTTATGGTCCAAAAAAACAAACATCTGCATTTAGGCAGGTATGGTGACCAGAAATTGCTTAGCATGCTCACCTTAAAAGTTATACCTCAAATTCGACCAACCACCTTTGTTTTGTAATAATTTATCTTTTTGTTTTTCACATGTATAAACCAGCCAACTGTTTCATGGCAAGTCTAGTTAGAGAACATTAACAGTAAATAAAATTGTACTATACTATATAGCTATGAAGGAGAATATTAAACAATTTTAAAGATAATGAATTTGAATAGCGTCGGAAAAAAGTTTCTTGTCCTTCCAAATTGATCAATAGGGCCGGTGAAGCAGCATTCAACAGTTTCTGTGTCCACGGCATACTGGGGCATTGTGTGGCCAGCACACCCTAACTTAAGTCAGATACCTATCACAGGGACACCTTCCAGACATCAGGATTTAAACCCAGTACCTTGGGTGCACAAGCTGAACCCGTTGTCGCTCGGCCGCCGTACCCCCTATAGTGTTGAATATTCATTTCTAAAATGTATATATCTATTACAAATAGATGTTTATGTACATTAAACAACTGTATACTTTACAATCATAAAAAAAAAACACATACCTGCAACATTTTATCAGGGCTTGGTTCTACACCTGGCACCAAATGGGCTGGCGAAAAGGCAATCTGCTCAATGTCTGTGAAGTAATTCTTGGGATTTTGGTTCAAGACCATCCGTCCGACTGGGATCAGGGGAAACTCAGCATGTGGCCAAATCTAATATAATGTTTTATAAAAAAATAAAATAAAAAATAGGCTACAATAATCTGTAACCAGTCAAAAACTAAACTATAAAAAACATTACGAATTGCTTACTTTCACTATAGATTACCTACGCCAAACAAACATTATGAATTGCTTTCTTACACTATAGATTACCTTTGTCAAACAAACATTACGAATTGCTTACTTTCACTATAGATTACCTTCGTCAGGTCAAATGGATTGCACCTGAATTTCTCCGCCTCTTCTGGAGACATAATCTGGATGTAAAGTGTCCAAGACGGGAAGTTGCCTTCAGCGATGGCGTTGTACAGATCACGAGTAGCGTAGTCTGGGTCAGTGGCCTGGAGCTTGAGAGCATCATCCGCCATCAAATTCTTAATGCCCTGATCTGTCTGAGAGTACACAGCATCCAGTCAGGCTTATTGGAAGTAGTTATCAACCACAGGGATGAACTCACTTTCTTTAATTTAACTAAGTCGAGAAACAATTAAGTTTACCCTTTGGCCCTTGGAGTCGCAGCTCTTTGCCTTTACTGATAGTCCCTTGCAGGTTGTTTCCCATTTGATCCCAAATCGAGTTTTTAAATGCCTAATATAAACTATTTTAAACTCTGACCAAAGAGAGAAATAGAGATGCTATTTGTATACGTTTGTTTGGTATTTTTAGTGCGATTGAGCGAATTTAAGTGAATTATTGAAAATAACGCATTTTTAGAGCTAATTCTAAGAAAATTGATGGCATTTCCGAAATATTTAGAGAAGCATTAGGCTAGGCTGAGGGGGGAAAGGCTTTATTATTTTGATAATGCCAAGATAGTAGAGTTATTTTAAGTGTTGTAGAAGTTGAATATCCTTTGAATAGAAGAATTTGAGTCCAATGTGATGATTTCAAATTGACGTAGACTCAGTTATTTATTTTATTTTCCATTTTATTAATTACTATATTTTTATCTCTACTGGTTTGGATTAAACTTTATATTTTTGTATATTGACTATAAAGAATTTGATTCAGTTGCTTTAATAGTTTTTTTCACAGTAAATATTTTTATAATATTTCTGGTCTGATTTTTTTTTTTCAATATACGGAGTTATGCAACTTGACGCAAGAGTTGAAGGGTAGAAAATTGGCAACTGAGTAAAGGGCAAAGGGTTAATGAGTTTGTTAATTTTTGCATTATTTCCTGGCAAGATATTTTTTCTACTAACTTTTATCAATGGAAAAACTTTCTTTTATGCAGCTGGTTGGGACGTTACTGAAAGGCTACACTTAGTTTTGACAAGTTGAAATACCTTGAAATGGAACTTGCAGTAGTTGAATTGACCGTTCTTGTTAACAAGCTTGAACGTGTGGCTTCCGTAGCCATTCATGTGCCTGTAGCCATCGGGCGTCCCGCGGTCAGAGTACAAGAAGGCCACCTGGTGAGTTGTCTCAGGGCGCAGGGTGAAGAAATCCCAGGTCATATCTGCATCCTGTGGGGGAGAATCAGAAGGAATAAAGTCAATATATTTATGATATACATTTGGTATTTTATAACATACTCTATTATCACAATAAATGAAGCAATTAATTTTAGACTCTACTTCACCCTCAACATAGCGCCATGGCCAACATTCACCTCCAACATGGACATGTGTTGTTCTATAACCAGCAATGTGATCGTTATGCTGCTAATCACTAAATAAAAGCATGGCCGGAAAATTACAAGGCCCCCCCACTCTCTTGCTCAGATTGAAGATTATATAATTATGCTATTGAAATAAAAATATTGAAATAATTTACAGGTTATCTTTTGTAATCTTTTAATAAGGATGAGCTCATATATGCTAAAAATAAAAGCATTGTTTTTCCACAATGAGCAGATGTAATATTACGAGTACTATGAGTCAATGGTCAGTCAAAGGACTTGAACATTTCTATAATGACTTGAAGAATAAGATATTTTCAGGTATCAAATATCAAACATACCTTCAAATTAGTGACAGGATTTCTCTTCTGTGTGTGAATAAAGCTGGGGAACTGGAAGGGAAAAAAGTAAAAAAAACACAACACTTAATCAACTTAATACTTAACATGTAAAATTACATTTCAACACTTAATCAACTTAATACTTAACATGTAAAATTACATTTCAACACTTAATCAACTTAATACTTAACATGTAAAATTACATTTCAACACTTAATCAACTTAATACTTAACATGTAAAATTACATTTCAACACTTAATCAACTTAACACTTAACATGTAAAATTACATTTCAACACTTAATCAACTTAACACTTAACATGTAAAATTACATTTCAATCTCAGAACTCTTGATGCTTGTCTTTTTCAAACTCTAATAGCAAACGAAAATATGATAAACTTGCGGTGGTGAATTCAATGTTATAGGCGGCTTCTAAATCTATCTGAGATATGGTCCCCTTAACTGACAGCAAACTTTCAACTGCAAGATGTATTCACTGAGACAGAAAAGTGAAGAAAAGTATCCCTTTTAGAAGGAGCTGGCCACTGGCCAGTGAAGCAGCATTTACTAGTCTCTGTGGCCATTGTATACAAGGGCATTGAGTGGCAGTTACATTGCACAGCCACCTTTACTTTCACTAGAATTGAACTCCCAATGACTAAGAACAGACATTGGCTCTCTTGAGTGCCGTAAACGCTGACCCAACATCTGAAGTTGTGACCTTAGTCTACTGTTTCATGTGAGTGTGGGTAATGTCTACAATTTGGTGGGTTTATTTTTGTTTAGATATGAGTTGAGTGCTATATGTCTTGTTTTTAACTGGAATACTAATAATCATGACTTTAATGACTATTTATATAGCGCATCTTTCCATGTAGTTGAATTTAGCATGATCAGTGAGCTTTCTTTCAACAATTCAGTTGCAGGTGATAGAATTGGGAAAGCTGTCGCTCCACCACTGTGACCCATATGTTAAGATTTTACAACATACATAATGTTTTTCCTACATCAGCAGAGCTTTGCCTGTATTCCACTCACCAGGATGGGGTCCCTTATGAAGAAGATAGGAGTGTTGTTCCCCACCAAGTCCCAATTCCCATCCTCTGTATAAAACTTCAAAGCGAAACCTCTGGGGTCTCTGGCTGTGTCTGCAGAACCCTTTTCTCCACCTAGAAGCACAAACAGACATGTCGTTGATTTTGTAGAGTAAAATTTCTATTACTAAATGTTGTACGAACAGAAGAGCCCTTCCCATCTTGTACGTTATCATTTTAAAAGTCTTTCTAAACAAAATTAATAAAAATAATTAATGCTTAAACAGTGTCCGGTAAAAAAAAAGGTCAACACCAAATAAAAAACAAAATACTTTACTGTACTTTAAGGTACACAAATACTCCAATGAATGACACTAAAGTGTAATGGTAACCAATGGAGAAGTTTGATAAAAAAAAAAGGAATAATTTAAAAATTAATTGGACAGCAAACAAAATAAGAGAGAGAGAAAGTAATAGGAACATGAAATGAAAGACATACCCACGGTTGAGAAGCGGGCAGCCACCATGGTCTTCTTTCCAACATGATCAAATATTTTAGCTTTGCAATATTTGCTAATATCATGTGTCACTTCAAAATAGCCAAATGCACCTATGAGGTTTAAAGTGGAAGAGAAATTAAAAACACAAAAAAAAAAGCTTGTGAACATTGAAACGAACGCACTAAAAGGGACTAATGTTTTCATTTGTTCTCTCTTCTTCTATAAGCCAGCCTGCAAATCAGTTTGCTCTCTTGCAGTCAATGCCAGACAAACCTATTTACATGTCATTTTCTAGTTGTTCTGCATCGCTGTATAGTGTAGGTTGAGGGGTGTGCCTAAGGTAGGTTAGCTTTGGGCATCAAGTAGGACATTGCCATTTATAAAGTCTCATTTTTTCTATATGCTAAAACATTGAGGTGGCGTCATTCATTTTGCTTCAATAATTGCAAACCAAATCAGACCAATAATTGAAATAAACATACAATAAAAACATGCATTTTAAGTTATTTTGTTTTTCTTATAAAATGAGGTAAAAACCATTCTAACACTAAAAATTTTGAGATATAATATAATTTATGGCAACAACATTTTCTTAGCATATCTATTTGTAAAAGTTAGCCAAATTTCAGTAAATCAACTTCCTTTCTCAATGAAAATGTAGGATAAAATATAAACCTAAAAATACTTATTTACTTATTAGTGTATTTGGTAAATTGTTGTACATTTAATTTAAGCTGCACTAATAAATATTTTTATAAAATGTGTAAGCAAATAGAAGAAGAAAATGCGTGAGTTAATGGCCAATTATTATTATTTTCATTTTTATATCTTGAATGATGAGAGACTGATTCATCACTAATTAACATATATTTGTTGAGAACTAAAGATGGACTAATGTAGAATATGACAATATGTATGTGACCGCTGTGTTGAGATGGACCATGCCCTACATAAATTAAGTTACTTTCAAAGATATGACCCAAGGTCAATACCCTTATCAGCTGAAGATTTCAGCTACTGCAGAGTAACAAGAAGATATAACAAACAATCTTGTTTATCTATCATTCTCAGGCAGGTGAAGTATAAATGAATCATTACGTAGTAAACAGACCTGACCCTTTGGCGTGGACTACTCTCTCTGGGATGCGCTCCCTCTGGAAGTGGGCCATGTCATCCAAGAAGACGTGGTCCTGGATAAGCATGGGGCCTCTCGGCCCAACGGTGAGGACAGCATTTTTATTGCCGACAGGCGCACCAGCGGCAGTAGTGATGGTATCTTTTGTCTGAAAGCAGGCAATAGTTGTTATGCTTTACAAGCCAAAGGCTCACTGTTGCTAGTCCTGCAATCTGCAATATAATCATTGTCCTAACCCTAACTTTGAAATTAAAAGTATATAAGACATGCAAAACAAAGGTAAAGCATCCTGTATGGACCACAGGGCCATGATTAAGAAACGTTCCCCAGGTATCACATAAAAAAGGACGGTGTGGCCATGACAATGCTCAGCAGCTTTTACTCACTTTGCCCCTCATCAAAGCAGGATACCTTAACCCTCCCCACCCAGGAAAAAAATGATGTTAGATTAGGTCGGAACCCAAAACCTTTGAGTGATTTTATCTTATCTTATACACTACTTCCGCTCCTTCTATAGAGAAGATTATTGCGTCCTACACTCATCTGTGGTCTGCGTCTAGTCTTGCATTTTTATTAATGTTTTTAATTGGTTTGTTCAGACAACCCATTCCATGCCCGAATGCCACTCGGGAAGAAAGAGTACTTATATGCATTTGTTCTCGCATAAGGGATAAGGAAAGTGTTTTTGTCTTTATGTTTATCTGAGCTTTGCAACAGGTTGTTATTGATCTGCCATTAGTGTCATTCAACCATAAATACATAAATGTAGTTTTGATCAGGGGGTAGACATCTGCATAGAAGTTCAGATAAAAGTGGAGAATCACTTAGATAGTGATAATTACTTAGTTGAGTTTAATTACATTAATTCATATATTAGAACATGATGTATGACTTTCATAAGCCTCTATTGTGAAACAGAATAAGCCTAGTTTCTAAATGTGGCAAAGTAGTGATTTTATTAAATGAAATGGTTAGACAGGCTTACACTTGTTAGGAGTGAATAAATATGTATGATGCACCAGCTACATCTATTTTCTTTTCATTTTAATTAGTTTTGTAGTAGTAGCTAGTAATTTTTCTGTTTTCTTTAGGGTTAGAGTTAAGAGTTAAAGTGACTAAGTAATGGGTTTCAGACAGAAGAGGCAAAGTGGCATACCGTATATACTCACGTATAAGTCGCACCGGTGTATAAGTCGCACCCCTAGTTTAAGATTTTTTTCCTTATATGTTGTCATTGACCCGCGCATAAGTCGCACCCCGACTTCCCGGGTTACACTGCCTTTTAATATCTTAAAATTGCATACCTTTTAAACATAAAAGTTACTAAATATTCACCCTAGTTTGGAAACTTTCCTTAAAAAATTGTTTTAATCGTGCATAAGGCAAACATAATCAAATAAGGCCATATCGTAATAATTCTACATAACTCCAATCAACTATAGGGGTTATGTAGGAAACTTTATGACAGAGTAGTGATGTTTTTTGAACTTTTCAAAAACAGTGTCGGGTGTATTAGTCGCACCCCTACTTTTTGTCAAAATTTTCTGTAAAAAAAGTGTGACTTATACGCGAGTATATACGGTAGTTGGAAATTATGATTTCTTTATTTATTTATTCAAAATTTAGCCTAATGTAAAGCCTAAGACTTTCTTTAATTATTATTTGGATATTTTATTACTTTGACTTTACTAACAAATCAGGCCTATTCAATTTGGTTAACATGGATATTATTTTATTAATGAAAAAAATATTATTAATAAGTTTGTTTAAGTTACTTGTACTACTAACTATGTTGTAAAGTAAAGTAAAATATCCCGTCGGACCAAATTGATACATAGGCTGCCATAGGGCCGGTGAAGCAGCGTTCACCAGTTTTGTGTGGCCAGCACCCGCACAGCTGCCTTTAATTTACCCAACTAAGGTCAGGTACCCATCAGAATCAGAGCTGGGTAGACTCAGGGACACCCTCCAGACCCTGAAAAAAATCCTAGCCTGCAGCAGGATTCGAACCCAGGACCTTGGGTACACCAGCCGAACTGTGGCCCCAAGTGGAACTATGTTGTATTGAATTATTATATTATTTAAAATCATAATCAGTATGGCTCCTATCTGTCTTGCAAGACAATGAATGCGCCCTTAAGATTCTAAATGTTAATGAGGGACAGCGCATGTTGTATGGCTGAACAGCCCAATCTCCTGTGTTGGTTTTGCCGCAGCACCTAAAGAGTGTACTCTATGGGGCTCATCACTGAGCCGTGATAATCAATTATGCAGTAATTATACTGTACTTCTATAATAAATAATATAATTATAAATAGGTCTAATCATTATTTAGGCTAGGACTAATCAATTTTATCTATTGAGACTATTCATTTTATATGTCTTCAAAATGTCTTGTTGTCTTGTACTGTTTTTGTAGGCTACTCTTGACTCACTCTTGAGTCTCTTGTTACAGTCTAAGCTAGACTCTGACTAGCCTAAGGCCTTTATCTAAGCCTTAGTCTGCTTAGTTTGCCTCGTATGTTAGTGTTGGTGTAGACTATGCTATTTTATAGTTATATTTATAATAATTTATAGATGGTAATACTTTGGTTCAGCTGCCTCACGAAAAGTAGGGTTCTAAAAAATTCCAACTGAAAATTTTTTCGCGTGGATCTATTGATAAGTGTCTTAGGAAAAGCGGCAGACTATTGAAAATGAAAAAAAAAAATTTGTTTCATCGAAAAAAAATTCATTTCAATTGTGTTTACCAAAGGCTTGTGACGTCACACAGCCATAAATAAAACACGATGCATGAATGAATTCTGCAGCGATTCCTATGACACTCATCAATAGGTCCTAATACGAAAATTTTCAGTCGGAATTTCTTAGAACCGATACCAAAAAGGGAAAAGGGGCAAAATAGCACCAAATGAATACAAAAATAAAATTATTCTTACCGTATTTCATATGAAATAACACAAAAAGACACAAAATCCTATTGTTCTTTCTTCCCTACTAGTTGAGACCACCTACTGTCTTGTTGCGCATGCGTGCCATGTGGTTTTCTAGATTACTACTTCCTGTCCCAAGATATGGCCAGGTTGGCCGATACTACTCATTAACAAATACTTAGAAAGCTTAGAAACTAACCGATAGTAATCATTAACAAATACTTAGAAAGCTTAGAAACTAACCGATAATAATGATTAACAAATACTTAGAAAGCTTAGAAACTAACAGATAGTAATCATTAACAAATACTTAGAAAGCTTAGAAACTAACCGATAGTGGGGAAAAATCTGGTCCAGGAAGCGCGTGGTACATGGAGTGTGTGCGTTTGATATTATAGTATAGGGATAAAAGAAAAAATAAATAAAAATAAACAAATCAAAGGGACGTAACAAAATTTAACACAAAAAGCTCAAGGGAAGTAACAATTTTAAATAAAACATGCAAAATTACCAAATTTTCAACATTAAATAAAAATCACACAAAGGGAACCGCTCAATGAAACCTAGATTGTTGTATTCAGGACAAAAAGATCTTTAAATTGATATATGGCACTTAGAAAAACTCCGTGAGGCAGTTAAACCAAAGTATAGCCTAAATAATATATACTCTAACACTTATATAAATAAATTAATCCTTAGCCTTATATTGAAACTTACTCTTAAACTTAAACTCTTCTTTATCTAAGACGTCTCAAGTATGCAAAAGTCTAACTCACTCTAAAGTAGTCTTACTAATTTTAGTAAGTTACTAAGACTATAAGACGTCTAAGACTCTTGACTCTCTCTTACAGTCTTACTCTAGTCTTAGTACTCCTACCGACACTGACTTAGTGACACTAGTCACTAGGCCTACCGTTGAGTACGGTCCTCTTTTGAATCTTTTCTTACCTGCTGTGATTTCAAGAATTCATTCAACTGATTTGAGGCTTTGTCTCTATTAGCCATTGCACTCCTCTTGCGAATGAACTTTTTAAAACAATGTTAGTTTAATGATTAATGCACTAACAATAATATCTTTTTTTAGATGTCTAGAAAATGTCAGTTTGGACAATTCTAGCATAAACGCAGTTCTCATATGACCAGAAAACTTCGTTCATAGTCCAAATTTAGTAAAGAAGCTAGAGTAGTCGGACTTTGTTTTCATTGAGCAGTTGGTAGTTGGTTGTTAAAAGTCAAGGATTCTAAAATATTAAGTTAAATGGCTATAAAGAATTTTGTAGCTAAAATAATTGACTCTTAGGCTTAGGCCTAATTACTAATTACAATCCCCATAATATAATTTACTCATGTAAAAATTTCTCTTTCTGTCAGAAAATTTTTGGTAAAACCTATATAGTCTACTTATGACTTATATCAGTTAGTCTTATCTTATTTATATTAATTTTAGGCTATTTTTATAATAAAATTATTGGCCCTATCCTATATTATTCTACATAGCGACCTAATGTTCGACTTTTATTATTATTAAATGCATTATAACTAAAGTATCACAATAATTTTGTAGTCTATATTTCTTGGCTAGAATGTAATTTAAATAAGTAAAACTATATATATAACACCTGTTTTTTTTTTTTAAATCTATCAATAAAGAATAAAGTTTAATAAAGGATGCGAGGGTGCCGATGCGAGTGCATATGATATGTTGCTTGATTGTAGGCCCAATATTCCTATATATTGATATAATAATAGGCCTAATTATAATCACACTTATAGGTGATAACTTATCTATATATATAAAAAGACAGTGTTAAGCCCCGCGAGGATCCCCATTGGTCAATTTGAAAACACGTGTGTCACTGATCTATCTAGGCCTAGCCCAATATACCGTCTAATAATTTTTCACATCGGACATGTGTCTTCGATAGCTCAGTGGTAAACGTAGTGGACTGCTATACGGGCGACCAGGGTTCGATTCTCCAGTTAGACTATCCTTTTTTTTCGACAATTAATTTTTCAAACTTTTAAAAACAAAAGACATTGTAAATCTATAGGCAATAGGCCTATAGATTTTGTTAAATAAAAATATTTGACTATTTTTTTTACCCTATTACAATATTTATTTACTTTCCTAAAAGTATTCAGTAAGTGTAGTTTATAGCCTACATTTGTTATCTGCACCCCAGACAGTCCTTTTTTTTTTCACCCGGGCAACGCCGGGCAATGTAGCTTGTTGTTAATAATATTATTTTGGCAATAGGCTCGGTGTTTTTTTTAATCAAGTGCCCCCGTGTCGTATTTATCTGTCCCTGTCCTATAAATAAAAAAGTTACAAAAGTCAAAAGGATTAGATTGGGGAGGGGTGGGTTTATTAAATATATATAAGTAAACGGGTGATCCATTCATTGAGACGGTTCATTTTTGTACTCTCATGTAGCGGCGAACCACTTTATTTATCGCTTTGTAAGATGCTGTCGAATCAAGTCTGAGTCGAACCTTGTAATTGTAATCTGCTTTGATTCAACAACCTTTGAGCCATTATCTGTATACTATATTGTATAGTCAAGTGATTTAAAAACTTGCAGCTATTGCCACAATTTTCGTTCATAGTTAAGTACGCTTACGCTAAGAAGTGGGCGAGTGTCCATCGGCATCGGACTCGGTTGTTATGACACTTGTGTTTAGTTGTTTAATTAAGGTAATTGTTCATGCTACGCCATACCCCATACTGTTTTAGTGTTTGTTTCTTGATCTTGGTGGGCGCTTATACCTTTTCATTCTAAGTTTCAAGTAATCAGACATGACATGTATGAGTATGAATAGTATGATGTAGTCATGATGTAGACATGAATTTCATGATTACATAGAATTCATTGAATATTGAATAGCCTAACTGTTAGGCCCTAACATTTACAGTTTATTTTATTTAGAATTCAGACCTCTGCCCCTGGTCCTATGCCTAAGCCTAGTACTATAGTACTAGTTACACTAGTACTATAGACTTTAGTACTAGTATGATTATATAAACCTAAATGATAGTAAATGATTATATATGCGGCTATGCCTATTAGTTAGGCCCCTAACTTGTATTAAGTACCGGTATTTAGTATTTAAGGCTATACTATTAATTATTAGTAACTATTACTAACTTATAATTTATTTTGCATTGCTTACTCAACTTACTGACTGAGGCTTATGACTTAGACTTAGGGCTAGGGCCTACTCAAGTTAATCGCTTATTAAAAATACAAGTTACAAGTAGTTTGAAGTAGGCCTAAACAAAAAATAATATAATTATTGGCCTATGGGTGCCTATGGCCCTATGGCCTATAGCCTAATTATAATATTTAAAGCCCAAGTGAAGAGCTTTTTATCAAAATTGTATTCAGTAGGCCTAGGCTATCTGAATGTTAATCAAATCATTTATTATCATAGGCCTATCTATATATACAAAATAAAAAAGATAACTTTTAAGGAATTTGTTCACTATTTGCACTTAAATGTGTGTGTTTTTTACGTAGGAAAAATCCAAATCTCGTAACCATTTGAGATGTTTAATTTCCGGCAACAGAGAAATGATTTTGACTAGGAAAAATGAATATATTGTCACGTGTTTTGAATCTATTGCCACATCAGCCACATGTTTTGAATCTTTTCCCAGTTCTTATTTTTAACAAAATGGTTAAATAAGGATTTAGGGCATCGTGTTTAGTTTGTTTATTTCTTTCTCAAACGTCACTTGTCACTTCCGTATATGGCTATTCCAAACCTCATCCATTTAATAAAACTTATTGTCTTAGTAAGTAGGCCTAGGCCAACTACCCAGCAGGCACACCACTTGGAAAAAACATTCCCTGTCCATACGACATGGTGTACCCCTAATAAAAAGCCTGGCAAAGTTAAGCTTGGTTTTCAATTTTAATGATATTTTTTACAGAACAGTTCAACATGGACTGAGCTACCGATTCATAGTCTTTTATAATGAAATCAGTATGCTATAATTTATGGTTTATGACATTCTTGATTATTAAAGTATTAAAGTCTTGTTGAATTCACATTCAGGTAAGACTCAAATATAATATTTTAACCTTTTGACCTGTTACTGAAGGTTGTTCAGCTTGTATGACAGTATTGGCAGTATTTACCAGGGCTGTAAAGTCGGAGTCGAAGATTCGGAGGAAATTTGGGTAGTCGGAGTTGGAGTCTGAAGTACAAAAAAACTGAGGAGTCAGAGTTGGAGTTGGAACATTTATCTACCGACTCCACAGCCCTGGTATTTACAGTTATGATATTATGGGTAGCCTACATGACATTATTTATTTGGGAAAGTAGAGAGTTAAAGGGGGCTGTCCACTCATTCCCTTTTGTATGCTGTGGCCATTTATATTGGTGATCACAGCTTCACTAGCCCTATGCCCCATGGATAAGCATGGCTGGAAAGGGATAACTTTTCAGGTATTATAGAAAAGATTTTACATGACAGCACATGCTTTTCTAATGTTCTACTGGTTGTAGCTCGTCTAATACAATGAGTGAAAATGGATGCTTTTTTGTTTCCTTTTTGTTCTTGCATTTTGTATTTATGCAACTGTAATAAAATATCTAACAAAAGTATTATTTCCTCAATCATTTCTAGACAATTAGCATATTTTCCAAAGAAGTATGGGTCCCTGGTCGTACATGCTGCTATCTTCTGGCCTAATCATTACAGTAGGTATATTCATTCAAAGAAAGATTAATGAACCTCCTAAATTGCCAACAAAAGTGGATCAGGAATATGACTACATCATTGGTAAATATATTTTCTGGTAATATTTATGTCACAACTATGAATGTTAATGTATGTATATTCTCCAAAACAGATAATCGTCTTTTGAGATCTAATTTTAATCATATCATCTTTTTTTTTCCTTTATAAAAATATACCAAAATTGTGATAGAAGGAAACTCCTCCACCCCTTAAACCCTTAAATGCCAAAATGTCATTGTTGTATATATCAGAGATAACATTCAGAACATTGTTTTCATCAAAGTTCAAACATAGACTATATAGATATATTCAGGTTTAAATAAAAGAGAAAACATTCAGAACATTGTTTTCATCAAAGTTCATGCATAGACTATATAGATATATTCAGGTTTAAATAAAAGAGAAAACATTCAGAACATTGTTTTCATCAAAGTTCAAGCATAGACTATATAGATATATTCAGGTTTAAATAAAAGAGAAAACATTCAGAACATTGTTTTCATCAAAGTTCAAGCATAGACTATATAGATATATTCAGGACACTGAATACTAGGGACACTGTGGCAGATGACAGTGACTGTTTGCTTGGCTGGCATACTGAAGGTTCTGGGCATGAATCCTGGTGAAGGCTAGAATGGGTTCTTGGGTTCCTGAGTCTACCCAGCTCTGATGGGAACCTGACATTCGTTGGGGTAGAGTAAAGACGGCTTGGCATTGTGCACAATGCCCTATTCACAGAAACTGGTGAACGTGGCTACACTGACTCTATGATCAATTTGGTCCAAAGGGGTACTTTACACATGTATTTAAATTGTAAATGATAACAAAAAAAGGCCATTAGATTTAAAATCATAATTGTGGAAACAAAACTAATGTACACACTCATAAATTGTTAGTTCTTCAAGTAAATTCAGTAAAAATTTTGTTTCTTATGCAATTGAGTTATTTCTTTTTTGGGTATACATATTTTTGATGTTCAAACTTTCACTTACTTTTTGTCAATTACCTGTAAGTTGGTGGCGGTTCAGCTGGCTGTGTTATGGCCAACAGATTGTCAGAAGACCCTACCAAGAAGGTTTTGCTGCTAGAGGCTGGCCCGGACGACAGAGACCATCCTTTTATTTCTGTTCCCATCCGTGCCATGGATTCTGTTGACACGGATATAGACTGGGCTTACCGCACCGTGCCCCAGAAAAATGCCCTAAAGGCTTTCCAAGAACAGGTAAGATCTAAAGGTGTAATTTAGTAAAGGTGTAATTGAGTAATCTAAGACTAGCAAAAATTTGTGTTCCGGCGGTCACGACATCTATGAAATAGTCTTTTGACCCCCAGGTTGGGAACAGATGCTCTAGTCCCAGTTGCAAATCCTGGTTGTTTTTTGTCTCGTTTGGAACCTCATTCCTTCAGAATGTCGTTAAGGCACTACCAACTAGACTGCTGTGACTTAATCTTGCAGGGGTCCCTTAACAACATAGGGGGCTTCACCATACCTCTCCAGCTTACTCAGTCCTAGGCAGCTCCCCCTCAGTTGGGTACATTCTTTGCCGACACCCGACCGACCCCAAGTCTGCTTTGTTCTGCCTACTTGATTCCAGTCTAATTCTTGTCTGGCCACATTATCTTCTCATCTTTTCAAGGTTTGTCCAATCCATCCACCACTTGCATCTTTTTCATCTCTTTTCCAAATGAATTTTGTCTGGTTTCATTACACAGGTTGTCTTATATGGCCATATAATTGAGCCCATTGTATTTGAAAGTAATGTTTATTGTTAGATTTAAAGTTTCAATATTGTGTCAGCAACAGAAAATATGTCCACTTCACTTATCTATATAAATAAAATAATTAAAATACTAATTATTAGATAAAGTTAGAGAATTAATTTTTTAAAACAGGTAATAACTTCTAGCGACATCTCGGAAAATAAATAGTTAGAATAAATTATCTTTTAAATGATCAACTTCCAGTTAACTTCACTTTCAGCAGCATAGTTACAATTCTTTGCTTAAACCAAGAGAGGTAACCTTTTATTTTTATTGCTTGATTGTAGAGAGGACGATGGCATAGAGGCAGAATTCTTGGAGGCACTTCCAACTTAAATGATATGATATACGCAAGAGGTTTCCCTAAAGACTATGACAAATGGGAAGCCGACGGAGCCCGCCATTGGGCTTTCAAGGATGTTCTTCCTTATTTTTTAAAGTCTGAAGACAACGAGAATGCAGACTTTGTAAAGACAGGTGATACAAATGTTATGATAGAATTTTTAAGATATGCATTTTGTTTTGTTTTATTTAGCCAACAAATTATTGAAGTGGGTTTTCACTCTGAATGTATTGGACACAGTGTTCTTCGGGTAATGTGTTAGATTGTGATGTGAAGTTCTTGGGTTTAAATCCAGGCATAAATGATTCTGAAGAGTCTACTCGTCCCTTGTGGGTGTCTAGCATTCGTTTGGGGGAATTACATGTGGTTGAACACAAGATCCTTTGAATGGCATTGTCCTGAAATGATGCAGGCAACTTCACTCCATTTATCCATAACGACTTATCTTAGAAAACCATAAACAAAATGCAAGACTAGGCTATGCCATGGAAAAGCGTATGATGCAGTAATCTTCTGTATAGAAGGAGCGTCTGTAACATAAGATAAGATATAATGTAAGATGTAAGATAAGATAAAACCTAGATTTAAGGGTCAATCCCTAATGGTGATGGAAGTAAAAAATTAAAATACCCTTTTGACCAAACTGATTATAGGGCTGGTTAAGCGTTCACCAGTTTCTGTGGCCACAGCATACGAGGGGATGTGTGGCTATCACAATGCCCAGCCGCCTTTACTTTACCCCAACTGTCAGAGCTGGGTAGACTCAGGGGCACCCTCACATCCTGGGGGAAAAACTAGCTTGCACCAGGATTCAAACCCAGAATCTTTGGATCGCCAGTCAAACGCGCTTCCGCTCGGCCATCGTGGTAATGTAGGCTTAGGGTAATAATTTCCAAACAGACTCATATTTTGTTATTTCAGGTTTCCATAGAATGGGCGGACCACTCAAAGTTGGCAGGTCAAAAACCCACAGCCTTACAAACTTTCTTCTCCGGGCTGGTAAAGAAATGGGCTACAAAATAATAGATGTCAATGGTGCGCAAACAGAAGGTAAGATGGTGATAATTAATTGTAAGGTTTAATTGACTACCATCATCTGCATGTTAACTGGTGTATCTCTTTCAATTTTTTTAAAAGGCTTTGTGGAAATCCAATCTACACTGCGTAAAGGCGTGCGCCAGAGTGCCTCCAAGGCCTTCCTGCACCCAGTCTTATTCAGACACAACCTTCATGTTCTGACAGACTGCTTGGTCTCCAAGGTAAACATTTTTACTAATCTCTTTTCTTTACTGCTGAGTTTGATGCCAGATCAATGCATTTTTTTGTTCTCCATTGTTAAGGCATTTAAAAGTTATTGTCGCCCTTGTTTTCAGGTCATACTGGAAGACAATAAAGCTGTGGCTGTGCAGTTTGACATGAACGGGACCATGACGATCGTCTGGGCTAAATCTGAAATCATTCTGAGTGCCGGGACAGTTGGATCGGCTCAGCTTTTGCTTTTGTCTGGAATCGGACCAAAAGAAGATCTGGAAAAGTTAAACGTGAGTCTGCGCAATTTAAAAAAAAATAAAAAGAAGTTTTATCTATCTTGGGTGTTCAACATTTTGTTAACTCATTTGCTACTACCACGACTGAATGCGACATACCCCCCTCCGTACTAATGCGCCCAAACGCGGCCGCCACGTGTGTGACTAACCTTGTCGTTTCTAGATTTTTTTTCGACATGCGTTCTGGGGTTTTATTTTACTGCAAAAACGGCTTTTAAAAAGTAGGAATATAGTCTGTTTCGTTAATAAAAACCGGATGTTTTTATCTAATTTCGTTTTTTTGCTATGCGCGTCAAAAAATTGGGTATTTTTCACTTGCCTTTCGTCTTGTAAAACTTTTTTTATAGTCTTCGTCTTTCATTTTTTACTTTATTAATCGATAGCTCTATACATCCGAATATAACATTTAACAACAGTTCTGATAATAAGGATGCTGCAGATATAGACTTAGATAAATTTCCATTTCAACTCGATTTTTGGGATTTATTATACTTTATCAGACTTTGACGCTAGGCCTAGAGAAAATATTTAGCCAAATCATAGGGTCTCAACACTCAGCGAATGATTCTACCGATAATTCGGCATTTTTTATGTATAAAAGTATACATTTCCAGAAAGCTAAGATATTTATCTATTTTATGATGTAATTTTTATTCACTTTGGGGAATATTTAATTATTAAAAAAAAATATTTAAAAAAAATTTACTAAATTTAATACAGAGTTCCTTCCCTTTGGCTAGTACTTTCCCGGGTGTCTTTGGAAAGTAGGTTAGTAGCAAATGAGTTAAACAAAGTGGCCAAGAAGGCACCTTCAGACCATTCGCCTCTGCTCTTTAGCTGTCAGACCACATTGCAGCTATACATTGCGGTCTCCCATCTCGTTAATGATTACACAACATTGTCAGCAATTACGCGGGACCAAATTGATCCATTTAGGGGTGGTAAAGAAGCATTCACCAGTTTTCTTTGCCACTGCATATTAGGCGATTGTGTGGCCAGCTCCAAATTAATGTTAGTTACCTGGGTGAACTCAGGGACACCCTCCAGAACTGGGAACCAATCCTGGCCTTCACCAGGATTTGAACCCTGAACCTTTGGTAGGCAAGCCAAAGACGCTGCTGCTCGGCTACAGTGCCAAATGTCAAGGGGTAGCACAAACGTTACACACTTAGTGGGAAGCAGAGGGAGCTCTTGGTACTCAACAGCTTACACATCTTAGGCACCTGCTTCTTGGATGGTCTACCTCAGCCAGGAGGACAATGACCGTGCTCTCGGTGTAACTGTGGATGTAGCTCCTGAACTTTCCTAAAGAGCTAGTCTACAACATTGGTCTTTCTTGGTATTAAAATGGTTTGACTGCCTGATTAAAAGGTTTGTCTCATAAGCAGGGCTCGGAGATGGTAATGGTGTCTCTCTCTCTCTGACTTCTGTGTGTCATGACCACTTATTCACTTAACCCCCACTACTGCAGGGCCAATAGATTATTCCCCTTGTAAACATGCAGTCCAACTTTTTGTACCTAACCTCTTATCTAGGGGCAGTTGGCTTATGAAATATAAATTGACAATATCAAGTGATTCCATGTTATAATGCAAATCAGAGAAAATGAACTGAACTCTTTTTATTAAAAAGACAATTTTTTTTCCACAGATTCATGTTGTTGCTGATTTACCTGTTGGTAAGAATGTCCAGGACGGTCTGACCTACGAGTTCCCTGTTGCCATAGAGCCACCAATCAGTATAAGTGCAGAAAGATTGGATTCATTTTGGGAAGGAGTCAAATACACACTGGTTGGGAAAGGTATTACTTAGTAAAGAAATCTTTCTCTCTCTCTTTCTCTCAATCTCTCTCTCTCTCTCAATCTCTCTAATAGTAAATACACATCATGTTTTGTAAAATGAGCTAAAGGTATGCTATGTAGGTAAAAAAAAAAAAAGAGTCCCATGTGTGACAGTAAGAGTTACTGGGTAGCCTACCTGTGAGTGTGTAAGGGGCAGAATTATTAGAAACTGACTGAGACTTAGTGACATACATTGGACTCTAATGTGTTGACCAGACTAAGTGACCTGAAAGCTCTGTGTTATAGTTTATTGTGACTGGCTGGACAGAGTGAGCTTGGTTCATGGGTGTCTCTTGGAGGTGTATGAATAGGGGTTAATGCTAATGTAATGTTCTATAAAAAGGGGTAGAGAATGAGAATAAAGCTCAGTTTTTACACCAAGCTAGAGTGTTAAGAAGTACTTTTACACCATGTATATTTTAAAATCATCTACCGGTTTTGAAACTGAAATAAGGGAGTTGGGGGAAGGGGTCAAGCCCCTTGTTGGCCATATTGTTGTGCTTATTCATTTCACTTTTTAAAAATGTTTTCAATGCTCAGGAATATACGCATCTCCAAATGGAATTGAAGTTTTGGCCTACTCTAACAGTGATGTAAACCTGGACAGGTCCTGGCCTGACCTGCAGTTGGTTTTCAAGGGCATGCTCCATGACACATCTTACGGGCAAAAGCTGGGACTGACTGATATTGTAAGTCTTGTCTTCAGAGTAAAACTAAATAGATAAACATAGTCAAGAGCCATGTAAACATGATGCGGTTAAAATTTCTCTCTTTTACACGATACAAATGCTCTTGTTATATAGAAGCTTTTTTTGTCCAATGTTTATTTGTGTTTTGGAGTTAAATTTTGATAAGGGTTTGAAATGATGTTAAGATGTTAGTTTTGCTATTATGTTCAGGCAGCCCATTCCATTTCCAAATTATTTACTTTCATTTACAATTTTTCTGTTTGTCTAGGCGGTGACAGACCTGTCCAATCGCAGCAGGTTCACCAACGGCATGGCCTGCTTTAGCACAGCCCTGCGGCCCAAGAGCCGGGGCACCATCAGGCTATCCAGCGCCGACCCCAAAGCCCAGCCCCTGATCGACCCCAACTACCTTGAAAGTGAGGACGATGTGGAAGTTATACTCTCAGGTCTGTTGATGATATTTTGACAGAGGTATCAGTTGTTATATAGATTCTTGGAGATGATATTTTGACAGTGGTATCAGTTGTTATATAGATTCTTGGAGATGATATTTTGACAGTGGTATCAGTTGTTATATAGATTCTTGGAGATGATATTTTGACAGTGGTATCAGTTGTTATATAGATTCTTGGAGATGATATTTTGACAGTGGTATCAGTTGTTATATAGATACTTGGAGATTAATGTAGATCATAGGTTCTCAATCTTTTTAGCCCCAACCCCCCCCCCCCCCCCCCCCACCGCCCATCTGGACTATAGTTTCCGCAATTTTTTTAGGCGTGCTAGACTTTTTGTGTGATTAATTACCTTAAAAAAAAACTGAAAAGGAAACATATTGTAAGAATTAATAGATCAAAAAATTGCCTAAACAAAAGGTTTAAATAAATCAATGCGAATTGTTTGCCTGGTGTGTTGCTAGCAATTTGTCTATTTTTGTTTCAATTTTGGTAGCAAAAGCCTTAGGTCTAATAATCAGTAATATTTGTTATAATATTACAAAACAGAACTTGTTCGGCATTACTATTGAATCAAATGTGGAAACGTTTTTTGTCAAAGGGAGATAATTAGCCCGTTTTATTTGAGCTAATATTTCTGTTTTTTTTTCTTCTATAAAAAATAAATGGCTTACAATTTATAACTTTGAAATGATCAAATTGTAAAAAATATTTGAAAATTATATAAATATTTTATGAATATGACTAAAGAATTTATATGTATATTTTCAAACATTACAATATTTACCCAGCTTGTATGATTACTACTTATCTATAGCAGAACAATAATAAAATGTTGTTACTGCAAATGATTTAAAATAATAAGGACATCTCGGTTAAACTGAGATCAAAACATCATTAATATTAGCAGATATTAGGGAGACAGTGATCGGTCAGCAGGTTTGACAGTCCGGTGAACCAAACACAGAACCAGCCGGTCGCACACTATTTTTGCCAAATACAGACCCCTACTTCATAAAAAAGTCACTGCGATTCCTTTTTCTTATTAATATAATAATATACTGCGTTTACATGACATTTCATCCTCCAAAAACTAATCGATTCAAATAGCTGAGGTGTTAAAATATATCAGGTACGTTTGTACCGCCCACTTGCCCTTCTCCGCCCCCCAATCGCCCCCGGGAATGTCAGCGCCCCCCTAAAGCTTCTCACCGCCCCCCGGGGGGCGATATCGCCCCCGTTGAGAACCTATGATGTAGATGGACACTTGTTAATTTATTGTCGCTCTTTCCCAAAACTTGATTACAAAGCTTAACCCGTCCTTAGCTTAGACCTACTTTCCTGCTATTCAGTCCTGGCCATTATTTTACTTAGTACTCCCTACAACCCAAACTTTATTTCAGAATGGGCGAAACATCGATAGAATTCCAAAATTATTTTTTTACTTTTTTGTTGATAAAAATTGATAAAAACATGTAGAGAGTAAATTACTAGAAACATAATTAATAACTTACCTTATTAGAATAATCTAATTCATAAAATAGTTGTATTCCTTCGTAATATTAATTCATAAGAAAAAGTATCATCAACATGTACTGCCAAAATAACGGAAGATAATTCAGTAGCGTCCATTAGGACCGCACTTTCAATTTCACAAAAAAACAACTCAGTAATTGGTCAATTTTCAAAACTTAAAAAGCAAAATAAAATTCAACTATTCAGCTATTGAATAAATATTCTGCCCGAGACTATGGTGAAAGGTCAAATCCTTTATTTTGTTCTTTAAATAGACACCCTTCCTTGAGGAATATATACGACTGGGCTCCAGGGAATTGTGTATTTTGATGTCAATCTATTTGCCTGGGTCTGAGAAAAAGAAATAGGTCAATGACTATATAAGCGCCCAGGACTGTAAGGGTTAATTTGTTGTTAGCAAACAAGCTAACTATTATAGTATGAGCCCTAATCAAGAAATTGAATTGATTTACACTGAATTTATGGGACATGCTGTGACTGCCATTCAATGGGCCTTAGTTTCAAAGCCTGGTACAAACACTAGAATTTTTTTAAGGTGTCCCTGAGCTTTGATAAAAAACTTGTTGGGGAGAGTAAAGGCCACTTGGCAGTGTGCTGGCCATACAATCTTCTTGTATACTAGCCACAGAAATTAGTGATCGATACTTAACTAGAGATGTCTGAAAAGGGATTACTTGTTACATTGAATTTAGAGTTTATCTTTTTTTCTATCTACTTGATCACCAAGTACACAATTATTGTGTATTCTCCAGGAATAAAACTCTGTAAAAAGATGCTGGACATGCCTTCCATGAAGCAGATAGAAGCTGTGCCGGCAGACGGACCAGCTAGCCACTGCGGGAATGTCACGTTCAACACGGACGACTACTGGCGGTGTATGATCCGGTCCAGGGGCCAGCCGGTGTCCCGGCCCGTTGGCTCCTGCAAGATGGGCAACGTGGCGGATGAATCTGCGGTGGTGGATCCGTATTTGAGGTAAGGCGAGGCGCCTGGAACAAAATCTCTTCAAGAGTTTATTTGTAGGGAGATGAGCTTAGAACTGCGGGCTGAGTGCAAAAGGAATTGTTTGTGATTTAATATGCTGAAATATTTCTGACATGACTTAAAGAAAATTAGGATGGGGATGGGGTGAGGAAAGAAGATGTTGCGGGCAATGTTTCCGTTTTAATTCTCACGTAGCAGGTTATGTTTACATTTTTTAAATTACTGGAAAATACTTTATCACCTCTTAAGACTATTGCATGGATAGTTACAGTGTATTTAAAAACTTATTTTAACCAGTTCAGAGAACTGGGCACCTTTGCTAGTAGCTGATAAAATTAAATCAATTCAAGGGGAAATGCTGAGAGTAAACTGAGATAAAAATGAAGCTAAGGGAGAAGTTAACTTGTTTCTTTGTAGGAGTGTAGAGAGACCAAATGTATTGCCTAGAAAATGTTAAATCTAAATTTCCTCTTATGTTTTTGTTTCAGGGTGAAAGGCTTGATTGGCCTTCGGGTTGTAGACTCATCCATCATTCCATCCGCGACGTCCGGAGGGACGAACATTCCGACAATCATGATCGCCGAGAAAGCAGCGGACATGATTAAATTAAACCAGGCAAAGAACATGTAGTGAGCAGAGTGTTTTTGTATTCTCTTCGACTCTTGTGAATGCAGAAAGACAAATGTGTATATTTCTCTTTTGCTGATATATCTTTCAGGGAGCACGTGTTAGCAAGTTTTCACTAATTTATTGCGCGATGAGAAAACTGTGTGTTTTTTAAATTTCTCTACTGTATCCATTTCTTTAAGGAGCTGTTTGTTTCAATCAGGTGACAGCTTCTTGATGTTTAAAAAAAAATCCTACACCTGGTTGTCTGTGCAAAATGTATATGAGAACAAGTCATCAGCAAGGTGTTCATGAGTGCTTTTAATCATAATTTCTTTTTTTATCTACAACTCCATTTTATTGTATAATAACAACAAAAAACAATAATTTTTCAAGCCAGTTTGTGAGCGCTTTTGAATGTAAAACCTTTTTAATGAATGAATTTTCTTCTGTGTGGAATGTAAAAATTTGCTCAATGATTTCTAATTATGTCTGAATGGTTATTGGTAAACAAACATATTAGAGTTTTTGATGGTTTCTGAAATCAATGCTCGATAATGAAAGCCATCAACTTATTACTATTGGTGCCGTTTGTTGTTTTTTTATGTGTAACTTTTCTTTATTTGTGATCATAAATGAAATTTGATTTGAGTGTTTATAATCTAAAAAATAAGCAGATGAAGAAAGAGTCTTTTGATTTGGATTAATAGTTACTGAGATATTAAAATGTAAGTTGTAATATTCAAAGTTTTTTTTGTACAATGCATTTAAATCAACATTTTCATTTTCACCTTTTTTTTAATCATTTGATTGATAATTATAAAATATTCTTTAAGTGTATTGTAGAATGATTTTCATCTCTGCTTATTTTGATATATAAAACATTGGTTTTACACAAGACATAAAGCTGTAAAAGAAACAATCGGGTCGTGTCTAAAAATTCGGTCATGAAAATGGTTTGGTCAGAATGTTGAAAAATGGCTTGGTATTTGAAGAGTTAATGAAGTTAATGTTGGCCTCTTTTTTTTTAATATTCAAAGAATAGACAACATGAAATCAAAGAAGAAAAACAAAACATAATCACAGAAAAAGTAATCTGTAAATGTAATATGTTATATGGCTTGTGTAGGTATTTTAATTTCTTATACTGAAAAACACCTGATTTTTATTTTATACTAGCTAAATTACCCAGCATTGCCTGAGGTAACAATCACATCAAGCCTAACCATACCATATAAAAACAATAATGAAAAATAAAATAACATTAATAGTTGTTTTATTACTTATTACAGATGAAAAAAAACAAGTTTCCCAGCAGGAAATAAAACCTAATTTATCTGCATGATATTCTAAATATTATACTGTGCAGGAAAAAAAAAGATCACTCAAGTAAAATTAGGTCATGTGTCTTTAAACTAACCAATGGGAATGGCTTTAGACACACACATTTTACTTTATATTGTGTATATAGATTTTAAAAAAAAATTGTTTTCTATTTTCTTTTTGTTTTTTTTAACTACGGAAGTTCAAAGCTTTACATTGTGATGGTCAGTAGAAGTCTTCCGAACCATCTTAACACATTTACACATTTCCATCTGTTTTATTTGTTTGGAGCCGTGCCTCCACCCTGAGCTGTTCTTTTTGTGTTGGTTACTTCCCCTATTAAAGAGATTTGTTATTTTTTTTTTTTTGTCCTTTCATTTCTTATGACAAAATCTACCTTGAAGTTTCATTATTAACTCCCTTGTTGTGTGAAATGTTTTGATTCCCATCAGCCGTTTTATATAGACCTGCTCCTCCACTCCTCTCTTTAAAAATAACTCCAGCAGAATTCTACACAAGTGCTCAATGGTCTATTTTATCATAACAATAACATGCAAGACTAAACTCAAACCATGGGATAACACAATCATCTTTTTTTTATAGAAGTAGTTTTTTTAACATGTAAGATAAGATAACATCTATGTAAAGGTTTGTCTGAGTGACTAAGAGTTGTTGCCCTTTAACAAAAAAAAAACAACATATCTAAATCACCTGACTTGAAAAAAGCTGTCAAAGTTGTTCATCATTAGAAACAATTGTTCATTTGTAGAACTTTGATATATTTCTTTTTATACATTCAAGAAATGATTGTTGTGAAAAGCACTTTTAATTATCTCTCTCTCTCTTTCTTATGCATTGTGAGTGGGAGGGTGGGAGGAAGTCCCATTAGAAATCTTTTGAAGGTGTATGTAAGGCCACTTAGTTAATGAATTTTATGCCAAGATGCTTGATTGACCACCATCTTGTTCTGCCCAGGGATTCTCAGCACCTGAATACTCTTCTGCTGTATCCTCAAAAGGAGTGTATTGTTGTACCTGGGATGTGAGAATTCAGATAAAAATTGAGGCTTAGAGTGAGATTAAGATAAAAAAAAAGCTCAATTTTATTTTATTTGCTTGTTTTGTAAACTCTTTTCATTTTTTTTGTCATTATTTAAAATTTGTATATGATGTTCTTCCATAATTATTTTTTTTTACTTTTGCAATGAAGATGAAGTGAGATTTATGTTCTTATATTATTATGCAAATTTAACATTAAAAAATGTTTTATTTATAATAAAACAAAAATATGTACAATAAAAGAGAATTTTAAACAGAAAACTCATCCTTTGTTGTTGTTTTTTAATATTTTTAATTACCGTATATACTTACTCGCGTATAAGTAGCACTTTTTTAACAGAAAATTTTGACAAAAAGTAAGGGTGCGACTTAAACACCCGACACTGTTTTTGATAAGTTCGAAAAACATCACTACTCTGTCATAAAGTTTCCTGCATAACCCCTATAGTTTATTGGAGTTATGTAGAATTATTACGATATGCCTTTATTTGATTATGTTTGCTTATGCACGATTAAAACAATTTTTTAAGGAAAGTTTCCATATTAGGGTGAATATTTAGTAACCCGGGAAGTCGGGGTGCGACTTATGTGCGGGTCAATGACAACGTATAAGGAAAAAAATCTTAAACTAAGGGTGCGACTTATACACCGGTGCGACTTATACGCGAGTATATACGGTACATAAATATACAAAGCATAAGTATAACTAGATGTGTAGGCTACATAAATACAGGGACTCCATAAAGTTTCTTTATCATTGATCAAAGTCTGTCAAGTCGGACCGAAATTGATCCATGTGGCTGGTGAAGCAGCGTTCACCAGTTTCTGTGGCCACGGCATACTAGGAGATTGTGTGGCAAGCATAATGCCCAACTGCCTTAACTTTATTCCAACTAAAGTCAGATACCCATCGGAGCTGGGTAGACTCAGTGACACCCTCAAAACTCGAGACTTAAACCTTCACCAGGATTTCAACCCAGGAATGCACTGCCGCTTGAAAATTTTAAAAAAAAGAAGATATTTAGATGTTGTGTGCGACTTTTTTGATAAACGTTTATACGGGCAGGCATCTTTAGTTACACTAAGCACATCCAAACAGTTCTTGATTTTTTCCACGGGACTATGGGGTTCCCTAGTCACATACCCACGTGATCTGATATCCAGATTCTCAAATTAGGTACGGTATGCTCAGATTCCACGGAGCATTTAAAAATGGTCTCATCACTAAATCAGCTCTTTTACCCTACCATTTCTTGATTTACCTGTACACATTGCACTCTGCAAACATATAACTGCAAGGTCTTGTGATGGAGATTGTGCTTTATTGAATTTGGTAGCTCTGCCTGTCTCGAAGGAAAGGTGGCCTAGCGCCAGCGCACTGGGCTGGCGTTCTGAAGCTTCCAAGTCTGAATCCCGGGGAAATCTATAAAAAAACATTGTTCCGGGTTTGGAGGGTGTCCCTGAGCCTATCCAGCTATGATTGTTACCTGACGTCTGCTAATTTCCGTCAGCTTCAGAGGCACTAAAGATCTAATACGTCTGACATGAATACTTCACTTTTTAAAAAATTACTAAAAAAACTATCAAAGTCTTGTTTTGCACCGTGGTGTATTTTTCTCAGGATTTCTCGTTCGGCCTCCCTCCCGTTTATCAAACACTGTGTCCCTGTTCCCGCATATTTCTCTGTGAAGCAGAAGTTGATAGACAATTGACATTAGAGCTGTTCCATGAATATTTCTGAGGTTTCATTAAGTCTGCAAGGTGGGATTTTGTTTCAATAAACCAGGAAACACATCGTGTCTCCTCTTGAGAAGTAGCCATTTGTTTTTTATGGTCAGGACTTACGCGGGTTGAGAAAGTTTGAGAAAATGGAGAATGGACAAAGCAGTCCGAAAAATATTAAGTAGTTATTAAAATACAAATTAATAACTACGTCCTTAAATATTCCTTAACACGTATTAGGAGTTTTTTTGTGTTTTAAATAGAAATTATTCAAGAGCCATTTTTCTGAGTTCTTACTTACTTAATCTTCTTCGCTCCCAGTGGAGCATAAGGCATTCACAAAAACCCCGCCATGTCTCTCTGTCCAGGGCAAGCCTTCCCACTTCAGTCCATGACATCCTTAAGGCATCCATTTCGTCTTCCACCCCTCTCCTCCACGCTGGAGCGCTTCCTTATTTCGGAATTGGTTAAGTCTTTCCTGCCAGCTGGCTTTAAGAATGCTACAAGTACTAAAAAAAATCATCCACAAGTAGAATTTTCAATTTGGATTACCTACACATTACTAATCAGTTTAACATTAGAAAAAATAATTACAATTTACATCATTTTATACATATCTTGTAAAGCTCTGAAAATGTTTGGGAAAAGTTGGAGGATTTTGAAATGTAAACAACTGTAGTGTGTAAGAGGTCATTAAATCATTCATCTGTTTCATTAAAATCAGCTCATAAAATACACAAAATCTAATTTAGCTTTTTCATCGTTAGTTTTTTTTTAATAGAAATTACAGGGGCCATGGTGGACGAGTGGCAGCGCGTTTGACTGGCATAGGTCCTGGGTTCGAATCCTAGTGAAGGCTAGAATTCTTTTTTCCTGAGTTAACCTAGCTCTGATGGGTACCTGACCTTAGTTCGGGTAAGGTAAAGGCGGCTGTGCATTGTGCTGGACACACAATCACATAGTATGCCGTGGCCACAGAAACTGATGAACGCTGCTTCACCGGCCCTATGGATCAATTGATTCGAATGGTACATTACTTTACTTTTGCATCAAGTTTTTATCACTCTTTTTTTTTAATTTATTATTTTAATATATTATTATTATGTTCTAGCTTTCTTGAGGTCGAGTTGAATGCTTTATGTAGCATTGCTGCTATATTCACGTAAAAATATATTTTTAAGTTAGTTCCGGGATAGCTTCAAAATATTCAGTGTACTGACTGAAACACATCGTTGGGAATATCTCCTGGTGAATCGAATCAGTAGACTTCATGATGGGAATCTGAACAGCTGCCAAACGGAAACGTCGATACAAATTTAATCATCGGAACTTCCCGCACCAGCGGCGTATCTACGATTGATGTACTGTTGATGAGTTGGACCGTTTTTCTCTCTCCCCACCAACCCCCGCCTCCATCTCTGGTTTCTCCCATTTGTTTATATTATATTCCCCATACCTATATATGTGTTAACTTGAACAAAGGGTTAGAGAAAAATATAACTAAATCTATCTCTATTTCATATTGCACAGACTTTTATCTTATAAAAAAAAGAAAATAACCCTAGCAGGAATCGAAAAGGGGCAAAAAAAAACAACAGCCTACAAGTAGCCTACTCCCCGTGCCCACTCTACCCCCGGGTTTGCCCACTCTTGATACCCCTACGCTTTCCAGCCGACACAAGTCATTATGGACTCCGGCAAGTAGAATAAATGAAGGGAACTGACAACGCCATTAATCAATTCAACTAAGTGTTCGACAGTTTTATTTTTTTTTTCTTTCAGCTTGCACTGGAAACATAACAGAATCTAGAGATATGTTTTGGAGTTATCTGATCTGATTCATAGCTCAACATTATTGTATGTGTGTGTAAGTGCTTAAAAAAAAGTATATTTTCATTTCCGTGATTATCTTAAGGCTTAAGGCATTTTATTCTTACTAACATATTTGATAATTTCATGCAGAAGCAAGCTTTCAAACATATCAGAATGTAATGATATTATGGTGTATGTTATCGGATCTTATTCAAAACTCAACATGTGTGTGTGTGGGTGGTGCTAAAAAAAAGTATATTTTCTTTTTTTCTCTGATTATCTTAAGACTTGAGACATTTTTTTCTTACTAACATAAATATTTGATAACTTCACGCGGAAGCAAGTTTTCAAACATATCACGATGTATGGATCTGATTCGAGTTATCTGATCTGAATTTTTTTTTTTAAATATCTGATCTTGTTTCAGAAGGTTTTTAAGTTCACCGCGTTTCCATTTCTCTCTGAATATGTCAAGACAAGAATTTTTTTCCTCTTACTAACATATTATTTACTTATCACACAAAATCGATTCTTCCTCCTATCAGAAAAAAACTCTTGCGGTTTAGCATTGTAGGCTAACAAATAAAAAAAGATCTGTACATTGGAGATGTTTAAAGAGAGAAATGGAGAACACACGGTAATGGACACTCATTTTTATTTGTTTCTGGTATGTGTTGAGATTTTTCAGAATTCTCCAAGACGTTGCAGAAAAAAAGTTTAATATTTACTTTATCATGTTTCAAAGATCTGTTTGCTTTTTATTAAAGAAAAAAAAAGAAAACACAAAAGAATTGGCGAAAATAAATAATAAAAAAAAAACGAGTATCAGTTTCTAAAGAAAAAAATAATTGGCTTGTATTTGTAGGATTTTTTTTACTATCATTTTTAATATGTTTTTTTTTAAATCTCTTTGTTCGGCACAAATTGTTGTTTGATTAGGCCATTAAATTGACAACAAAAAAAAATAAGAAAATAAAATATGAAATAGGGATCTTTTTTTGTGTTCGATGACAAGAAACAGAGATTTGTGGCCATAAGCCTCCCGCCCCCTCCACTCCCCACACCACACACACACACAATTTTGAAATCGATACCCCACTATGGCTATGGCCAGAAGTTCATCAGATAAAACGGGCGGTGCTGGATTTTGTAACGATTTAGTCTCGGATTAATTGATCTTCGCAGAGAGGTCAGAGGTCATCATCGTCTTTAATGCTTCAAGATAAATATGTAAACACAGAGAACAAAATATCAATGTCGGTGAATCTGAGAAACTCAGGCCCCCCCCCCCCTTGCGGGCGCAATGTTACTACATCCCATATTCCCTTCACTGGAAAGCGTTAAATATAATATTGCAGCCAACACACTATGAACAATACTAGCAGAGCAGGTGCATATGAAGTTTAATGAAAACTAAAAAAAATAGAGCGATCTTAAATTTAAAAAGAAAAATTCAATATAAATACATATACATACAACAAATAACAAACAAATTAAAAAAAAACAACAAAAAGAATTGTAGCCTGCTTATCCCAATATTTGCCGTTGGTTGGAAATTTTGTTTATAAAACCCGTTGTTTTATTTCTCTTTAATTGCTTACTAAATTAGCGGACTAAAACTAGTTAATTTCTTATTGACTAGATCTATAGCTTCAATTAAAGAAAAAAAACGATGATCTTATCACACCACTTTAGGAACGTTAACTAATAGTCTACCTCAGGGGTCGGCAACCTATGGAACGCATGCCAGACTTGGCAAGCTGAGCGATTTTTAATGAATGGCACGCGGAAGACCACCAAAAAAAGTAATTCAGGCCTCTTCGACGAGAAATTGACTGCTAGAGCAGTCAAACTTTTAAGCTGTTGGCACGCTTGATGAATTAGAAATCCTACTTTGGCACGCTATTATCAAAAGGTTGCCGACCCCTGGTCTACCTGAAAATTAACATTTTACAATGGCACTGATTTTCACCCTAGCCCGATCATCCCAGGCGCCATTTTATACTCTCTCCTTCTCAGCCACAGGTGCTTTTTTCCACTAATAATGCCACTGTGTGTATCCTTATATCAATATCCCAACTCCCCATTCCATTACAAAACAACACGACAACCAAAACAAAACTTAAAAAAAAAAAAGAAAGAATAACTGTCCTGGAACTTCAGTAGTCCCACTGCACGTTCCATAGACAGAAGGGTCATCTACAATAGTTCACCAAGATCTGGGATTATTTCATTTCTTAGAGCCAGCTCATTTTCTCCTGCGCGTCTGAAGAAAGTAATGACATTGTTCAGACATGCCCACACAGACACAGACAAAGAAAAAAAAAAGGAAGTCTTAGAAAGACAATTTCGATTTTGCAATAATGTTCTCTTTTTTTGTTGGGCAAGGGGCCATTATGTGGACAGAATACAATAATGAAGGAGAGTTGAGTGCCCTTGTCAATAGCCTCGATCTCACACGAAAAAATGCAGATGTTAAAATAAAAAATACGTGCACACACAAAAAATATTATTCTTTTTACGTGGCCATTTTTTTATCACTGGTTATCAACTGTCGCCATAATTATAATAATGTAAAATTAATTACAAATTCGAAGTCTAGATGGCGCAGCGGCGCAGCCAAGGTAGTGCTACATAGATCTAGTATTTTTAGTCTTGTTTTTGTACATTTCAAGGTAAACATATCTTTTGTCTTCTTGAAATCACGTGACAAAAAGCACGTGATTTTTGTTTACTTTGTGTAGTGGTGTACAAGTACAATGGCCGCTGTATTAATAAAGTTTCATATAGGCTCGAGCTTTTTTTAAATGATGTTTTGTGTTTTAAGTCTTATTAAGATTTAAGCTGTATTAGGCCTATTATCGTAGACATAGATCATATACGATGTGAGCCTATTAGTGACTTGACTAGATAGCCTATTGACCGACACTATCACTTGGCATCGTAGCTGCCCTACTTAGCCATTAGCCCATAAGCCTAGCCTACGAAACATTAAAAGTGTAGGCCTATAAAGTGAAATGGAAAGTGTAAATAGGTCTAGCCGGCCCTAGCCTAATCACATTAATCAATTAATCTACAGTACTACTATTTACCTCCTTATTTTTGAGTAGGATAGCCAATATTCATATGTGAATTTGGCATGAAACTTCACCATATGCCATATTTGTTCCTCAATAGTGGCTTCTATTTACAAATGACGTCACTAAAAAACTTAAGCTCCGCCCATTGCAAACGCTCCATACCAGACGTTCTCTAAAGAAGGGAGATGATCTCAGTCCATTGACGAAACCTCCTGCAGGGTGACAGGGGGATGGGTGAGGGACAGGTTTCGATCCCCGATCGTCACATTGACAGTCCGGAGTAGCCTACTAATCTCAAGGTCAATGACTTAACTTTAGGGGGACGTTGTGAGACGGTCGCCGAGGATGTCAAAGTTAAGACTGGCGCCCCAAAAAATATTTTAACAAAAAATGCCAAAATTTAGTGACGAAAAGTTGCTACTTAAATTTCTTCTTCTTCTTCATATTACTGTGGTGACCCCGTTAGGACCGCCGAAAGAGTCCACATTTTAACTTAGCTTACACATAAAATAAAAAAAAAAACATCACAAAAGAGAATTATAAACAGATGACTTTAGGTTTTTAGTCCAGCCCTTCAGTGAAGATTTCAAATAATTTATATTAACTGAAATTCAAATTATCATCACACTACACTGTGTTACACTTAACTTGCGTCCCCTGACTAACGATACGAAATAATAATATTCTATAGATGGGCGCCAATTTTCAGACACACCCCATTCCCCGATCCGAACGCCATTTCGATTAGCCACGCCAGTGCATACGGTCACAATTGATTCTCATCTTATGTTCCAACTACTAATACCGGAAGCTAGATATTTAAAGGCCTAAACTGACACCCGACAGTAGACCAAGAGAATCATTTCGCTAAAATAGCTTGTTTAACAAAAAATGTATTAAGTAGAAAACACAAAATAATCAATTAATAATGTTAAATAATTAGATGCCAACGCAGGTAATTTTTATCACATTTTACAAATGTGCTAAATCTGACATAAAATAGTCAAAACCACAGCTAATCCAGTACCGCAGCTTCCCAATCCGTTCCAACCAGGGTCTTGATTGGTGTGTGATTGTGGTGGTTTGTCGAGGAGAGGAGGAGAGATTGGGGGGGGGGTTGATCTAGCCCAGTGAGGGTGAAATTTATTAGCAGCACGCATTATTTATTGCCAACGCTCCGAATTGGATGCCAAATCGATGCCAAAAAAAAAAAAACGATGGCAACTAGACTATAGATTATCAATTCGTTATCTCGTGACAGGATAGAGTTGTCGTCATGATTAATTAAACATCGCGCGGACTGGCGAGCGTTAAAGTGTGTCGAGTAGACACAAATTGTCAGAAACAGGGACTCAACGTTTTTTATTTCGAACACTCCACATTTTTTTTTCTCCAAATAAACGAAAATTTCCATTTAAGACCTTTTTTCCCCACTCAAATAAAATTGTATGATGGCTTGGGCTCTAGATCTATGCATTTTAATTATAATACTTCAGAGAGAACCAGCGCCTGCTCAAGGTACTGTTAACTCTTGCAGTCCCGGGCGTGTATATAGCAGAACTGAAGGCAGCATAGATAGAAGTAGGTTGGTACTGGAAGGGTTAACATGGGCTTCATGTGTTTGGGGGATTCTTCGAAGCATAAGCAAATGAACATTAATAAATAGCATACATATTTTGTCCATAATAAGTTTTGAAAACGACAGATAGAGAGAAAGACAGAGAGAGAGAGAGAGCAAGAGAGAGAGAGAGACGATACACAACAATGTTTCATATGCATAGTGTTAATTTACCCTCTCTATGTGCGCTAAGTTGGTCGTGGGAGGCACTTATGCGTCCAGTTCTTTTTCCCCAGGGCATCAGCAATCATAAAGCCGCCCTGAATATATTAATATAAAAGTCAGTAAACCAAAAAAAATGCATCCAATGTCCAACGATATTTCATAGAGTATATATATATATACCCTTAACGATTTTGTGGCGAAGGACATAGTAAATTCCTCCTGAGGACATTATCAATAACTGCAACCATCTGTATTTTCTATTATGGAACTCTTTTTTTTTAACCCTTACAGTCCCGGGCGCGTATATAGCGAAACTGAAAGCAGCATAGATAGAAGTAGGTCGGTACGGCAAGGGTTAATCCTAAATCAGAATTATTGAAATTAAAAGAGACAGCAGATAAAGAGCTAATCCCCAAATTCTAGTATAAACGCTGCTACAAGGAAAGGTAGGGGGGGGAGTGGTTCAGGGCAAAGGGGCACGTGACCTCTACCTAGTCTAGAGACCCAACTTTTTTTTTTTTTTTTTTGCATGCCCAAGAATTTTTATCATTTTTATTTTTCTTAACATTCTTCTATTTAAAATACAAAAAAAAAAGAAATTATGTTTAATCAATCTAATTGTAATAATTAGATAAAATATTAGTGTTTTTTTTTTAAAATTATGTGAAAAAATTGTGCACCAGTTCATAATTATTTATTAATTAATGTGTTACAATTGCCGTCTTTTTTCTTTTCTTTTTTTTTAAAACCGTGCATGATTTATTTCCCCAATTCGCACCCCCCCCCCCCTCCTCATGTTCATACTATTGCCTCCCCTTGCCCCCCCCCTCAACTTCTTACCTTGCCCTTTTCTCCCCCCCCCCCCCCCATCTCTCTCACACTCCTGGCTTTGCAACTAAGTAACCTTTCTCGAAAAAAAAATAATTAATATTTGTACTTTGAAAGCTTAAAACGTATTATTGGACACAAATTGCGATAGTGCTAAGAACAGAAATAGTCTCTAGAAATTTAAAGTAGTTCGACTGGTCGATTTTAATACGAATCTTCAAAACACAAAAAAAGATAACAATGTTTTGGCTGTGCAGTGCTGGTCACACAATCCCCTAGTATGCCGTGGCCACAGAAACTGGTGAACGCTGCTTCACCAGCCCTATGATCAGTTTGGTCTGAAGGGTACTTTACTATTAGGCCTACCTGTAAAACGTCGTGAAAACTTACAACGTTGCAAACTCTTGAGCTAATGAGATATGTAAACAATATTGATAATGAAACAACGCTGCACATCTAGAATTTGAATGAAATCTTTCTAAAATAAAAAGAAACGTTGCCATGATGTGTTCCAGTAAGGTCAAAGTGTTACAGTTTTATTATCCATCTTAATTCTTTACAAACTGAATTGTTGTTGTTGTTTTTTTGTTTATATTGAGTAGCTAAAAGCTTTTAAACGTTAAAAAAAAATCAATAAAACTGAATATTGCCAATGTTAATAGAAGCAATAAAGCCGATTTTGTATAAAATTCTACGTTTTTTAACGGGCTGAGTATAGTTTCTTTCATTCTGGGCCAATTATTAAATTTTCTTCACAGATTATAACAGTCTCCACTAGTCCTACGGGAAGAGCGTCCAACGAAGACGTCGTAGGTGTCGCCCTCTACAAGTCCTCAGGCCCATGCATAATTCACGAGTGAGTAAGATGATGATGACGGTGGAACATTGCCTTTCACACGTCACATCCGGTCCACGGTTCTCACCGTGCCCTGCCGCGCAAGCCGGATCTGGAAACCAAATCTTTGCACTGAGCATTGGTGTCATGTTCTTGCCTTTGGTCAAAATGTCTCTCTTTGAAAACTTGACGTGTCATATTCTTTCTGCGTTAATCAAATCTCGACCCCCCCCCCCCCCCCCCCAAAAAAAAAAAAATTAATCAAATAAATTCTAATCAGTTTTGGCACATGGAACCAGCGAGGACATAAACAACCCTTCCACCATAAAAATAAAAATGCTTGTTCGATCTCCATTCATTTGGCAATTTATATGTGTGCATAATCTCAACAGCCCTTCTCATCACAACCTTTTAACAGGTCATCTCCGCCCAATACGCCTATAGCATTCTCACGCCAACACTCTCTCACAGACTTGTCTTACATTGACGATTATAATGGGAACTATGCAGGAGGAATAATTGAAACGACCCCTGACCTCCCCCCCCCCTCCCTGATAAGCATAGTCGTAGAATGCTTATTCTTCTAAGTCGCGGTGGAATTAGATTATTGGCTTCAAGGGATGAATGAAGGTTGGATAAAGCTTCTGACAGTAATACGGATGATGTAAGGACCATTTCATTTGCATGATGCCACCCAGAAGTCTCATCATGATGATTAGGGTTAGTAAAATGGCGGGTAAAAACGGCAAGGGAAAAAATGGCACGCTGGTAAAAACGGCAAGGGAAAAATGGCAGAGTGGCAATATAAATAATTATTCATATATTATTCCTTTCAGTGATATTTTGGTCAATTAGATATACTCGCAAATGTATTTTATAAATATCTAAAAATAATATGAAAATAACTATTAGGTGAAAATATATCCGAAGATATATAAGCTTAAACGTTTAAAATATCTACAATTGATGTATATGTCTATATGTAGTCACTTTGAAAACTTGTCAAAATGTTAATTGTTTTATATCATTAATTCAGGCAAAGACTGAGATGATATTCATATTTTAAGAGACCATAGATTTTGTTTATTTACAATCCAGCCATGGCTGGAACTAAACAGTCACCCACAGGACTTCCGTCAATAGCGGCGGACTAACGAGCAAGACACGTGACTTCCGTCAATGGCGGACTGACGGGCAAGGCATGTGACTTCCGTCGATGGCGGACTGACGGGCAAGGCATGTGACTTCCGTCAATGGCGGACTGACGGGCAAGGCATGTGACTTCCGTCGATGGCGGACTGCCGGGCAAGGCATGTGATTTTCGTCAATTGCAGATTAACGGGCAAAACACGTGACTTCCGTCAATGGCGGACTGACGGGCAAGACACGTGACTTCCAAAAATACTTGATCTAATCAGGAGCACGGCGAAAAAATAAATATTGATCTCTTGAAAGAGGAAAAGGGGAGGTAATTGAAACCAATTGATACTCCTACGGGACGTGGCTACCAAAGGACCATATCAGCTCATAGTGAATGGCTAGTTTTTTTTTAAGATGTTTTTTCTTGTTGCTCTGTTGTTGTTTTTTTCTGTTTTGCTCATTTGAGTTCTTGTTTGTTCAGCGGAAGTACAAACATTGATGATTGGGAACTTATACAATACAAAGTGAAAGAGATAAAACCATAGACTATAATATACATGGACCGCTTGCTTTAGTTTTTCTGCTATATGATGACTCGAAAGACTGCTTATTTCGGAATTCCCGATTCTAAATGAAGTAATTGTAATACAAATTCCGTTTTATTGAATCGCACCATTTTTTTAGAAATTTTGTGCGTCAATCTATGACTAAGATATGGACGCTATGGATGAGGAAGTTTTTGTTGATGAATTGAAAGGCATACTGGAGGTAAATGTTCAAACTAAATAATTACTTATTGAAGAAGTATGGAGTTTATCTGTTAGACTCATGTTCGGTGTATATTATAGTCTATGGTATTTCTGCTATATGATGACTTGAAACACTGATGATCGGAATTCCCGATTCTAAATAACGTAATTGCTATACAGGAAATAATGTTATTGATATACAAGTTCCATGATTTTCTCA
Organism: Anisus vortex; assembly: GCA_949126835.1. Taxonomy (NCBI): domain Eukaryota; kingdom Metazoa; phylum Mollusca; class Gastropoda; family Planorbidae; genus Anisus; species Anisus vortex. The sequence continues at coordinate 8,814,805 of OX421497.1, forward strand.
ATGAAAAATTAAAATCGAAAGTAGTACAGAGCGGAAACATTTATAGATCAGTGTGGTGTGCGCACGGAAAAAAGAAAATAAGCTCTAAAAATAGAGCAGGCGGTCCATCTTATTATAGACAATGATATATTAATAGGCCTACAAGTATTCATTTAAAGTCGAAAAAAATGCGATTTAATAAAACGGAACTTGTATTACAAATACTTCATTTAGAATCGGGAATTGCAAAAAACAGAAGATAATAGCATAAAAAACAAAAGCAAGCGGTCCATGTATATTATAGTCTATGGTATAACAGAAGCCGTTGTGGTGGACGATGTATTAAATATGATAGACCAATGGATATGTTAATAGTGATTGGTTTACATTCTCTGATCTATGTATATATCTCTCTATCTCTACACGTATCTGTCTGGCTATGCATCTAGATATTCACCTAATATGTCTTTCTAATGTATCTATTTTATCCGATCTAATCGAGCTAATCTATCAAATCTATCTAATCGATCTAATCGATCTAATCGATCTAATCGATTTAATCTATCAAATCTATCTAATCTATCAAATCTATCTAATCTATTTAATCTATCTAATCTATCTAATCTATCAAATCTATCAAATCTATCAAATCTATCAAATCTATCAAATCTATCAAATCTATCAAATCTATCAAATCTATCAAATCTATCAAATCTATCAAATCTATCAAATCTATCAAATCTATCAAATCTATCAAATCTATCAAATCTATCAAATCTATCAAATCTATCTAATCTATCTAATCAATCTAATCTATCTAATCTAAAATCGTTATTACGCTAAGTAAACGACACAAACCAGTAGACCCCTAAAACGTGTCCAGTCCTTTGTGTGATACATTAATGTCACGTTTGATAGAAATATATTAGCATACAGGTCACATTACCCTCCACCAGCCAATGGTTTCTTATTAAATATTAATATCCGGGTCAAATGATTTTTTTAAATACCGCCTCAAACGTTGACTTGCCACTTGTCCTCTAGTCAAAATCTAGATAATGTTCAGCCAGGGGCAGGGAACTGAAACCCAAAGGGAGAGAACTGGAGAGAAGCCAGATTATCTCCTGCTTGTCATAATTTTAAGGGGGAAAAAATTCATCACTCCAGTTTAGTCTTTGGCTGCGGGACTTAGCGAGTTTGGACAAAAATCATTTTTAAAGCCCAAGGGGGATTAGACAGTGAAAGTTTTGTTTTTTTTTGTTTTTTTTTTTGGGGGGGGGGGGAAATTTTTTTTTTTTTTTTTTTTTTTTACTTTAAAATAGTTATGCTTAAAATAGTTTTTACAAAAAGTATTATCTGAGGGACCTATGAAATATTCATAAGCAATACATAATGACTTCTCCATTTCTTTAGTGTGAAATTCTCCAATGGCCAATTATAAGATAAGGAAACAACAAGTAGCTTGACCAGAGGTCACGGTGGTCAGGCGGCAGATTGCGTTTGGATGGCTGTACGTAAAGTCCCCGGATTCAAATCCTCGTTTGGGTTGGAATTTTTTTTTCATATCTGGAAGGTGTCCATGAGCCTACGCGACAATGATGAGTAGCCTACATGACATACGTTTGGGGTAATATAAAAATGACTGTGGATTGTGTTGGCCATACTATCCCCTAATATGATTAGAAGGCATATGCCTAGACCACGGAAAATTGTAAACGCTGCTTCATAGATCAAAATTGGTATAACCGTGGATTCCTGATAACCTTCACCACGTAATGTCACGCAGCCATCGTTACTGGGCAGGACTCAAGGGCAACACTGCTTTCCTGTGTCACACCATACAGGGCATAGCAAGTGTAAGGGTAAAGAGATAAAGGGCCCCGATCACCCTGGGTAGTAGCAAGACAAAGGTAGGGACGTACAAAATTTGACTTTAAAGGTATCTAGCGTGGAGAACTTAAAACCCAGGCTCAAACTGTGGATACGAAAGAGGTTCATTTTCTCAAGAAATAATAAATATAACAGAAACACGAAGCTTTGTAAATACATTTTATACCATGAACAAAAAGAAATTTAGGGACGCCTATGTTTAGAAACAAAAAAAATGAGCCGAAAATTGCAAGTTAACTTATTTCATAGGTGTCCCCCATATTGTTGGCTCATTGCCTAGAGTTGCCATACACATGCGTGTCAAAAGGAGGACATAGTGTTCAATGGGCCGTATTGCTGTTGAGAGTTAACACCCTTGCCCCCTATACAAGTCAATATTTTATGACTGGCTTGTAATTTACAAGTCAGTCATAAAAGATTGACTTGTATAAGGGGCAAGGGTGTTAACTCTCAGCAGCAATACGGCCCATTGGATAGTTTCACATAAAACCCGCAAAAGGTTGTGTTTTTCTTTTACATGAGTTGCCATTAAGTTTAAATGTGTATCGATAAACTAAGCAAGAAACAGTTTTGTTAAAATAGCGTATAAATTCACTGTAGGCTGAAAGGCAGCTTGCATTTGGTTGGCCAACTTTGAAATAAACAAAAACTTTACAGCTCATGCAAGAATACTTAAAAACCAAAACGGATCATTCTATTCTTGTACAAATTCTTCTTCTTCTTCGTTCTCAAATTTTATGATTGGGAAGATTCAGACAACAAGTCCGATAGTTGTAATGAACTGCGCCGTGGCTGTCAGTTGCTCTAGTCCACCAAACAACTGATTTCTTGTTAATTAATTATATTCTTTTCATGTTAATAACCTACTATTTTTAAAACTATTTTTAAAACTGCACACCTACAAAATATAAATATTATTACAAAAGCCCGGACATTTTAAAGGTTTTGAGCTTTGTCTGCCAGACGGAGGACAACAATCTAAAAAGGAGGACATGTCCTCCTTTTGCCGGATTTCTGGCAACCCTACTCATGACTCGACTATAGAATTTGAACTATCCCGGGAGTCAGCTATACTGTGTCTCTGACTCGTTATGATGTGTACATATACCAGGCAATGTTGAGTCTACAGAATGAATACAGTAACATTTGGAGTCCCCCCCCAAAAAAAAAACCGCGACCCCACCACGCGACCCCACCACTTTGACACTGGCTCACTTTCCCAGTATTAGCTTTTTATAATTTTTTTTTTTTTTTGCGCGCGCACTTCTCATTGGTATTCATGCTCTTTGAGTCTCGGGAGATTATCAGGCGGTAAATGATCGTACAGCCAAATTGTAAACATCCCACCCGGCTAACCCCTGAAGTATGGAGTCGGTTGCGGGGGGGGGGGGGGGGGTGCGAAGGGGAGGAGGCGCTGAAATTTGAGATGAAGGAAGCATCTGGTATTGTCAGTTCCACAATGGAGGTTGTTGGTCTTGTAGTTTCCAGACATATGGTAATGTACAATCGATAGACCTTTGGTGTGGTGGATATTGGGTTATAGTGTCATAGATAAACATACAACTAATTATAATGAAATTATAGTATTTAAATTTCAAGCTTCATTTTAATCACATCTTAGTGCGCAACCCAGTAGAAGGAAATTACTTTCAACATTATTTTATCTTAAATATTACAGACGCTCATTCTATAAGGAAGATTATTGCGTCCTACGCTTATTCGTGGTCTGAGTCTAGTCCTGCATTGTTATTAATGTTGTAATTGATGTTAAGTGACTCGTTTTTCTGGTCTGTTCAGGTAACCCAGTTATTTTTGTGTGTTATAGTCTAAAAATGCTTTTCTTTGGATGTCAATTTTAAGCTCATGTTAATAAAATAGAAAATAAAAGGTTAAATGATATATCTAAATGTCTGTGTGTGTGGAAAGTGGGTTCAACGCCTTTATAAAATCAACAAGTGCCGTGATAACTTATCAATTTGCTAATTTTAGCGCTAATATTTGTAAAATGGACACACAATGAGTAAATTGACAAGTCTTGACGATTATGCATGCATGATGAATTTACTAAATAAACATGCCTATGTGCTGTTTTCCTAGTTCTTCTGTAAGAAAAGGTGTAGGGAATACATTCATTTCCAAAATAATGTGTCGACAGAAAACGATTGATTTGGAACGTCAGACGTGAAGAATCACTTATTTTGGATCTAAGATATTTTTTTTTAAAATCATTTAAAGAGTTTACGGAAGTAAATCGGAAGTACATGTATGCATTCACACCAGACCTATATGGTTTAGTTTAGTGCATGCTAATTGTAAACTAACAAATAATAAAAAAAATTTAACGCGACTAGCACGTAGACTATTAATTATGGCATACTCACTTTTGATGTTAAAAACTAATTCCTCAAAACTAATCCTGTAGCCTTTGTATATTTCTAAAAGCTATACTTGAAGAAAAAGGCCGTAAGCATATTTAAAAGTTTGTTGCCGGAAATAAACCGTAAGTTCATGTACGCATTGAACCCAAAAGGTCAGGCCTCATTAAGACCTGTCAATAGAGTTATCTTGTATGTTACAGACGCTCCTTTTTTTTACATATGATTATTGACACATACGCTTATCCGCTGTGTGAGTCTAGTCTTGCATTTTGATTAGTGTTTTAAATGATGTTATGTTGAATGACTTTCTGATTTTTTTTTGGAAACTCATTTCGTGTCCCATTGCCGCTCTTGAAGAAAGAGAGTTTATATGAATTTCTTCTTGCATTGGGAATAAGACAAGTTTGTTTATCCTTATCTTTATGAATATTGTATATATAAAAAAATTGAAACATTTATTCAAAAGTGCGAACGAAATTAAAACTTAAAGTCTAAAAATGGCAGAGAATTTCTCAAGTATCGTCTGAGAGACGAAACATTGTGAAATAGAATAGGTCCATTAGCCATCATCGGGTTCCAGTTATAATGGACATCCGTCAGCGTGTTATGACGTCGTTAAAGTATGGAAATAGTTTGTTGTAACGGAAAGTGTCGGTTTACCCAACCAACAAAATGTTTGGGCGATATGAACATTTGGATGTTTAATAATGAACGAGAAATGAACAGTGGCTTTTAGTTTACAAAGGTTATTATAAGTATAAGGCTTAGCGACTTGAGGCTGATGTCTATAGACTAATGACAATCAACATTTGAAGATGTAAATTTTGATTGGCACTAGACTGTTACATGGGCTAACTAGACTAATGTTTCAAGATTACATACGTTAACTAGACGCATATATCAATATTACAAGAAGCAATTAGACTCATATATCAAGATTGCACATAGCAACTAGACAAATGTATCAAGATTACTCGACTTCATGCTCCTGGATCTTACTGTCATAATCTCCGATACTCTTTGCATAGATGTATTTAAGTGTTTTAAGAATTTATTACATTCTACATTTGATTTCAATTACATTTAAGACGGAAGCAGCCGATCAGTATAGATTTTCTTTTAAAAGGCATCGGCAATAATATAAGATAAATTACAGTAGTTAGAACTCCCTAGCCTGATACGGAAATGTGTCCAGATGTCTGGAACGCATGCGCAGAAACAATTTGTTGATCAGCAGAATATTAATTACTTAGCTAGAACCCAGGACCCAACGATATCATAAAAACTAAATCACAGCTTAGAGAGTCATTAAAAAGAAATCTAAGTGTACGCCTTTATATAAATTTGAAGCCCTTGTGAACAGGATCTCCCACCAATTGGCTTTCTAGTTGGCTGCAGATTAACACTCTTCTCTCACTTTCTTTCATCATTGGTTTTTCTTTCTTCGTTATATTGTGTGCCACAGAATAAGCATTGAAGAGTGCGAAAGAGGTCATCCTCCTCTAGTTTTGGACTCAATAAGACAAGAAAGTATTTATTGCTTCAGGGACACACGTGAAACTCGATTCCAGTGAACAAGACAGAATTAGATATACTTGAGGACTTCACAATGAGCTCACACCCCTCATCCACCATCCCCTTCTGCAGACCCCTCCACCCCCACCCACTACAGCTTCTCCCAGTTCACCCCGCCACCAGCACCTTTTCTTTTCAACCCACCAGCGACTTTGTTATCATCTCTTCAACTTGTCCATCGGGATGATTAGCCCAAGACAGGCCGGCTGTAGGAGGTGACAGCCCCTTGCTGTACAAAACCTGAAGAACTTACTTTCTTTTCTTTCTCTATTTTGTTTCTTTCAAAGGCTTACAAGGCTTTGATTAATTAGATCAGAATGAAAGGGAGGAGGAGAAAAAGAAAACGGAACTTGGCTCAAAATGGCTCTAAATTGGCTCAACGGCTACTCCATGATTTTATTTCTACTGCTGTACCGGTCTCAGTTGTCGTCCCCTTGTCCCTTGTCCTCCCCCCCCCCCCCCCCCCCATTCGCCCCCACCCATCAGTATGAAGAAACTGTGATTAAGTTATAGCGAGAAAGGCTATAGGGGCAGAGTTAACATCGTTAAAAAGTCTGTACTTAAACTTAAAGCAAACGAAATTCAATTTTTCTTGTTCATAGAATAGAGGTTAAAAAATTCAAATTTTTATTAACAATGAAATATGATAGTCTCTATGTGTTGTAAGAAATTGCTTTCAATTGTATTTTCAGAAAATTAATGCAACGAAGAAAATAGAGATTTTATTTCACGACAATAAAGCCTGGAATGGAGATTACGTGAATTTAACGACATCCTTTTAGAATAGGCTTTGGACATTTGGATATTTGTATATTAGACAAAATGTCCTCGTACATTTGTAAATACATGAATTGTAAAGACTCATATGATTAAATTAATGTAATAAAATCAACATTACGTTTTACATTGAAAACGTTTATGGATTGCAACATGCCTATGTAGACATACAATGTAACATTATGCTGTCAAATAATAGTCATTGAAATTCTATAGCAATCGAGTATTTTATTTTTGAATGAGTGACATTATCTATCTATCTATCTATCTATATATATATATATATATATATATATATATATATATATATATATATATATCGATATATATATATATATCTATATATATATATATATATATATATATAAATTACGATGTTTATTCTAATCCGACTCCGATTGGTTAATTTAAAGACACGTGACTTTGTTGTCTCATATTTTCCCTTTTGCAATGTCGATTTCTGAAATAGTACACCCTAGCTGAGTCTAAGCTGAGTAGTTAGCGTGCCGGATTGCCATGCGGGTTCTGTTCCCTACTGAAAACTTGTTTTTCTTTTTTCTGTAATAGCAATAGCTACGCTACTTTTTAAAATCTCTATTAATATTCCTTTTTAAAAAAAAAAGATTGTAAAGAATTTCAGCCAGGGATTGTTAAATGACAAGACGTGGCTTTTTTAACCCCATTATAATGTTTTTTTTTTCAAAATACTATCGTAAATGTTTTAGTAAAAAATAATTAATTATTTTTCTAAAAATAGTAGGTCTATAGATGTCTGTTCAATATACGTTATAAAAATTGTATCTCTATATATAAGCGTATGTTATATTTTCCCCGGACAAAGCCGGGCAATTTAGCTTGTGAGAAATATAAACAATAAAACTGAAGACATTTAAGTTTTCAATAACAACTCCGGGTAAACCATGCGTTACAATTATGTATGTTTGTTATCACATCCCCGAAATATATCCAAAGATTCTATAGTACGCCAATATACACAGATATCGCGCAGATGGACACACTCACTGACACTCAGCCTATACATAAACGCTCTTACAAGCCTAGAGTCTCAACTTCTCAACACCAGAAGAAAACCTCACAAAGGCAATTCACACATATAAACACACACACCAATAAGCATGAGGCACAGAGGCCGGGCAGCGCGTTCGACTGGCATTCCGAAGGTTCTGGGTTTGAACCTTGGTGAAGGCTAGGGGCTGGAGAGTCCACCCTGCTCTGATAGGTACCTGCCAGTAGTTGGGCTCGGCTCAAATACGTACATGTATAAGAACACAATCAATTAAAAAATCTTCACCTAAAATTTACCTCACAGTGCAATAATGACAACAAGCTTCCCAGTTGTATTGAATCCAATGCAACGCATCCTTCGTAGATCAATACGTTTCAATGTAAACGGATGCGCTGTGGACGGCTGTGGTGTTGCGACGAAGCTTGAGTTTGCAGTTCTTATTATCTCTAACTCAAATCTGGTAAAGTTCATCATAAGAACTTATACATTTTCATTCACAGGCTCTCAAAGTTTACTCAGCATCCGCCAGAGGGATGAAAATGACGCTGTGTGAATTTCACTGTTAAAACAATCCTCCTCGCATTTGATGACCGATGAAAAGGGCGAAGCTCTTTATCATAACGCTTTAAATTGAAAAATTGTGTGCTAGAGTAGGGGTCGGCAACCTTTTCATAACAGTGTGCCAGAGTAAGATTTGTAATTCATTCAGCGTGCCAACGGCATAAAAGTCAACCTGCTCTTCTGTTGTAGAAAAGACTTGAATTGCCCTTCGGAAGGTATTCGACGTGCCATTGAAAAGTGCGTGTAAAGTATGGCATGCGTGCCTTAGGTTGTCGACCCCTGTGCTAGAGGAAGTTTTCTATATGAAAATGCCACGCCTCCCCCGTTCCAACCACACACACCTTTACGCAATACACGAATATGCCAAATCTTAAACACTGAAAATATGTTGAAACTAATCAAAAGTTCTTAGAAATGCACGCTTTACAAAATGCCTAGCGATTAGAAACTTTGACAATTATTGGCATTACAACTATAATACATTGAAAATGCTCATGTGGTTTTCATTAACGACCTATAGTGCCTTTATATCATAGGTTCTCAATCTTTTTCAGCTCACTGCCCCCTTTTACAATTGTTTTCCCGCTCACCGCCCCCCTCCCAACCTAATGTTAATTAAACATTAATATAATTAATTCTAAAACAAATATATTTGTATTATTAATTTAGAAATCTAAGAGACTTATTTAATAGCGCTATATCATGTAATTTCTGTAATTATTATTGGTTTAACATATAAAATCCTTCAATGGACATTAATGCAGGAAATGTTTATTTACAACTGTTTAACGTAAATTATTTTAATCCTCTAATAATTAAATCTTGTTATGTATACTATAATGTTGAATGTATATAAAGAAATAATAATAATCAGTAATATTTGTTATATTACAAAACATAACTTGTTCGGCATCACTATTGAATCAAACGTGGAAGCATTTGTTAATTAAAGGGAGATAATTAACCCGTTTCATTTGAGCTAATATTTCTTTATTTTTTTTCTTTTATAAAAAAATAAAAGGCTTACATTTATAACTTTAAAATGATCAAACTGTAAAAATCATTTGAAAATTAAATAAATATTATATGACAAAAGAATTTACATGTATATTTTCAAGCATTACAATAACTACCCAGTTTGTATGATTAGTACATATCAATACCTTTAAAAGGCGATTTTAACAAAATCTAAAAATTTCAAATGGAAAATGACGTCTCGGTAAAACTGAGATCAAAATATCATGAATATTAGCATATGTTAGGGCGACAGTCCGGTGAACCAACAATAGGACCAGCCGGCCGCACACCATATTTGCCAAATACTGACCCCTTCTTCATGGAAAAGTTATTGCGATTCCTATTTCTTATTAATTTAATAATATGTATGCCTACTGTTGGGGGACATGAGATATTTAGCAGAACTTACGTTTACATCATATTTCATCAAAAAACGAATCGATTCAAATTGCTGAGGTGCTCAAATTATATCAGGTACGCTTATACCGCCCACTGCCTCTTCACCGCCCCCCAATCGCCCCCGGAACGTCAGCGCCCCCTTAAAGCTTTTCACCGCCCCCCGCTGAGAACCAATGCATATCATTATTGGTTGTCCTCTCTTGTCAGAAGTTAAATATTGATGTTGTTGGCATTTTCGAATCTCCCGGTGAAAATGTATGCTATTGAAAGATTTTGAGAACCGTTGAATATTTATAGGAGAGCTGCCTGGTTGATGGAGCGTTTCTTGGTTGGCTCAAATATTTATTTTTAAGACGTTTGTTCTTCTATTTAGTTTATTTATTCCTTTTTTTATTATAAAGAAATGAAAAGTTCCATTATGTGAGTTGTCTTTCTTCAAGCGGTAAAATGAATAAAATGGTTGAATATGGAGGCCAAATGTTAATCTGCAACGGTTGTCATCTATAGACTCAAGATTTACTGTAAATTGCATTATTCTGTGTTTACATTCCAACGCAAGATGGCATTCATTAATTTACATTCATTTATTAACTTTAATCTAGAAAAATAACATGAATATATATGAACAAGGTTTATCGGCAAAACGTTCGAATTGCCATTACACAAAGATTCAAGTTCGAATTCAGGTTATAAAACGTATGAAGTTTCTTGCGGGTCTAGGGGTGTCCCCAAGTCTAACCTAGCTTGGCCTAGGATTATGTTAAGTCGGCTGGGCATTGTGCTGGTCATTACACATAATCCATTTTGTAACCATTGAGAAAGAAACAACCGTGAAAGCTGATCCAGTTCACAAATGCAATTTTAACTGTTTTTGTTTCAAATAAGGAAACAACCTGGTCACACCGAACGCAGTTATGGTTAGAAATTAACCCTTACAGTCCCGGGCGCGTATATAGCGGAACTGAAGGCAGCATAGATAGAAGTAGGTCGGTACGGGAAGGGTTAATAGCTAAGTAGGGCAGTAAAATTGTGCAATGGCTTTACAATATCACTGACATCAATGGAGATAATGCGGCCTACTCTAGGCTTACACATCTTAACCTACCCCTCTCTGGTGCGTAATGCGTTTTTAAGGAAGAATATCAGGAAAACCTTTAAATTAGTTGTCACAGGATTCCGGTCTCGATCCTACCCTGTGTCCAGCTTGTAAAGTTGCTAGTAAGCGCAACGGACAAACCTGAGATATTGGGCGCGGACGTGATGTACATACACCCAGTGAGTATGGATTCGTCAGGCTAGTACAGGGGTCGGGAACCAGAGAGCCAGATGTGGCTCTTTTGATGGCTGCATCTGGCTCGCAGACAAATGTTCGATTATAAAAAAATGTTTTTTTTAGACTTTTTGATCTACATATTAATCGCATATCAATATTTCATTCTACAAATAAGCTAAAGTCTACTGCAGCTCAGCATCAGAAGAATTCAGAGACATAATTATTGTACTTTTAGTTTTGAAATTACACAAAGTGCACACATTTACTTGAATTTTTAGTTTTAAACATAATGTATGGCTCTAACAGAATTAATGTTCAAAATATGTGGTTTCCATGGCTCTCTCAGACAAAAAGGTTCCCGACCCCTGGGCTAGTATGTAGCGTAAACAAGTCAAAGTAAGTAAGTAAGTATCCCTCTCAGATCAATATAATCGCCAGGGGGCAGTGTGGCTATCATGACGCCTGATGATGATGCTTGTCCATCGGTTTCGATGAAGACCGTCCTCTGACAGATTCCTAGATTCCTAGGTTCGGAGATGGCTGATGTGGCTTGTTCTTGCCCGAAAGTGTTGGCCGCAATGGGAGTACGGATGCGTGGCTTGATGGCCAGTAGCAGCGCTGACTTCGCCGGATTTTCTGATTGCGACTATACGCCTTTTATCTTCGTGGGCTGCTGCTCTAGTTAGGGTCATGTTGCGCCAATAGGATCGGTCCTCGACCAGTTGTTACGACTGATTTCAAATTTTTAAGGGATTCTTTCAGGGTGTCTTTAAACTTCTTTTTTTTTGCCCTCCCCGCAAGCGATTTCCTGTGACTAGTTTACGATCTTGGGTAGTCGTCTGTCTGGCATGCGCACAACATGACCTGCCCATCTGAGCTAGGCTTTTCTTAATATGGTGTAGATGCTTGACATGTCGGTCTGTGCGAGCATCTAAGTGTCCAGGATCTTGTCCTGCCATTAGACCCTTAGCAGCTTCCGTAGACAGATCAGATGGAAGTGATTGAACTTCCTGGCGTGGCGGCTATACACGATCCAGGCTTCACATGCACAGAGAAGGATTGGTAGAACTGCTGCTGCATATCCTTTTAATTTGGTTTGCAGCTTGATGGGTCCATACATTGGACCGGAGTCTTCCAAAAGAGAAGCCGGCTCTGGCTATCCAATGGGTGGGTTAGCCAGACCTAAGTTTTTATAAAATACAGAATAGGTCTCTGAAGAACACTTGCGATATTAGAAGCGTTACTAAGAAATATACCCTACTACCAATGTCATTTAGTACATCTTTGGAACATTTCTGGCTTCATATGCGAGAATAAATTCATGTAAGTACTCTTTCCTCCCAAGTGGCATACGGCCTTGAAATGGGTTGCATGAATAAACCAGGAAAACCAGTAAGTAAACATCATTTAAAACACTAATAGAAATGCAGGACTAGACTCAAGCCACGGATGTGCGTAGGACACAATAATCTTCTTTATAGAAGGAGTGTCTGTAATGTATACGATAAAAAGATAAGATATGCGGCACTATTTAACCCTGAAAGCAATATTTCTCAATTGCTCCATACCAATAAACGTTTTTTATTTTGTTTTTAAATAATAATTAGTTTAATTTATTTTAGAATGTATAGTTTATGCTTGCCCACACGCTTGGTTGTCATGGCAACGTGATGCATACTGACATGCATGTCTCTCCAGAGACGTGAGCAGTTTGGTTGTCTGCACTTTTTGATATATATTTAGACTTACGTAATGTGACACCCAAGCGAGAGGACGATTATTTGAGCTCATGGGTATGGAAATCGCTACCAGGGTCGTCGACAACCAACAAGACCTCCCATTGTACTAAACTTGGGATTACGCGTCCCACAGATTCATACTAATGTTGCGCTTAGAACATTTAGGTCCCTTTAAGCTATCAATGGAATTGGGGTTTTACGGCCACAGAACAAAAGTTTGGGTGCATTTAAATTTCTGGCTTCTTTCATGTGCATTAAATATTTGATCCTCTTCTTGATTCTTGTTTGCAACTTATCTAGGCTAAGTTTTGTTTACGGCACTTTCGTTATTACAGAGGTACATCCGGTCATGAACGCCCCAGGCTACGAACGATTCAGGTTACGAACAGTGTCTCAGGTTACGAACGAAGAGAGACAGATGTGAAGGCTTACCGTTGGACACAAACGATCGATTACAGTACAAACGAAGACCTCGCAGTACTTAGCGCTAGCCTAGCAGGCCTATCCTAGATCTGTACGCGTGCGCAACGTCAATTTCATTGGCCGTCCTACACAGTACACAGCAGTAACAAATTTCTTATCAGTGGCTCTCCGTTTACTTTTTCTTTCTTTCTCATTAATGTTTTTTTTTGTGTGTGTTAACCCCATCAATTATGGGCTAGAAGAACGTTAGTTGTGCTGCTAGGAAATTATAAAAATTTAGGAAAGAAAGAAACAACAAATTATGTAAATGGCGTTCATGTGTGTGACATCCTGACATCTCCAATCAGCTGGCTACATCATGGGTACACCGTCATAAGGAACAAAGACTTACTCAAATCAGTCGATGTGGCTAAAGGCTAAATGCGTAACTAATCTGCAGAAGCGAAAACCTCACATTTTAGAGACATTAGAAAATCTTCTCTTAATCTGGATTAAAGAAAAGCAACTTTTATTTTATTTGGATGTATTCTTTCTCTTAATTTAATACGTGATGTACATGTAATCTTTGCCTTCTGTCAGGTAAACCTAAAAAGCGTTTAATACATCGGTCTAAAATCAGATGAAAATATTTTAAAAAATTTACGTATTTCACGTGTAAACCCATTTTGCTTAATTTTTACTGTTTTAAATATTTGCTGTTTTTTTTTTAACTTTCCAGATAGTTGGTCAGTACCGTGTCTATTGCGCAATACCCTTGATCATATCGTACGCAATCAGTAAATTGCACTCCCTTTATCTCCAGTCGTATCTCTATATTACAACACATCTAATATTCACGTTTTACATAAATGTTCATTTGGCAGTCTCTGCCAGTTTCCACAATACCTTCTCTCTCTCTCACACCCACACACATACACACAAGCATTAAATTTCCCAGCGACCATAAACCTATCAATAGCGTAAAGGCATGCGGCACACAGTTGTTTTTTTAAATCCTCGACGGCGTGCTCGAATTACGGAGATGAGCGAGTCATCAACGAGGCAAGGAGACAATACAGTCATAATGGAAGACTGATTTCTGGTTTTACCCGTACGTTTCCACGACCCATTGCGGTGGGCGTAGCCTCTATGTAACAACTATCAAATACTGGTCCTCCTTAACTGTTTTTTTTTTAATCTGTTATCACCAGTACGATATTTTAATAGTTATATAAGCTAAAGAATTCACTAGACTAAATATTTGTTTTTTTTATTTTACAGGTCTGTTATAAAATGTAGGCCACATAATATAGCTCGAACAGATTGTATAGCAAATAAAATATAAATCAAACACAATATCTTATTTGAAAGATATAGTTAAAACAGTATATTGTTCAAACAGAAATAGATGATACAGAATGTATATCTGATATTATTTAGGTCAAATAGAATAAGCTGTTAGCACAACCCGAATATAGATGGTACAAAATATAGATCAAACTAAAGGCTAAGCCACACTAGAAACAAAATCAGTGATTTGCAGCGATTCAATTAAAAATCACGATGATTTTCCCCGTTTCAAATGTGGCATACCGCGAACGTGATTCACCAGAATCAGTTTCAGCAGTGACTCGCGATGATTCACAGATTTAGAACATGCTCTAAAATTTGGAAACATGATTCTTGATTCAAGCTGTGTCAGCCTATGGGAAGCGCAAACTAGATCATGTGATCATTAGCCTAGTTAAAAAAACGAAACAAACATGGAAACACACATGTCAAGAACAGTCACTCTCAACGCTTTCTTGATTCTTGAAAATAAAATTGCCCGTTGTGATTTTCTGTGAATCGTGTTATACTTGTGGCATGGCTGATTGTGAAACAGTGTATTTCTGATTCGCTCTGAAACAAGATTCTAGTTTTTAGCCGAATCGTGATTACAGTCAAAACGTGATTCTTGAGTATAGTGTGGTTCAGCCTTAATATAATAGAATATAGATCAAACAGAATAACGATTATACGAATTACAAATCACATATTTATTATTTATATAGCACTATTCTTAGCCAAGTCTTCAAATGCGCTTTATATTTACCATATGTTATTAAAATAAATAAAACAAGTGTGTTTTTAATTTTGTTTTAAAAATGTCAATATTGTTATACAGAATCTAGATCAAACAGAAAATCAATGATACAGGATTTTGTTAAAACAGATAAAAAAACAGAAGCATAAAATAATATAGAATATATAGTTTAGATTATAGATAAAACAGAATATAGATTAGCCCACATTTTAATACAGTTCAAACAGAATATAGATTAGCCCACATTTTAATACAGTTCAAACAGAATATAGATTAGCCCACATTTTAATACAGTTCAAACATAATATAGATGGAACAAAATGTAGATTGTACAAAATATAGATCAAACTGAATGAAAAGACCCTAAAAAATCATGATGCGTGATAAACGTCGGTTTTCACACACGCAAAAACCTATTTGTAATAAAAATGCATAAGTTTAATGTGTACCGGCCGCAAAAGTAAAAGTACCGGCTTGCACACACACTCACAAAAAAGGGTGATAGCTCGAAGTGTAATATGTAGACTATGGCGATTGACCAACGACAATATATTTCGACTAAAGCAAACAAGTTGTGACCTTTGAACTCGATGACATTTACAGCCTTCAAGCATAGGCGTGACTATGTTTATAACACTGCATACATATTTTTTTGGACAATTTCATTATGTTATATGTTACTGATAACAATGCTCGTATATCACGAAGTAAGAGTATAAAAATAACTTGGTTACAAAAAAAAAAAAACTAACGTTTTTAGACTCGCCGATATATACAGGCTGTATAATACATATCAAAACATTTAATTGATATGCTTTAGTGTTGAATTTAGTGCATATTTTGTGTAATGCTTTATAATATTGAATTTCAACTCGAATTAATATTACTTTATTTCTGAAAAGAATAATTTTCTAGATGATATTACAACGACTTTTGTGTAGGCGGGATGGTATTCAATCGATTCCCCCCCCCCCCCCCCCTCCAGAACTGACCCCTGTCGTATTCCACAGTAGTGCATTTTAGGCTTAGGGGAGGGGGAGAAATAGGGGGAGGATTTCGGGGGAATAGAAATGTTATATTATAATATATTCATCATTCATCCAAATGGCACCATTGTACGTAACGGGGCGGAAACACGTTCTGCAGGCCTCATGGGAACCCACGGGATACACTGATATATATAATTCATTCTATTGTGCTCGGACGAGCTTACCAAAAAAAGTACACAACGAAAACAATAAAGAAAGTGAGAGAGAATAAAAGAGAGTTCGATTTCTACTACAAAGCATGTAGAGTGATAGTACCGGTACGTTATTGTATGTGTGCAGCATAAGAGGAGGTTGTGTGTTCAGGACGCATTTGTCAATCGAGACTTTATATTTCTAGCCTATCTACAGAATAGAACAGTGCGCTAATTTTGATATTAAAGCGCGGTGTTTATATATATATATACAGAAGATGTAAAATAAGGGAACAAATGCAGGGCAAGTTTAAAGGTTTTTAAAGGACATTTTCCCTTCTTTAATAATGCAAGCATTGGTCAATAATTTAGTTCACAGATTAGAACCGAATTGAATAACTGACCCCACGTTGTATGCTAATTCATGAACCAATTGTTTCAAAACGAAATAGTTCTAAAAACAAACGGGAAACAGCAGATGATCTCTATTCTTGTAAAGACATTATAGAGGTCTTAGAGAATAGCTCTTACGCAATGGGCCGTATTGTTGCTGAGAGTTAACACCCTTGCCCCTTTTACAAGTCAATCTTTTATGACTGACTTGTAATTTACAATGCATTTGGTCTAGGGACTAGTTCACTATGAAATAATACACTCAAGCCGCTCGTTGAATGTTTAAAGAAGAGTTTAATGCTTGAACTTGTATACAATAAAAACATCCAAATTATCCAGTCTCTATCTCTAAGCATAAACAACACCGACAGGACTACACCAAAGCGTGTCTTATATAGATTTTGGTGCAGAGAAAGTGATAGAATAGATCCCCCCCCCCCCTTGACGTTTTCAGAATGCAAATGGAAATGAGTACTAGAAAGTTGCAGAGACTACGAGAAAACACGTTAGTGTTTTGGTGTTTTTACGTCGGAGTAAATCACTATCTATAGCCTACAACTCTATACAAGTAATCTCGACGCCAAATATAAATAAATAACTATAAATATATTAGCCTACAGATCAATTTTAAATACAATACGAATATTATTATAACATGCTATACACCCAACATAACAATATATCTTTAGGCCCATACATTAATCTTCCCATATATACATGTAAATAGAGGACAATTTTTAAGCAAATTAGTTATTTTTTTTTTGTAAAAATGAAAATAAAAAATCAATACTAAGTTACTCGGTTAGGCCTACTTATTTCCCAACTTCTTACAATTTTTTACTTTTAAATGTAATCTTTTTTTTCAGCAAACAATTTGTTCATGTCACTAAGTAGATAAAAAAAACAAATAAACAAAAAACAGCCACATTAACGAAACAGCACACAAACAACGAAAACCTTGGAAAAGAAACCTGTCGTCTGCTGGTTATCTGCCAATGACTCTTCCATTAGCTTTAAGAAGAAGGGGTTTGGCTGGGGGTTGGGGGCGGAAACAGGAAAAGCGATAAGGTAACAACAGCTTCGGTTATTTGCAGTCGAGATCCCGTGATTTAAAGTTTCCTAAGAAGGGCAGACAATCACGTCATGTCTTATGCAGACTGGACAAAAAGATAAACACAAAAAACAAAACAAAATATATAAAGAAAACTTCGACGTTCTTTAATATTTTTTTTCTATTAGGACAAGAACAAACAGATCGATAAACTGTAATATATTTTTCGGTCTATTTTTGTTTTCCGACACCAAAAGCCAGAATAATTTTTCTGGTGAATTTTTAAATGCGCTTGGATGACTAGTTTTCTTTATTGTTCGTGTCGGTTGTCTGATGAGCTGTCTAATTCTATTATAATCCAATATTATCCATTATATCGGGACGGAATATTTGAAGTCCTACAGCTGCTGCGACTGAATTTTTTTTAAAGATGAAATATTGATTTATTTTTTTCATTTTTTTGTTGGAAACATTATGTCCCGTTCCATCAAAGTCCAATCCATTATTCTCTCTATCCGTCTCTGCTGCTTTACCGTCTCCAATCCACCAACAATCAAATTCCCCAAATCCCTTTGTTCAAACAAATATTTTTAACCCTTACAGTCCCGGGCGCGTATATAGCGGAACTGAAGGCAGCATAGATAGAAGTAGGTCGGTACGGGAAGTGTTAAAAGGAACTGAAAGTAAAAAAAAAAAACACAAGGATAAATTAGTTTAAACTCTACCAAAAGAATACTAGAACCATCCACCCCGCCCCCACATAGATTACAAAAATTAGAGAAAAAGAAAGAGTCAAATGCTAATATGAAAACAATTTTTGCGGGATGGAGGCGGGCTGGTGGGTATAATTTGGGTTTCTATTGCGTCTTTTGCATTTAGGATTGCAATCCATTTAGGATTATTTTTTTAAACTTAGAACTTAGCAAAACAGACTAAGACAACATAATATGTATCTAAATGTTTGGCATTGAAACCGGTGCGTATTGCCCCATGTGGAGTGTCTCCTGAGACCACAGAACTTGTGCTCTAAGCCTGGCCCCTCTTTATGAAACAGTTCGCAGGTTCTGGCCAGAGAAGACCTTAACCAACATAATGCTGTATGGAAGAGAGACAGACTTGGAAACCACTATAGCTATAGGCTTTGTTGTTCAAACCAACATTGAGCTGGAAGAATATGCTGTATGGAAGAGAGACAGACTTGGAAACCACTATAGCTATAGGCTTTGTTGTTCAAACCAACATTGAGCTGGAAGAATATGAAAAAAAGTTGCGCTTTTTTACTTGTATGCATTTCAAACGTGAATGGTTTTGTATAATTGATATCGTTTGTAAATTGTATACTTACAAATGATTAAATAATATAGTGTTTAAATGATATGTATAAAAAATAAAACGAAAAAAAGAAATTATATAATTTGAACAATGATGCATGCTAGAAAATATACATAAACAAATATTAGTGCTTTAAAATATATATTTCAACAATAATATAATAACATATAGTTGCATTAAAAAATATTGAAATGAATATGAGAGTATTTCACATAACAGTCTTAAAACCAATTACTTCATTGTCAATATATATATAAAGCGGACTGTGTGTGTGTTCAACCAATCATATTAGTTAATTTAAAGACACGTGACCTTATTGTCACATATTATACTTTTGCGATTTCACTTCGGACATGTGTTTTTGATAGCTAAGTTGATAACGTATCGGACTGCCATGCGGGCGACCGGTGTTTGAGTCTCCAGTAAGTCTATAGTCTATACCAGGGATTGGCAACCTTTTGCTAACAGTGTGCCAAACTAGGATTCCTAAAATCATTCAGCGTGTCAACCTGTTCTATTATATGTCTAAAGATTATAATTTATTAGTGAAGATGAGGATTTAACACCTCAAGTGATAATGTATAATATAATATCACAGACCATAGTTTTGGTCAATCTATTATTAAGTATGGTTAATAACTATGTTAACTTAGGCTCTGTCTATGGGGATGGGCGAAAACTGCTGTCTGGACTTACGAAACATTACTAACAAATTATACATCTAAGTGAATTAAATCAACTGAGATCTTCGGGTTCAATTGACTGAATAGTTCAATTTATTATAAAATATAAAGCAAATAAAATTGTACTTAGAATATAATAAAGAGGACAATAGTTCACATCAGCAGAAAATATAAAATATCTAGGGCACAAACTAGCCACCCAAGATTACGTCGACATTGACCTTACAGAGGTCAGTATATGTCGCACGAACAATGAAATGAAAGATTGCTAGACCAAAATGGGAATAGCAATATTATTACAGAAACCCCCGTAAAGGATTAGATTAATGCATTAATCAATGCACGAAGTAGTAAAATACTACAGTATTACAGTGTTAATAGTGTTACTACAGTGCTATACATTATACAGTGCGCCAAATAGTGATGAGTTTTAATTGTAGTCTCACTTACGCTTTTTAAGCTTAAGAACTAAAAAACAGTCGTCTTGCACGGCCAGGACTCTCTCAGCAACTGACCAACAAAACTAGCAAAAAGTCCCCTCATAAACTCTACGTTACACGAAATTACAAATGAAACTCTGGCGTAGTGATCTTTATATAAACAATAGAGGTCGTTCATATGGCCTCGCACTTTGGCACGTAACAATAACTAGACTCGGACCACGAAAGAGCGTAGGGCGCAATAATCTTCTCTATAGAAGGAGCGTCTGTAATGTATAAGATAAGTTTGGTGTTCATCAATTTTTATCTCAGTTTAACTGAGAAGTACTTTAATTTTATTTCTACGTTTACGGGAACAGGCACCAGTGACTATTGTTAGGTGGAATAGATACATAGTAATCATACAAACTGGGTAGTTAATGTAATGTTTGAAAATAAACATATACATTATTTAGTCTTATAATATGTATACAATTTTCAAATACTTTTACAGTTTGATCATATCAAAGTTTGTGTAAAAAAAAAAATTTTTTTTGTAAAAGAAAAAAAAAGAAACAGCTTAAAAAAAAAAAAACGGGTAAATTATCTCCCTTTAATTAAAAAACAATTTCCGCATATGATTCAATCATCATCATCATCTCTGGTGCTACAGCCCATGGAGGGCTCTAGCCTGCCTCACCACCTCCTTCCACTCGGACCTATCCATTGCCTTCTTTTTCCAGGACTTGTACCCCGATCTGTTGCAGATCCCTCTCGATATCGTCCAACCATCTCAGTCTGGGTTTACCTTTAGGTCGCTTTCCTCTGGGGTTCTGAGCATATATCTCCTTTGCGCCTCTGCTGTTAGGCATTCGTTCCAGGTGGCCTGTCCAGCGTAGTCTGCCCTTTTTTTTATCTCCTCCACAATAGTCTTCGTATAGTTTGTAGACTTCTCTATTGGTGCGCATCCTCCATCCATTTTCATCTTTGGTTGGTCCAAAAATTTTCCTGAGGACTTTTCTTTCCCAGGTGTTTAGTATGTTTTCTGTACTTTTTGTGAGTGTCCAGGTCTCACTGCCATTAGTCACCACAGGCCTATTATTGTTTTGTATATGTTTTTTTTTTTTTTTTCTTGAGATACTTTTTATTTTTGACCATGTTGTAGCTACTGTCGTAGGTTTTATTGCCTGCTGCTATTCTTTCTTTTATTTCTAGTAAAATTTCATTTCTTTCAGTGATTATAAATCCTAAATACTTGAAGTTATTTACTTTTTCAACATTGTGGTTTCTAATTTTGATACCCTTTTCTGTTAGTTCTTCTTCTCTTGACGTGTACATGTTGTTTTTTTTTTTGGGGTGTTAATTTCTAGTCCTGCTTTTATTGATGCATCTTCTAATTCTATGAATGATTTGATGCAATAATAATGCAAAAAAATATTACTGACATATTATTATTTCTTTATGTAAATCCAACATTATGGTATTCATTACAAGATTTAACTATTAGAGTATTAAAATAATTTACTTTAAACAGGTGTAAATAAACATTTCCTGCATTAATTATTTGCCAATTTAAGGAGTTTATATTTTAAACATGAATAATTTCAGAAATTACATAATAAAGTGCTATTAAATAACTCGCTTATGTTTATTAAATTAATAATACAAACACATTTCTTTTTGAATTACTTATATTTATATTTAGATAAAGAAGATGGGCATAAAAACTATTTTAATGTAGTTGTAATTAGTGTGTATGAATTAATGAGCGGTCAAGTGTAAGTTACCTCTTTGTATGCTTAAAACAGCTTTCATTTTTTTTCTGCAGATGGGCAGAGATTTGTTAAATGTTTGAAATTCAACTTGCTGCATTTTAAAATTTCCAATATCCCTTTACTTTAAAAAAGATCTACATCTAAGAACGTTGTAATAATAAGTTGTAAGTTGGGCTTGATGTGATATGAAAAAATGAGTCCATCACTCCGCCTTAAGTGCTTGGATGTACTTCTGACAAAGCCCTTCTATCTATCATGATATATGCCTTAATATAGTGATTTTTTTGTGTGTACATGTAGTTAAATGTTTTGAAATTTATTTCACGGCAGGTATCAAGATATGACCAGTTTCAATGCAAATCCATACCAGTGATCCTTGTAAATGCAACTCACTGAAATGTCATGTCATTCAGAAACATCGGCTTCAACAGTCAGATTTCCTCATCCAATACCGGAAAATATTTTTTCTTTAAAAAAAAAAACACCTCTTGGAGGTTTTTCGTGTGTCATTGAAAATTGTTCTGCTTGCCATGTTTGGCAATCGTGCCTTAGGTTGCCAACCCCTGGTCTATACCATGTTACACATTTTTTAAATTTCAATTAATATCACTTATCAAAGACCAAGTGAAGAGCTTTTTATCAAAATTTAGTTAACTTTAGATTTTGATAGTAACTAGTGTATTCAGTATCTGAATGTTAATAAAAATCATTTAAACAAAATATCAAAGATTAATTAATTTTAAGTAATTAGTTCAATATTTGCAATCAAATGTGTGTGTTTTTTGGAGGACAAATCCAAATCTCGTAGTTATTTGAGATGTTTTTATTTCCGGCAACATAGGAAAGTGACGTAAGAGAAAGAATTTAGACTAGGAAAAATGAATATTGTCACGTGTTTTGAATCTATTGCCACATGTTTTGAATCTTTTCCCGGTTCTTATTTTTAACAAAATGGTTAAATATAGATTTATAGCGTCGAGTTTTGTTTATTTGTTTTCTTTCTCAAACGTCACTGCCGTATGAGGCTATTCCAAATCTCGTTCCTTTGAGAAAAACCTCTTCACTTGGTCTTTAAAAAAAAGACTGTAAATATACGAGCAACACCGGGCAATTTAGATTTTGTTAGACTAGCCTGTTTCTTATCCGATTACAATATTTATTTTAAATTACTTTCCGAAAAGTCTTCAGTAAAAAATTATATGTTTTTAAATTATTAGATTTATAGCTTTCTGTCCATTGTCGTTCATACATTTTTTATCTGTAGCTTATAGAGACGTGTTTTAATTTCCCCCCGGGCAACGCCGGGCAATTTAACTTGTTGTTTATATATTAAAGACATCTTTATTGTGTGTCTTTTACTGTCTTCATATTCTATTTGTCATTCTCCACGTACAAGTGTACGAGCTGTAGCGCGTTCGACTGGCGCCCCAACGGTCCTGGGTTCGAATCCTGGTGCAGGCTAGGACTTGTTCCCGATCTGCAGGGTGTCCTGGAGTCCGCCCAGCTCTGATGTGTACCTGACCTTAGTTGGGGTAAAGTAAAGACGGCTGTGCATGGTGCTGGCCACACAATCCCTTAATATGCCGAAAACTGAGCATTACGAGCATTAAAAAAAAAATCAAAGATACCGAAAGGGCAGAAACCCACCAAATAGAGTTTGATAACCACTGAACTAGGTTATACAAGCATCTAGATTTGCAAATGTCTAAATGTAAAAATGTAAAAATAGCAAACTTTATCAAAGAAAATGGAAGGATGCGTTTGGTCGAGCTTAAAGGAAGCAAAAAGTATCTATGAATTCTCTACAGATTCACAACGGAGAATATAGAGAGACATTAATCGGATAACTAAAATACTATAATTTACTACTCAGTAAAAACTTTGTAGAAATTGCATTTCACCTTGTAAATAAATTTAGAACTAAGAGTGAAATAAACACGATGTAGAATGGGCTTGTGTAGCCAACACAGTACGACACTGATAAAAGTAGTTGATTTTGTGTGTGTGTGTGTGTTACCAACCGAAATTGTCAAACTAAATGTCATATCATTATAGATTCTGGCACAAACTTTAGTACACAATATAGGACACAAAGTGTAGGACACAATGAACACAAAGTGTTGGACACAGTATAGCGTTTTAACTCTCTTGTAACTACCTAAAATACAAGACTTAGTAAACGAATTACCGATATCCCCCCCCCCCCCCCCCTCAGAGACCTGAAGAAGCAGGCATAATTTCGCAGGCTGCCATCGGCGTAGCTCACAGGCAATGACTTTGACTAGCCGCTCGCTGGTGGCTCCCGCCCGTTAAGTAGCCGATTAGATTTTAATGGATCTACGCCCGCGAACACTCGCACTCGGCGGTTCCTCAGGGGAACCAGTGTAGGGACTTGTGTAATAAACAAGTGAGCAGTGTTATAATTGAACTTTTCGGATCGATCTTTTCTGAGTCGTTCCCCCTTCCCTATCATTCATGCCATTAATCTTTGAACCCTCCTCTCCCCTCAATCACATTTCTATCCCTTTTCCCTACGAGTTTCCGGTTCCGTTTTGCTCATTAATGTTCGGGCTTCTTTTCCCGCCAGTTTCGCATCGACCACAAAAAAAACTCTCTCGCGCGCGCGCGCTTGGTGATCGTGGCATGAGGGGAGGTGGAGGAGGGGAAAGCACTTCGATGACAGCTGCTTTGTTTGGTTTGCAGACGACATAAAAGAAAAAAGATTCATATACATACATAGATATATATATTGCATGAGATCCAGATCTTCTGTCCAATAGAAACATCTCATTCTACAGAACAGCCTAGCTTGTTGTTTTTCCATCTTCCTGGGTTTTCATTATTTCTTCAGATATGTTCAAATAGGTAAGTGAAACATCTTGTTTGCTCTCCATGCAACTTTGTTAACTGGTATCTACTATAATTTTCAAGATAAACAACATATTTTTTTTTTACTTTTAATCAAGCTGTTCAAAACCACAAAAACACGTGAAAACCACGAAAACACGAGGAAATCACGTCCCCCCCCCTCCCCGGTCGATACGACGTGGTGTGCCCGCTGGATATTTTGTAGATCTACGCATTTACATCTCCTAGGGAAACAAATATAAAGGGTGTCTATTGTGGCCCAAGGTTTTAAATATTGAAGATAAGAAAGTAAAAAAAACTAGTCGAAGAGTTGTTGTTCCTTTTCAGGGTTCAAAGGTCACGCTGTGCACGTGACTATCTTGAAGATGCGGAATTTGTATAAGTCAGTGATGCATTCTGTTTTTGTTCTTGTGTTATGATTGTTGCTGTACATAAAGGTTATGAATACTTTAGAAAACTTACAGAGTTGGTATAGACTATAGAGAGAAGTTATGTCAAGCGTATGTTTTATTATACTCATTGTGCTTTTTGAAAATATACGCAAACCGTTATGATGGTGAAGTGTTGTTATGTTAGAAGCATACAGCATTCGGATCAATATTTGTAGTCAACGTTTGAAGTGTACAATACAATTGATTTTTTTCTATTTATCGATTATATACGTATAATCTATATCTCTACAGATCTGTCAATCGGAGTATATAGATCTATATATAGTTTATAATAGTAGGCTTATTTCTTTAATTCTGCAGCAAATATTCACAATTGACAAGAGTAACACCTTTGGTCAAATCACTAAACCGAAAAACACTTGAGGACCGAAGGGCAAACAGTAACGTAGTAATAATACATAAGGCATTCAACTCTAATCTAGAAAACAATACAAAGACAATTTGTTACAGTGCTCAGATAGACATAAAGACAAAAACACTTTCCTTATCCCTTATGTAAGAATACATGAATATAAGTACTCTTCCTTCCCGAGTGGCATTGGGGCATGGAATGGGCTGCCTGAGCAAATCAGGAAAACCAGTAACTTAACATCATTTAAAACATTAATAAAGATGCAAGACTAGACTCGGACCACAGATTAGCGTAGGACGCAAAAATATTCTTTATAGGAGCGTCTGTAATATAATATATGATAAACACATGTTATGGCTGTCTTTTAAATGTTTCTTTTAAACAAATGCTGCATTTATAACATTTATATATTTTGTATGATTTAAATTAAAACAAGTTAACATAATTCTTATAGATTAAAAAAATATATATTATTCTTTAGTCGCTCTTTCTATACAAAGATAATTAACAGTAAACGTAATAGTTGTGTTAACTTGTTTTACTCTGAAGCATACAAAATACTTGTACTGTCGTTTACCATTTGTTTTATATTTCGATAAGGGTTTAAAATAGAGTTGGGTTATGGGCTTTAATTACTTGCTCATGCAACCCATTCCGTACCCGAATGCCAATGAGAAATAAAGCAAGAGTATGCGAATTGGTCTTTTTATACAGGACTTAGAAAAGTGTTTAAATCTCTATATTCGTCTAAGTATTGAAAAGATTGTTCCTAGCATTGAAATATTTTAAAAAAAAATGAAGAAAAGCATTTCATATATATTTATGGCTTATTTGTAAAAAGAGAGATAAGAAAAAAAATATATTTCATGAAAAATTTTTGGTCAATGGCCAAGAATCATGCAAAGAATAGAAACTGCCCAGTAGACGTCTTAAGCCACTTGACAGTTATTGATTCAAATGATACTTTCTTGATCATATCATGACCTTAAAAGGCCTGGCTCTGAATGAAGATATCCATACATTAGAGGATGATCAAAGGGAAGTAATACGAGTCTCAATGGTAGAGTTGTTGGCCTTCTTCGAAGGTTTATTGTTGTTGTTGATAGTGTGTGTTTAAACAAGAAGGAGGGTTGGGAAGGGTGGGGAGCACTTTGATCTCTTTCTTCTGAACCCAAATCACAATGCTACGGTTTAGTTGAATGATAGGTTTGTTTTAGCATGAATTTGTTGGTATGAAATGGGTCGCCTGAACAAACCAGAAAAACCAGTAACTTAACATCATTTAAAACATTAATAAAGATGCAAGAATAGACACGGACCACGGATGAGCGTAGGACGCAATAATCTTCTTTATAGAAAGAGCGTCTGTAATATATAAGATAAGAATTTGTTTTGATTATGTGACCTTTTAGGCAACAATAAAAAAAACAACTACAACTTTATGTCAATATGTTTTACTACGCTTGGCCACACGATCCCATTCCTGTTTTTCTGGAAATCAACTGGTAAATTATTCACAATTAGAATATTCGAGGTAAACAAAGGCGGGAAACGGGGAGAGAATTCATTTTTTTACATTATTATTATATTCTTATTTTATATTATTCTACTTCTTTGTAAGAGTGTTCTTGCTTTCAACAACCGTCCCTGATAAGGGGAGACCAAACCCTGATGAAGAACATAATGACACTTTTAAACTCAATAAGTAATTCCCCTTTGTGTTTGTTAGACTAAAGAATGGAATAAATAATAAATACTTTATGCTTGTGTTTTGTCGATAGCTTACAGAGTCTAGTGCTATTATTATGTTATGTATGAGGTGTCACGTCGAAGCGAGGGATGTTATGTTTTAACTGAACCATACTGTAGGCTAGATACATTGAGACGAACCTAGGATAGTGAGGAAAGTAGGATAGACAGACATAACAGCAGACATACAGCCGGACAGACATCATTCGGACAGATAGATATATACTTGCATACATACATATATTGATAGATATATACAGACATATGAAGAGACAGACGAATAGAAAGTTAGACAAATAGATATTTAGACAGATAGACGGATAGACATATAGGCATATAGACATATAGACAGATAGACAGATAGACAGATAGACAGATAGACAGATAGACAGATAGACAGATAGACAGACAGACAGACAGATAGACAGATAGACAGACAGATAGACAGATAGACAGATTGACAGATTGACAGACAGACAGACAGACAGATAGACAGATAGACAGATAGACAGATAGACATATAGGCATATAGACATATAGACAGATAGACAGATAGACAGATAGACAGATAGACAGATAGACAGACAGACAGACAGATAGACAGATAGACAGACAGATAGACAGATAGACAGATTGACAGATTGACAGACAGACAGACAGACAGATAGACAGATAGACAGATAGACAGATAGACAGATAGACAGATAGACAGACAGACAGATAGACAGATAGACAGATAGACAGATAGACAGATAGACAGTCAGACAGATAGACAGATAGACAGATAGACAGTCAGACAGATAGACAGATGGACAGATGGACAGATGGACAGATGGACAGATGGACAGATGGACAGATGGACAGATGGACAGATGGACAGATGGACAGATGGACAGATGGACAGATGGACAGATGGACAGATGGACAGATGGACAGATGGACAGATGGACAGATGGACAGATAGACAGATAGACAGATAGACAGATAGACAGATAGACAGATAGACAGACAGACAGATAATTACATACACAAAAGACAAAATATAGACCCTAACATATACACATACAGATAGATAGACATAATTTCATAAACATATATTTATAGGTAGCCTAATACATACATCTAGCCTAGTTTTATAGATCTAGATTACATGTGTTTCTGTAACAAAATGTGAGAGACCCTAGGCATTGAGATAAATATACTTTGTAAAAATATATTTTTTTAACATATGATCCGTTGACAAGAAGATATCTAGGAAGGTTTACTTTCGTGTCGCACGCACAAATAGCACAACATAATCTCAAAAACCAGAACCTCGACAGCAGAATTCCAAAACCTTTCAGTTTGATTCCAGCATTTGAAGAAAAAATACGCATTAACATCTCAATAATCCCATTGCATCTCTTGCACATTTGAAAAGTTGGACATTGCAGAACAACGTTCGAGACAGCCCACAGTTTATAGAAAAAAAGAGTAGGAAAGAGATGTTTTCTATACTTCTGTACCCATGAGCCTCAGAGCTGATGAAGTGTGTAAACCACTGGCTACCGGAGTCAGATCGGCGGGATAATGCATGGGACTACAGTCGCCGCATGCCTACACGCTCATCTTGGTGGGAGAACGGAGTGAGGCATTGTAGGTTTGCCGCAGAGCTTAGGGCTAAGATGACATGTCCCAAGGATGGGCTGCTTACTTGCCTTGACCCAGGGGTAGGGCGTGGTGCGATTTCAGGAAAGGTAAACCAATTAGGAATTTTCAAGCTAATAATAATAATGTCTTTAAATGGACTGTTGGAGTCATCATTGTGCTTCAATGTGTTAAGAATAAGTGATTATTATTTCATCGTCAATTTTCTCTAAAGATGTAAAATTCAGTCTCGAGTTTATTTAGTCTCAAGTTTATTAAGTCTCAAGTTTATTTAGTCTCAAGTTTATTTAGTCTCAAGTTTATTTAGTATCAAGTTTGTTCAGTATCAAGTTTATTTAGTATCAACTTTATTTAGTATTAAGTTTATTCAGTCTCAAGTTTATTTATTATCAAGTTTATTCAGTCTCAAGTTTATTTAGTATCAAGTTTATTCAGTCTCAAGTTTATTTAGTATCAAGTTTATTCAGTCTCAAGTTTATTTATTATCAAGTTTATTTATTATCAAGTTTATTCAGTATCAGTTTATTCAGTCTCAAGTTTATTTATTATCAAGTTTATTCAGTATCAAGTTTATTCAGTATCGTTTATTTAGTATCAAGTTTATTTAGTATTAAGTTTATTCAGTCTCAAGTTTATTTGTTATCAAGTTTATTCAGTATCAAGTTTATTTATTATCAAGTTTATTCAGTCTCAAATTTATTTATTATCAAGTTTATTCAGTATCAAGTTTATTCAGTCTCAAGTTTATTTATTATCAAGTTTATTCAGTCTCAAGTTTATTTATTATCAAGTTTATTCAGTCTCAAGTTTATTTATTATCAAGTTTATTCAGTCTCAAGTTTATTTAGTATCAAGTTTATTCAGTCTCAAGTTTATTTATTATCAAGTTTATTCAGTCTCAAGTTTATTTATTATCAAGTTTATTCAGTCTCAAGTTTATTTATTATCAAGTTTATTCAGTCTCAAGTTTATTTATTATCAAGTTTATTCAGTCTCAAGTTTATTTAGTATCAAGTTTATTCAGTCTCAAGTTTATTTAGTATCAAGTTTATTCAGTCTCAAGTTTATTTATTATCAAGTTTATTCAGTTTTAAGTTTGTTTAAATAATTCGTATCTTTTAAATACTAATGTCTCTTGCTGCTGTTGTTTGTTCAGCTGTTGTTGTTGGGGGGGGGGGGGGGGCTTACATACAGAAGTAGTGACTAGAACAAAACCATCCATCATAAGCTGTCAGGTGACAGCGTGAAAACCTTTCCTATTATGTTTTAACATTCTCCTTAAAGGCATCAAAATGAAGTTTTTTTACAATTAGTGTGTCTAGTAAAAATGCATTAAACAGGTTGTGCATTTCGTTCTGTTTAATACTTTGTGGTTGCTTTTACGTTTCAGTATTTTCTTTAGTGTATGTGTTTTTTTAATTAACAGATAGGCCATGAGCTAAGGGCTGATTCTGTTCTCAACTGCATCCTAACAATAGGTCTAAATACATTTAAAACTCATGTCTTCAGTTTTTAAGTTTCGCTGTTGGTAGCTACAATAAATCTTGATTCTGCATGCAGTTTTGTCACGTTTCTAAATATTAAAAAAACAACAACATATGATTTGAAATGACAACACAGAGACAGAACATAACTAGGTCTATTGCTTGAGTAGACTGAGTGATTTAACTTGTTTTATCAACACTTTATTTATAACGTTACAAAAGTCTTTTACACGCAGATATCCAAGATTTAAGCCTTGTCTTTTTCGTCCAAAGAAACGCCGAAAGGCCTTTTCTATCATATCAATTTAGTTTATTAGCATGGCTAGTTCAGTTCACAAATTTCACTTGAGGAGACATAAAAGATATAAGAGCAAGATCTAGTGATCGGAAAAAAGGAAAATTGTTGTAGTTGCTATGTTGTTGCTGCTTGTTGTCTTCCATAAGTCTCGCGAGACAACGAATTTAGTGTCGAACTCAGCATCTAGAGATTGCTAGTGATGGTGGAACCAAGGTAAGTGTAATGCTCCAGAGCCTCAAGTTCGCAGTCGTTGATAGTAATGTTAGGAAAATCAGCTTCCTGGGCCATCATCACATTAGTCTTTTTAGGCTGATAGTTAGGCCGAAGTCGTTAGCGGCCTTTGCAAAGCGGTCCATTAGGCTTTGCAGCACTGTCTCTGTTCTCTGTGTGTGTAGCTATAGCAGCGTCATCTGCAAAAAGCATGCCATTTATGACGGTCTCCCGTATCTTCCTCTTAGACTTAAGCCTGACGAGGTTAAATAGTTTACCATCGGAACGGGTGTGCAGATAAACCCCCTCGGTTGAAGTTCCAAAGGCATGTTTCAACAGGCTGGCAAAACAGATGTGCCAAAGAGTGTAGCGGCAAGGACACAGTCCTGTTTGACTCCGCTGAGGATGTCAAATGCGGCCTAAGTTGACCCGTCGTACTGCACTGTGCCTTCCATTTCATCATAGAATGACTGTATTATCTTCAGCAATTTTGGTGTAAAGCCAAGCCAACTTTTGCCAAGACTGTAAATAGTCCATCTCTGCTGATCAGGTCGAAAGCCTTAGTCAGATCAATGAAAGCCAGATAGAGCGGCAGGTGTTGCTCTCGGCACTTTTCTTGGAGTAACAGTTGTCTTAGTGAAAAGTGTCTTAGTGAGAAGTGAATATACATATATATATATATGAATATATGTTTAAAAATAGTATTAGGCTACTGTTTTTTATTTTTCATTTATAATGTAAAATTCAAGGTATACAAATAAAATAAGATTATTGAATAATCTCTTTCAAAAAAATGAAACGACTTGATTAGCTTTGTTAAACATTTTAGAACTCAATGAGGTAGATCTATGCACAAACAAAAAAAAAATCATTTAATCCATTTAAAAGAAAAAATCTCTAGATAGATGTGAAAAAAAAATCAATACTGCATCAACTATGTAAATGATATTGTAAATGATAGGATGAAAAAACACAACAGTTTTGTAAGATATAGGATAAGTTAATCGGTGATAAGACAGTGTAGTCAGCTATGTTGAAGATATAACAGTGTAGTCATCCATGTTAAAGATATAACAGTGTAGTCATCCATGTTAAAGATATATCAGTGTAGTCAGCCATGTTAAAGATATGCAAATTTAGAAACTAACAATGTAATGTGATAATATAATGAGCCATGCATAGGTCATAATAATGAAACAAAAAAACAACTAAGTAAGAGTTAAATATAAACATATGTATTTTACATACACCAACAACGACAAAACTGTCATAATCAAACAAAATGACACTTTTTATGATTGTGTTCTTTTTTATATTTGCGTTCTCTATAAGTAATATGCCGGGCACGGTGGGTTCTTGGTTCGAATCCTGGTGCAGGCTAGGACTTTACCCAGCTCTGATGAGTACCTGACCTTCGTTGCGGTAAAGTAAAGGCGGCTGCGAACAGTTCTGGCCGCATAATCACCTAGTATGCCGGGGCAACAGAAACTGTTGAACACTGCCTCACCGGCCCTATGCATCAGTTTGGTTTGATACTTCACTTTACTTTTAAGTAAACTAATTATTTAACAATAGTTTCACAGGCTGTAACCCATTTGTCTTACACAGCCAACCTATAACATTTTCAATCAACGCTCACCCCGATGCCCTAATGACGCCCTTCCCCCCCTCCTGCTTCCCCCCGTCTGTAGAGTAGTAGATGACGGCTCTGAAAGTCCCCCCCCCCTTCGCAGATTCTGATTGGCTGATGAAAGTCACGGTCTGGGTGCCATTTTGCTTTTTCTCACTCTCGGCACGAACATTGATTTGAGTCCTGATTAGCTGACTAAAGAAAAAAAAATGTGACTAATCGATTTATTTTATTCAAGCTGAATTGAACTGACCAATAGTTTCTGCGTAAATCTGAATTTACACCAGGGGGAACTGTTTCACTTTGTTATCATAGAAGTTACAAACGCTCTATCTATAACGAAGATTATTTTATGTCTACTCTTATTCCATGGTTGGAGTTTAATCTTTATTATTTTTTTATTCAGGTTTTCAATCATGTTAAGCTTTTGGGCTTCGCATTGGTTTTGTCAGGCAATTCGTTCCATTCCGAATGTCTGGAAAAAAAAGGGAAATTATATGAACATTTTCTTGCTAATGGAACAATGTTTTTTTTTTATACATCTTTCTGAGTACTTTATTAAATTAGTGTGTACTATTTCAAAGGAAATAAACTAACCCATAAAAACAAAGTTTTTATTATACTCCCTTTCTTTGTAAACTAAGTCTATATTTAATTTATATTTTGATAGATTAAAAAAAAATATAAGTGATATCATACCTGATGAAGTTCCACACTAAAATTTTGCGCATCCTTTTTTTTTCTAGCTTTGGCCCGCAAAAACCATAAAAAGATAACTCGCTTTGTTTCAGCTATATTGTGTCGTTTTCATTCTATTTATTTCGTAAAAACGAACATATCCGAAAAGTTTATTTACTTCCGTCTCTTCCGTTAGAGGCAGCCGTAATTTACGTAAAATAATTTCTTCGATTCGCAAATTGGTCGAAGGAATTCGTGACTATTCCAAAGGCTATGATGATGAAAATTTGATAGAATGTATTGTTAGTCGGGACAATCCTGCTGCCCAAGTCTTAGCTCGATTGGACGACGGGAAGTGGTTGAGAAATTGATGCAAAGTTTTCCAAGCAAGCGACAGGACAAGCAGACAGTACGAGTTAATAGAAAGGTTGTAAATAGGACAGATTTTCGACTAAATGCACGGAATGAACACTTTATAAATAATATTTTTAACTAAATCTTAAGACTATACAAAGAATTAGATTACTTTAAATATACATTTCTATAATATATAAATTATAGGCTTTTCTTAAAAAATTATCAGAACACATAAAATAATATAAAAATAATTAAAAGTGTAATTTTCTGGCTCTTTATGAATTCAACTATCAAATTAAAAGACTTTCAATATAGTCTATGTTATGTTTTTTTTATCCAACCTTCAAGGTGGCCGAACGGCAACGCGTACAGCAGGTGTACTAAAATTTTCGGGTTGAAATCCCGGTGAAGGCCACCATTTTTTTCTCCCGGATCTGGAGGGTGTCCCTGAGTCGACCTAGCTCTGATAGGTACTTGATATTATGAGTTTGGGCAAAAAGTAAAGTCCGCTGGGCATTGCGCTGGTCGCACAATCACCTACTATGCAGTGGCCTCAGAAACTGGTCAACGTAGCTTCGCCGGCCCTATGGATCAATGTGGGCTGACGGGATTAGGCTACTGAATTTTACTTACGCCTACCGGTAGTTGAGCATTTTAATAAGAGTTTTAAATGATACTCAACTAGTTCAAGAAACCCATTCATGCACAAAAAGTCATTCGGGAAGAAAGAGAATTAAACTGAATTCGCTCTTGCATTTATAATTAAAAAAATTTCTTTTATCTTTATCTTATGTCTTTCAGAGCAATAGAATTCAACTTTGCATTTCTAAGTATATATACACTGCCTAATGCATTATTTATCAGTGATCTATAAAAAGAATGGATAACGCCTCCATATTTAATTTAAAATTGAGTCTAGAATTGATTACACTATTCACACTATTCACTTATCCATATAAGCGAGTTACAGAAATAAACCATCTTTAATTTGAACAAATCTATACGATAAAAAGGAATTTTAAGTCATGTAAGAAATGTACTAAGAAATCAGTGTTTACGAAATGTATTTTTATATATTATAAAAGTGAAAGTCACGTGAAGGCTATTACTATAGTTTCCTTGCCCTATCCATTCTATTTAGAGATCAGTGATTATTAATGCTTTGCTTTAATGCAACCTTCTTTCCTGGTGCAGTTTTATATTTAGGCTATACTTTTATAAGCCTACCGCACAAACAATGTCGGGATTTACGGTTTCTTACATTGTAATTATTAAAATTTAAATAATAATAAGAAAAATAATTGCTAAATTTAAAAACCCAGCAACATTTCCAAAAAATGTCGGATGAATTTACGAAGACAATTAGTCCAGATCACAAAATTTGGTTTCGAAGTCTTAAGTGGGACATATGATTTATATCGCATTAAGTAGGAATTTTTTTATTTCATTTTCATTTTAGCTAATTCTACATCCTTCAAGTATTTAATCCCGTTGGACCAATTTGATTCATAAGGTCGGTGAAGCTAGGGCCATCGACAGAGAAAAAAAGATGCCGGTACGAGATCTTTTCTGGGCCCCCCCTTCCCCGCCCCACTTTTTTTTTACATCTTCTTGGAGAGAATAATGTCGGATGCACTAAACTTCCTCATCATATGGTTTGCAAATCAGTGTAAAAAAAATAAATAATTGATGACTAGTATCACCAGCGGCATCACCACGCAGATCAAGATTGGTGAGCAGAGTTTGGAAACAGTAAGAAGCTTCAGACACCTAGGAGCTATTGTATCCGAAGAGGGCTCCAAACCAGAAGTAATGTCTAGGATTGCCCAGACAACAGCATCACTAAAAAAGCTCAAGATAATATGGAAAGACAAGAACTTAGCCCTCAGCACCAAAATCAGGCTGATGCGCTCACTTGTCCTCTTCATTTTCTTATACGCTTGTGAGTCCTGGACATTAACAGCTGAGCTAGAAAAGAAGATAAACGCCATGGAGATGAGATGCTTCAGAAACCTGCTTATAAAGACCATATCTCCAATGAACAGATACGAAAAAGAATACACCAGGAAGTTGGAAATATGAAGACCTGCTGGCCAGAATCAAGATGTTATGGCCACGTAACCAAAACCAACGGGCTTGCCAAAACCATTTTGCAGGGTACCACCAGAGAAGGGAGAAAGAGAGGAAGACAAAAGAAACGATTTGAGGATAACATTAGAAGATGGACAGGAACAAAACTGTGAGACGCATTGAGAAAGGCTGAGAGACGGGAGAAATGGAGGATGCTGGTGTACATGTCATCTGTGGCGCCCAAACGGCCCAACAGACTACGGGATATGTAGGATGTAGGATGTAGGTAATCATAACTAGATAATTTATTTGTATTACGTACGTTGGAAAAGACAGGAATCTTTTTAAAAGGTCTGTGGACCATTTTTGTGAAACTATCATAAGTGTTACCGTTTACCATTAGAGTGTAATCATTTCAATCACAGCCTTACAGGTCTATTAACAAAATACTTTAATCCAGTACAAAGTTCTTAGTTTAAATTATTGGAATTTTTCCTCCGCTTCAGTATTGATCTTGCAAAGGTTAGATCTGCTGTGACTCTTCCCAAAATACAAAATGTTTAATAACAAAAAAAAAAGTGTTTTAAAATTGTAAAGTTGTATTTCCATCACCCAGTAATAAATATTCTCAAAGTGTATCATTTTTAGTGAACAGTTTGATGAGTTTCCTATAAATTGCCTTCTCGTCTATGCTTAATGTCTCAATATTGCGAAGGAACGCAAATGCCTGGTTTTCAAAAACAAAAACTGCATCTATGATACATTTTAAGATAATCCGATTATTTTCTATTTCTTTCCTTTCTGCTGTTTCAAGCTCGACATTTTGTTAAAAAAACTTTCTTTATTATGTGACTTACACTACTTTCAAATCTTTCAAATTTGTGGGTACGTTTAGTTAGCGAAATTATTGCAATCATTTATTTTTCGATCAAACAGGTTAGAACAAATAAAAAAGAAATGATATTATTAGATTTTAGCTAGGGCAGCCTAGGTATGTCATTTTTTATTTTGTTTTAATATCAATTAGGGTCAGAGGACGTCCAGCAAAGCAGAATATTTTGGCGCCGCCGATTTTAAGCCGCCGTTTCGGCGCTAAAAAACTTTTTTTTAAATGATGTCAGGTTTAGTAAAACATCCATGGTTATGTTATTTACATGATGTCAGGTTTATTGAAACATCCATTGTTATGTTATTTACACGATGTAAGGTTTAGTAAAACATCCATGGTTATGTTATTTGCATAATGTCAGGTTTAGTAAAACATCCATGTTTATGTTATTTGCATAATGTCAGGTTTAGTAAGACATCGATTGTTATGTCATTTACATGATGTCAGGCTTATGTTTAACACTGTAACGACTATCCCACAGGAGATGCTGTCAATTAGACTGTTATATTAGATACTCTTTTCATTCACAAGCATTTTTTTTAAATTTCTATGTCTTTCATGTCATTCTACTAATATAGTCTAGATTCATCATAGGAAGCTATTCGAACGGTGTACTCATAAAAATTATATGAATATGTACACATAAGAGACCGACCGAAACTAAATTTTTAGCTTCACCCGAAAACGAAACCATACCAAATATTATACATTGACTTTCTGCCGAAACCGAAACCAAAAGTTTTAACTACAACTTTGGCCGAAACCGAAAGATAAACGAAAATGCGAAACAAATGATTTAAAAATGTGCACATTTATGTGTAATATTAACTAGTTTATGGGCACTCTATTTTAGTAAAATATTCGTTGGAGTGATTAAATAATCCGTTATTATTAACTTCAGTCTTTTACTTCACATTAGAAATTTTAATACCCTTTTTTTTTCTCAAAACCTATTAATTTTCGTTTCTAATTATCTGATTTTTTAAAACCATTTTTCCCCCTCTCCACCCCCGGGCAAAATAAGTTATAGTTTGAAAAAGACAAATTTGCATTGATTATACTTAAAAAAAATAATACGAAGGACCATTGATCCTTAGAACTTGGTTAAATCTTGGTAAAAAAAAAAGCTGGAGTGTCATGAATTTAGACCTTTATAATTATAATATAAATCAGAGGATGTTAGATCTATATGTTATAAGCTTACACATTAAAATAATATTTGTAGAATATATATAAAATCCCAGACACATCTATCTAGGGTTGACAGACGTCCGGCAATAAAATTAACCGTTTTTGAAAAGAACCTTACATGCTCTGCAAAGTTGTTTTGTTAATTGCCCAAGTTGCTTTTCAATCTACATTTTAAAAAATTTTTGGGTCAGTTTTACTAATACACAATTATTGACAGCTAATGTAATAAAACTGAACTTATTGTGGATTGTGAAACACTAAATATGTTTTTCCTTTTGTCTCTCTATGTCCTCCTTTTGAAGTCCAAGTATCCCGCAACCTTACGCCTATCACTCTGTTTGTCTGTTAAAAGCATCAGTTGGGACATTCCAGTTTTTTTCTTTCTCAAATACGTAGATCAAATGTCTGTACCGGCGACTAGCATTAACATCTGCATTTGCTGTTGTATGTGCTTGTATCGCAAATTAACAAGCAATTTTCGGAATCCCAAAAAAAAAAAAAACAGCTATAAGTCGCCCCTGACAAACGAGTGTTTGCAAGGAATATATTGTAAAGGAATTGTTTTGTGCTAATCAAACAGGGTTTACAAATATTTCTTCAGATAAAAAGATAAATAAATCGTGGGACACAGTTATGAATGATTTCCTCCCGAAATCCGGATTTCGTTTAACATCCCTACGTCACACAGATTAATTCACAACAGTTTAACTAAATGAAAGTACCAAGAAGCAGATAAATAGATGCAGCAATAGCGTAGCATTTGCTACCGCTCAGGAAATCATTCAAGTGTAAAAGGATCGACTAACTAGCTTTGAGTGCCATACTAATATGCAGGGACATAGAGTATTTAGGCCTTGGCTACTAAGCTAACAGGGAGAACTGTAAGCCTGTAAGGCTCATAGGTCTAAATTTGTAAGTGTCTCTGGTGAAAAATAATAAAAAAGAGATCCTAAATGCTATCAAAAATAATTAGGTCATGTATTACAACTAGATGCTTCTTTGCATATTTAACAAAATGTTCAAGTAGACATACAAAGAATACCAAAATGAAGGGCACCCTGTGCCAATAGAGATTGTAGGAGGTTTTGGGGCATCTTCTCTTAGCTTTATAGCAACAATTAAATAAATAGTTGCGTAATTGCCGATTTAATTTCTAATTTTAATATTCATGGGCCCCATAAACTCTTATGGGCCCCGGTACGGCGTACCGGCTGTACCCCCTTCTCATGGGGCCTGGCTGAAGCAGCGTTCACCAGTTTCTGTGGTGCGGCATATTAGGGAATTGTGTGGCAGCACAATGCCCAGCCGCCTTTAATTTACCCCAACTAAATTCAGGTACCCATCAGAGCTGGGTAGACTTAGACACACCCTCCAAATCCGAGAACAAATACTAACCTTCACCAGGATTCGAACCCAGGACCTTTGGTATGCCAGTCGAGCGCGCTGCCGCTCGTTCTTTAACATGTCTATTTTACAAGAAAAATATACGGAATTATTGGCATAAATCTTGATATTTAACTGTGATAGTCCTTAATAGTCCGTCCACGAAGTAAAAAAGGTAAAGAAAGAGGCTTTTATAGTTTTTCAATAGCTATTGTCAAACATTTCACAGCCTGCCTCTTGCTTTACTTTTAAATATTGATAAGCTAACTTTCGACAATCAACATCTTCAATTAAATATTCAGCACTTAAGGAACCTATTCTATTGACTTTTAATGGTTTGAATTTAAGCTTTGAATGTTAATTTTCATCGAATGACAGTGTTTAATATATTTTTTTTTACGTCATAGTGTTGAAATGATGATATTTAAAAAAAAAAAAACTATATTAACGCGGCTGCCATTTGCCACCACTAGACAAAGTAAACAAAAACCCCCTTTTTTTTCACGTGAATGCAAATGCTCTATACCGAGTACAAAATTACATTTTTACAATGTACACGTCTGAATGTCGATAACCAAGCGTCCACGCTGCCACCAAAACACACACATGGACATTTAAAGCAGACATTCATGTCTTCAAGGATTCGAACTTGAAGAAACGGGAGAATAACGTCATCCATCATCATTGACGGCAGCCTACAAATAAACTTCCCCGTCCTCCATTGTCAGCCACGTCTTATCCCTAGTAGAGTTTCTTCATTCCCCTTTCGTCACCTCCCCCCTCCCCCACAACTCTTACCTCCCTCACTCCCCTGTAAACTCGCCACAGTCTCCTACACCCCCCCTACCATACCAATCGATGAGCATGCTCTGGGTTTAGAGACGAAATGCCCCCTTCCCACCTCTCCCACCCTGTGAATGGGATCGCATGCAAATGAAGTGCGTGAGTGGGTGCTAATTAATGCCAGATTTGTTTACATGGCCATGTTCGGGCAATAGAGCGGTTTGTTCTGTGTGATTTACTGATTACGTGCTGGCATCGGTAGTCTCTCTTGTGTGTGTGTGCAAGGGGGGGTTTGGGTAGAGGGAGGGATTTAACCCTTACAGTCCCGGGCGCGTATATAGCGGAACTGAAGGCAGCATAGATAGAAGTAGGTCGGTACGGGAAGGCAAGTTGTGAATATTCCTTGCAGCTCTTTTCTGAATTTGTTATAATTTATTTTGAATGTTATCGCAAAAGTTTTGGTTGTTATGCGAAAGATATTGTGACTAAAGATTTTACCAAATTCTGTTTGCCACGTACTTACACAACATTTGTCCCCCCCCCCCCTCTTCCCGAATTAGACCTCTCTGTTGGCTCAGCCACGTATTGATGACGTATATCGTGGCCCCCTTCCCGGCACCCATCCACACATAAACACACGCCAGTGGCGTAGCTAGGGTCATCTGCGCCCGGGGACATGACACAAAGTCTGCGCTAATATAATAAAATATTCTACTCTTCTAGTTGCCGACCCCTGACTCAGACGATCTTGTCCCATTGAATTAAATACGACAAAATTAGCTCAGTTTACTGAAGGACCGCTCACAGCTTGCAAATAAAACAACAATTGTTAGAAGTATTTGCAGTGAAATGCGCAGATTCGGAAATACGTCCTCTCCATATGAAACAACAAAATCGAGAAGATGCAAAGGAGTATTCGGTAGAACTTCAGTCCGGGCACCGAGAAGCATTTTGCAGTCTCCGAGTGCTGTGCACAATTCGTGACAATTGACGTCAGTGTCGTAGACATTTTGCAATTTTGACGAAGTGTATCGACATTTGTCTCAGCGAGAAGAGTTTTGACGTCTAGTAAAAATCCAAATTTGGTGTTTAGCTTTTTTAGACGTAAAAACCGTATTGATATCTCCTGAGTCTATCAATTACGCTGTTCATAACACGTGCAATTTCTTCTTCTGCAGAAAGCCCTGCAACTCTTGCTAATTCTCCAGGCATCCTCCTTTGTCGTCTAGCCCTTCTGTCAACCTCGAATCTTAAAGTTGCGCATCTTGTTTTTCCATTGTCTACCGCAACCTGGCTCAAATTATCACGAATGTTGACAAGTTCTTGCTCTAGCGATTCAAAATCAGATGCTTGCTGCTTCCTTGAAATTCATACGATCCTGCAACCGTTTCTGGACACGATCAATTTTGTTCAAGTATGATGTTCCAGAAATGTAACAAAACTAGGAAGTTCAAGTATAATATATCTTCCAGCAAAGTTTCTGCAAAACTTCTGGTGTCAGGCGTCATAGTTGCATCTTCTGATAATTTTTCCAACAGCCCTATTAGTTCATCTAGTCCTTCATAAATAGCTTTAACAGCTTCTGATCGTGCTGGCGTGTTTCAGACTCCCTCTTCACTGTGATTGGCACAACTCTTTTAATTCTCCCCAACGAGTTATTGAACGATAGAAAAACAAATATATACTTTCAACTGTTCCAAAAAATGTGATAAGAACTGGATCCTGTTTAGCTAAGTGTACTCATGCTAAGTATATTCAACTCGAAATTATCCAACCTGTATAATTGTTAAAACCAGATGCCACTTTCAGTATATGAAGAAGAAGAATAGAACCCGAACTTTGTTTTAAAAAAAACGCCATCAGCAACCCTACATTGTGGATGTGTCATTTGTTGTATGAGTAGAATG
This sequence comes from Anisus vortex, assembly GCA_949126835.1. Taxonomy (NCBI): domain Eukaryota; kingdom Metazoa; phylum Mollusca; class Gastropoda; family Planorbidae; genus Anisus; species Anisus vortex. Next base: position 8,856,689 of record OX421497.1, read on the forward strand.
GCGCGCCTTAATGCTCAATGGGGGCGCCAAAATCATGCTTGGCAACTGGTTTGTAATGAAGATATTTGTGGAGCTCCAAAATTCAATCCTGCAAACGTATTTGGGATACATTAGTTACATCAAAATAAAATTAAATAATTAGTTTTTATACTCATTTTGGCGCCCCCTAACGTGGCGCCCGGGGACATATGTCCCCCCCCTGCCCCTCCCTAGCTACGCCACTGACACACGCACACACAGTTTTAAACTAATCTTGCTATAAAGAACTTTAACCTTAAGGTTAATTTGACATTGCATGTGATCGATTGGTAAGTATCAACAATATCAACAAAAGGCCTACCTACAGTTTATTTCCTTTATTCCGTGTATTGTAATACTTTAGCAGGATATTCACACATTTGGCTGCATTGTTGCTTACGATGTTAAAACTTCGCCCGTCTTGAGGTTTAACTTAATTCTACTTCTTAACAGGGCCGTATTAAGGATTGTGAGGGCCCTGTTCCCGAATATGTGTTGGGGCCCCTCGTGGTCTCGCTCCTGCCTTCCACATAACTCAGAAAAGTGCCGTTAATTCATGTTAAATTCTATAAAATCATAAATTGTAGGCTTAGCTTGGTTGAACAGGAGCGCTTAAAATTGTAAGAGAATAAATGAATTTTATTTTACATTTTCAACGAAAGAGTTAGGATGTCAGTAAAAAATTTCTTTTTGGGATGTGTTGGGGGCCCCTTTTGTGTGGAGGCCCCTGTTCCAATGGAACATGTGGAACATGCCTAAATACGCCACTGCTTCTTTACAACAAAACGCCTATCTACAGTTTAGTACTTGAGTGTATTGTAATGCTTTGTAGAATGGTCAAAACATTATTTGGATTTTCTGTTGTTTACAATGTTAAAGCTTCGTCCGCTTGGGGCTTGAATTGATTTTATCTATTTAGAAGAACAACAAACGGATAACTTTGTGTTCCTCTTGAAACTCCAGATGTTGCTTTAGAACACACATTCTTTTGAGGGCTGGTGGTCCCTATGAAAATAATGCACAAACAAAAAACGACACACAACAGAAAATATAGATCTATTGGATACTCTTAGCAAAACAAAGCAAATGATTGTTATTCAACTCACTCAATCCTCTTCTTCTTTATATTATAGTGGAGACCCCGTTAGGACCGAAGAAAAAGTCCACAATTTATCTAAAGAATACATTTTAAAACATCACAAACAAGAATTACAAACAGTTGACAGAGCTTCACCTGAGTTATTAAGTCCAGCCCTTCAGTGAAGATTTGAAAGCCGGCACAGAAGGGACAGTGCTGGAGGCCTGGTCCAGGGTGTTCCACAGCCTAATGGCTGACAAGGGAAAAAAAGAATATTTGTAGACGTCGGTGCGAGCATGCAGTTTGAGCTGATGACCTCGGGTAGAGCACGACACTTGTTGTATGCGACCTGGCTATGTTGACATTTCCACGTGTCGGTTCGTGATCTTGTACATAGTGTTTGGCCACCAAAGCAGAGGCCCTAGTCCTGTAGGATACGACGTGCCGCTCGACGTTGGGTCACCTCCAAGGTGAATATCAGGTGTTTCCGCTTGAGGCGAAAGCCAAAGATCTCCATCTATCTTGGTCCGCTGCAGCTCGAGGATCTGTTTCTAAGTTCAGGTCTCTAGCCTTCGAGTCTCATTCCTCTGTTCTTCTCTATGTCGAAAGGGAGACCAAAGGAGACACAGAGAAGAAGGATTGTTATTAAAAAAGTGATAATAATAACATATTCTAAATAGCGAAAAAAAAAATGGGCAGCATCTGCATTGCCCTGCAAACCAGCTCTACCATGTTTGAGTTTGTTTTGCTATGACAGTTTTTTCGCCCTTTGATACTAAGACTTAGATATTTTGTTTTAATGGCTAGTAGCTTTAAAAAAAAAAGTTATCTCACGCCATTTTGCTGTTGACAGACGAGCCCGCGACCAGTTACGCTATATCGTTAAACAAAATGATTTTTTTAACACTAAAGTTCACGATATGTCAAGACAAGCCCGGCATATAAATACTACTGGCTTTAAAAATGTGTATGTTAAGGCCATCCTTTTTTCCCTAGTTGTGGGCCTATTCTATTTCCAACTAGCCTTATATTATCATTCGATAACTATTAAAATAGAAGCCGACGTGCTGAGAGGGAGAAACCATAAAATCGTCACAACTGAATGGGCGATATGTTCATAGGGGCATGGATTTCTTACAGTTAAACTTTCACAGGGAATTGTTTATGTAACATGTTTAATAGTAGTAATTAGTTGAATAGATAGATTTATTTTAAAGTACTTTGCTTGTAACGTATAGGCTACTATTCGGCTTATGTGTAGAGGTTTAATATATAATAATATAAAAAAAACAACATTCGCGATAATTTAAGAAAATGGCCTACAACATGAGGAAATCCAACTGCAGTAGTAAAATTATCCCGTCGGAGCATATTGATGCATGGGGCTTTTGAAGCAGCGATCACCAGTTTCTGTGACCACGGCATACTAGGGGACTGTGTGGTCAGCGCGATGCCCAGCCGCCTTTACTTTACTCTAACTTTGTAGGGTTGAACCGAGAGGGGGGGGGGCACTAAGGTTCTTTCCGGGCGCTAGACGAAGGTTCGAATTCCATTATCTGCATTCGATGAGTCGAGTGTCCACTATGTTGCTTCATTTTCTTTGCTTTTGTGAAGAAAAAAAAAGAATACAATGTTTAATGCTAGGGATTGACATTTATCACATGGCGTTGAAACAGTAGTGACGTTGTCAAGACGACAAGAAATGTGGACAACGGATATAAGCTTTAAACTACAAAGACACTTCACTCCCCATTTCATCCTGCCATTCTTTGCATACTCCATGGACCTTGTCATACACTGACAGTCTGTATACGTCATCATGTTATCGATTTGTGTCACTATGAACACATTCAAAACGTCACACACACACACAACAACGTAAAGGAATGAAAAAAAATGAAACAGACAAAAGAGATGACATATAAAACAACTTAGCAACTTACTTTTTCTCCCTTGAATGTGTGGAGTTAACCCTAGTCCACTCCATCTCATTCTCTTCCCTTTAATCCACACATGCTTTACTTGGACAGGGTAGATTATTTTACCCACCCTTACCATCACCCCTCCCCCCCAATTCCTCGACTCCCCTCGACTGTGCAGTTCCCCCCCCCCCCCAACCCCAGTCCCGAACGTCAAACCCATCCATTGCTGCTGCCGATGGTTTGTAATATTACTATTATCTCACTAGCCACACCACGCCATCCAATCATCCCAACCTGACCATGCACCCCCCTCCCTCCCCTCCCATTGTCAGAAATGCTACTGGAATTACATCCTAACAAAATCCTCAAAGATGACCAAAATATCATTCTTCTAACTCAGGGGTTGGCAACCTTTTGCTTATAGTGTGCCAAACTAGGATTTCTAAATCATTCAGCGTGCCAACAGCGTGAAAGTCAAACTGCTCAACTATATCATTTTTATAAGACAATTTATTTAGTGCCGTAGCAAGACCAAAACCAAAAAAAAAGGAAGCGTTATAGAGAAAATCATTAAAGCGTTTTATATTTATAACAAATTAACATGTTTGTTATTATTCACCGCTAATACACAATTTCATTTCTCAACTTACACATTAAGGGTCACTGTAACAACATTTGAATTGAGTTGTCAAGAGTCAAGATATAATTTAGTAATAGCTATACATTCTTTCTTTACAGTTATATGTCAGCTCTCAGATTTAGGCAAATTTAATATTACTGGTTGAAGCTAGTGATATCGATATGTCACTATAGTTATGTAGAATAGATACGTAGTTTTAATGAAAACTGTGTAGTTAACGTAATGTTTAAAAATGTTCATATAAATTATTTAGTCATGTAATATGTATATAATTTTCAACTATATTTTATAGTTTTATCATTTAAAGTTATAAATTGTTAGCTATTTATTTTTTTAAAGGAAACAAAAAAAACATATAAAAAAATATAAACTCAAAGTATAGGCCTACGGATCAATTATCTCCCTTCAATCATAAATTCTCCAAATTTGATGTTAGTGATGCCAAACGAGTTAATTTTTTTACTAAATATAACTAGTTTTGCTTTTAAATTATTATTTCTTTTCCATAAATTCAGCATTATTATCTTTTTTTCATTGTGTAATTAGATGTATAAAATTAATATACGTTGTAAATAAACATTTTCTTCATTATTTAAGTCAATTTAAGGAGTTTATTTTTTAAACATTAATAATTTCAACAATTACAAAATAAAATGCAAGTATATAAAACTGTTTTATTTATTATATTAATAAAACAAACAAATTTGTTTTTGTAAATAATTATATTTATGCTTAATTAAGAGAGATGAGCATAAAAACTCATTTGAATGTAATTAGCATGCATCAATTAATGAACGCCTTTTTCTTGAATGCTCTTCGCTAATTGTTCAATGTCAAGTAGGCCTACATATGTCAAGTTTAAGTGACATCTTGGTATGCTTAAAACAGGTTTCATGTTCGATAAAATATGTTCACTAGTGTAAATTAAACTTAAAGCTGAAAGTAGTGCAGTGCCTTGCAGTGGCCGACATATAACTTTCCTAAGCAGCTATTCCTTTCAGATTTTCCCGCAAAACATCACATTTCAATGCCTTTTTTTAGGATGTTTAAAATAATAAAAATTTCAATATCCGTCCACTCAAGTGCTTTTTGAGACCCCGGCCTTGTAAATGCAAGTTCAACCCACTGAAATGTGTCGCCGTGTCAGTCAGAAACATCGTCAGTTGTCTTCATTCAATACCGGTAATGTCATTTTTTTAAAATCAATAAACACCTTAATTGCTTCCAGACCAGAAACGAATCTATCCAAGACTTTACCTATACTCCGTATTACTTTCTTCTAGAAGAGACTTAAGAAAGAAACTATACAATTGAATATCTTAACAATAGATTCACTCACAGATCGCTAGTCCAATGATGAGAACTTTGCATACAAACATTCCTTAAGTAAAACAGTCGACGTCCTGTGTGATTCCCATGTAGTTCACCACTCAGCACCAATTTGTTACGCTCACGTACGTTGTTTTGACTTGCATTAAAAAATCTTCTCGGAGGTCTCTCGAGTGCCACTGAAAATCGTTATGCGTGTCAAGTCTGGCACGCGTGTCTTAGGTTGCCGATTCCTGTTCTAAATAACATAGGCTCAGGCCCCACGAGAGGGGGGTACAGCCGGTACGCTGTACCGGGGCCCATAAGAGTTTAGGGGGACAATCAATATTAAAATTAAAAATTAAATCGGCAATTACGCAACTATTTATTTAATTGTTGCTATAAAGCTAAGAGAAGATGTCCCAAAACCTCCTACAATCTCTATTGGCTCTGGGAGCCCTTTATTTTGGTATTCTTTGTAGCCTATGTGTACTTGAACATTTAGTTAAAAATGCAAGGAAGCATCTAGTTGTAATATAGGGCCTAATTATTTTTAATAGCATTTAGAATCTCTTTTTTTATTTTTGTACCAGAGACACGTAAAGATATAGACCTATGAGCTTTACAGGCTTACAGTTCTCCCTGTTAGCTTAGTAGCCTAGGGTCTAAATACTCTATGTCGCTGCATATTAGTATGGCACTCAAAGCTAGTTAGTCGATCCTTTTACACTTTAATGATTTCCTGTGCGGTAGCCAAGAAGGGAGATTTAAGGTATCATAATTTTAGACAAATGTATTGAAAATGTAAAACTTTTTTTTTAACATTTAACAAAATGTATTTTGGGAAGAGTCTGTACAAAAAAATAATATGTGTCAACTGTATTGCCACAGCAGATCTAACCTTTGCAAGATCAATACTGAAGCGTGTACATCTTCCTAGAATTTTTATGAGTACACCGTTCGAATAGCTTCCCAACGTGAATCTAGACTATATTAGTAGAACGACAAGAAAGACAGAGAATTTTTAAAAAGTGTTCAGTGAATGAACAGATTGTCTAATCTAACAGTCTAATTGACAGCATCTCCTGTGGGATAGTCGTTACAGTGTTAAACCTAAACCTGACATCATGTAAATAACATAACAATCGATGTTTTACTAAACTTGACATCATTATAAATCACATAACAATCGATGTTTTACTAAACTTGACATCATGTAAATGACATAACCATGGTTGTTTCACTAAACCTGACATCATGTCTAAAAAAATTTTTTTAGCGCCAAAACGGCGGCGCCAAAATATTCTGCTTTGCTGGACGTCCTCTGACCCTAATTGATATTAAAACATAATTGAAAATGACATACCTAGCCTGCCTAAGCTAAAATATAATAATATAATTTGTTTTTTATTTGTTTTAACCTGTCTGATCCAAATTAAATTATTGCAATAATTTTGCTAACTAAACGTACCCTCAGATTCGAAAGATTTGAAAGTTTTTTTAACAAAATGTCGAGCTTTAAACAGCAGAAAGGAAAGAAATAGAAAATAATCGGATTATCTTAAAACGTATTATAGATGCAGTTTTTGTTTTTGAAAACCAGGCATTTGCGTTCCTTCGCAATATTGATACATTAAGTATAGACGAGAAGGCAATTTATAGGAAACTCATCAAACTGTTCACTAAAAATGATACACTTTGAGAATATTTATTACTGGGTGATGGAAATAAAACTTATTCCAGACATGCTAAATAATACGATAGAATTATTAGCATCTGGGATTCTAAATAAAATATGTGTGGGTAAAATCAAAGTGGCCAAGAACGTAGCAGAAATGTTGACTTTACTATTTATATTAAAATCATTGTTTTTTATTCTATCATAGACACAAGTAACCGCAAACGGCAAAACAGGTAAAAGATGTATGCAACCCAGCGATATTTGAAAACGATTGGAAAATATTTATTTCAATAATTTTTTCAATACACGATTCAACAGATGGCTAATAAATGTAATATTAATACTGACTTTAACTAACATGGCGTTTGGGGAATTAAACACCTAGCTCTCTCTCTATATATATATGGAGTGCTCAAGCAAGTAAATTGACGAGTCTTAAATCTTATGCATGTATGCATAAATTGTGGATGACACATCATTTCCGATCCTATTCGCTAAATTGGATTTTGAAAAATGGCTGCATTCTGCTATAAATTCTGGCCTACTCACTTTTAATATTGAAGACATAATCCTCACAATAATACTTCTAGCCTTTATTTATTTGTAGTCGGCCTGAACTTGTTGAAAGTGCAATGAATTTTTCAACATCCGTGAATGTTAATTAAGTCAGCAACAAGGCGTAAATCTCTGCTTTCTATCGTAATGGTTGCCATTGTATGCAAACCATAATGAAACCGGAAGTTCAACAATGCACTTGAAACATGCCAGAAAGATAATTATACAATTGTTTACGGGAATATAATAATATAGGTAATGCATTTTCACCAAAATTGCCTATTTAAGACTCGTCAAATGTCGGAGAAAATGCGGACTTTCCGGTGTTTTTGAGTCAGCTTGACTTTTCAGTAAAAAGTTTGTGCAGCCCGGGTGGCTTTTGGTGGGGGCTCCACTGGTAGCTGCTGGTCAGCTGGTAATGTTACCGCTCTCTTCTGGAAGTCGGCTGCTGGGTTCTGGAGGGTCTTTGTGGTCTTTGTGGGGTGCCACACGTCTTTCTGAAACTTGAGGACGGCCCGGGATGGCCAAGGATGGTGCCGCAATCCGGACGGTTTCACTCGGACTGATGGTGTCGTCACTGGAAGGTAGGTGTTGCCTGTCTCTACAAGCGTTTGGCCCGTAGTGGCCACTGGTTTCTGGTTACTGCGTCTTGGTACGAGATGGTAAGCTTGGTTCGGATGTCGCATGTTATAATAAGATACCGTGAGGTAACGGTATCACATCCGGTCAAAGTACAGATACTACACTTTGATCTAAGCTCCTCCACGTCTCTGAAGGCATCTTTGTATAGTCCTTTATTTTATAGGTAATTGGTCACGATATATTTACTTTTGTAAATGCCAAAAAAATATACCATGAGAACCGTATTAATTTCTGCTGGTTTTTATTGTTAAGTGCCACACTGTGTAGCCTAAATGGATAACAATATAAACGTACATAACTTTCGTAAGAATAGTAAGCTTATTTAACATGTATTTCACGTTGAAAAACAATTTACAAAAAAAAAAAAAAAATTCCGCTGCGGGGAATCGTACCCCGGTTGCCCGCTTGACAGGCAGGAGGACTTACCACTATACTACTGAGGGGATGACATTGTTGGCTGTTTATAGCATAATTATATCTTGATAGCTTTTGTAATGATTCTGTTATCTCACAATGGTTAATGTGCATTTAACTATAATTGTTCAAAGACAATTGAATCTAAATTATTGTCAACGAGTTACATTCTAAATTTCTATAAATTCTTCATTCTGTTAATAACGAACTTTTCCTCATATTGTTGAATCTGTACGAAGACCTTTTCTTAACAATTTCACGATTAAGAACTAGATCTAATACAAAATAGCCCGATTATAGCCCTTTAGGTCTACTATTTTTACTTCCACAAATCCTGTTACTTCAAGACAAGGAAGAATATTCAAAAAAAAGTGACAGAAATGATGTGTTTTTTGTCATCCTTTTAATTATTTGTTTCCAGTTTATGTGCCTATTTGAAACTGTTTGAAGGAATAATTATAGAACGGAGATTATTATAATTGTTTTAGAAAGAACCAGTCATTATTTTTTAACAATTCAAAAACTCTAAAATAATTACTTTGTATTTTTAACCACTTGCTTATGATCTAGTTTAGTTTACTTAGCGCAGTACCGATACCAAAGTCAATAAGGGCCTACCGAGACATGGTTAGTGCTGCTGAAGTATATCCATAGTCAATGAGGATTTACCGAGACGTGGTATGTACTGCTGAAGTATATACCACGGTCAATGAGGTTGTACCGAGACGGGGTAATTACTGGTGCAGTGTCCGTGACACTGGAAAGAGTTGGGGTGAAGGTCAGGGTTTGGGGCAACTAAGGGTCCGAGGGGGAGGTGAAGGGGAAGGGTTCTGGGGGGGGGGGGAGAAGGGTCCTTGGGGGGAGAAGGGTCCTAGGGGGAGAAGGGGTGTGGGGAGAAGGGTTCCGGGGTGGCGAAGGGGGCTACAATAGCTCCTAGGTATTTACTGTTTCCAAACTCTGCCCACCAATCTTGATCTGCGTGGTGATGCGCTGGTGTTGCTACTTATTAATTTATTCTTTGGCACTGATTTGCATATCATATGATGAGGAAGTTTTGTCCAGTCGTTCCACAAGATTAGCGAATTCTTCCTCACTTCGGGCGAGTCCATCTGCAAATCGAAGGTTGGTGATCCTTCTGCCATTTATGTCTCTTCGTGATCCTCTAATTCATCCGACATGATTCTCTCCAAGAAAATGTAAAAAAAAAAGTGTGGCGGGGGAGGGGGGGCCCAAAAAAGTTCTCGTACCGGCTTCTTTTTTTTTCTCTCGAGAGCCCTGCATAGGTTATATCGATTTCTAAATCTGTTATCAATATTATCAAAGTCTATAATAAGATGGACTGCCTGTTCTATTTTTAATGCTTAATGGTTGTTTTTTCCGTGCGCAGCCAAAAACGCTGTCCTACGGTAATTCTACATGACTCCTAAACGCATGCGTAAAAACTGCCGCTGTATAAAACTTTCGATTTTAATCTTAATTTTCCATTGAGAAATTACTAAACCGGTGCATATTTCGTCGACATGCATTCCTCAAAATGATGGAGGGATCAGAAAGTATTGGACTTGTCTAAATCCTCCATATCATAACTTTGGAGAACGAAAAAGAAAAAGACTAAACCGGAAGTCTAGTTGACAGGGTGCGATCGGAAATTCCGAAACAGAGTGTTTCAAGTTATCAAATAGCAGAAATATCAAAGCAATCTTATCTTATACATTACAGACGCTCCTTCTATAAAGAAGATTATTGCATTATACGCTCATCCGTGGTCCGAGTTTAGTCTTGCATTTTTATTAATGTTTCAAATGATGTTAAGTTACTGCTTTTCCTGGTTTGTTCAGGCAAACCACTCGGGAAGAGAGAGTACTTATATGCATTTGTTCTCGCATAAGGGATAAGGAAAGTGTTTTTGTCTTTATGTTTATCTGAGCTTTGCAACAGGTTGTTATTGGGTTGTATTTCTAAATTAGAGTTTAATGCCTTATGTATAATTACTACTTTACTCTTTGCCCTTCTGTCCTCTAGTGTTTCTAGGTTTAGTGATTCGACTAATGCGGTTACTTTTGTTAATTAGGTATATTCACTAGTTATGAACCTTGCAGCTCTTTTTTGAATTTGTTCAAATTTTTTGATGTTTTCTTTAGTTGATGGGTCCCATACAGATGCTGCATATTCTAGTATAGGCCTACCTAATGTGAGGTAGCATTTTAGTTTTATATTGCTATTACATTATTACATTAATATTATCTTTTTTATTACATATTATAAAAACAACAAAAACCGATTTGCCTTTGGGCATGGAATGGGTTGCCTGAACAGCTGAATACTATTTAAAGTCGTCATAATATATAAAACTAAGCCCAAACAACAACAACAAAACAACAAGCTACTCATTGCTCTACTGTAAAAAAAAAGGCGCGTCTGTAACCACTGAAAGAAGATAATAATTAATAAATGTCTAGAAAATTGTTAAGACACATGACTCGTTATGAAGCATTAAACACTATTTCACTGCATCAAAATTTCAGCCACTCGAATCGCGTATTTATATTTATATATAAATTAGAAAGCAATATTTAAAAATTCGACACTTGAAAATCTGTTGCGCGCACGCACCGTCTTGGTCAACGGACTTTGCGTACCGCCAGTTTATGACACCAAGAGTAAAAAAACATACAGAATGTTCCATATAAGTTATACGGGGCTGCCTATATAAGTCTCGTTTCGAATTCCCTCGGGGGTGGGGGATATCCAACTCTGGTCTTACTCTCTCTCGAGTATTTTACTTCCCCTGTAGATCGATATCAGCTTAACAATTATGTACATATAATATTTCTGCTGCCCCCAACCCCATAGAGATTGTGGAGAGAACCCAATACAAAACAAAAACCAAGAAAAAGATTAAGAAGAAGAAGAAGAAAAGAGTATTTACTTTACGGCGAAAGATAAATATGGCGAAGAGAAAGGATGTCTGGGGAAAATGAGAGGATCTGATTGGTGGATAAGTAGCGCTCATTGACCTCTCCAGATGAAGGGAATTCTGGGAAATGTCAACAGATGAACGTCGGCAAATAATTATAAAATAACAAACCTAAGCCTCTTGCAAATAGTGGGGCATCTGTTCTTTTAAGAATAGAGAAGAATGATAAACAAAAAAAGACCTCAATGATATTCATTATTAAAAGAGGTTGTTATTACATGTTTGTTTATATAGAGGTTGTATATTGTAACAGTACGATGTTGTTTTTTTTGTCTGTTGACAAGAACAAAATAACATTGAATGAGCAAAAATATATACGGTGATAAAAAATAACTTGTTATGATTAGGTGTGGGAAGAACATAAGGACGTCTGTTCTATAAGAGAAGTCCACTTGCAATGGGTGTTAAGTCACTGTTTTGAAAAATAGAAGAGTTGTCCTCGCTTTTGCACCACAATCTATGTAAGTCACGGAGAGGTGTAGTTTGTTGTTTTTGTTTGTATTGTAATATAGAAACTACTCATTATCGTCCAGTTACGTTGAATATTATTATTATTATTGTAAATACGTCTTTTTGTACACGTTCATCGAAGGCTTGAGGGAATTATTTCATTGCCAGGGACAACAGAAGACCCGGGGTATAACAATGTTAAATAATAACACCATAAAATCACAACTTAAATTACATTACATGATAAATACATATGTCGCTTGTACGATTCAGAATGCAATTATTTATTATATAAAATAAAATCTCATTTTCTCCAAACATAGAAATAGGTTTGATAACTCGCATAAAGAACAATCAAACATAAAAATACACCAATTTTATGAAACACTTATTTCAATCGAGATAAAAAAAAATCCATGATTAATATTACTACATTTTTTCCTTCTTATTTTTTTTATTGTTTTATTTTCTAATATTGTATTTGAGAATTTAGTTATTTTCTTAAAATACTAAAATAGTAAGTCTAGACAATTGCCTCCCTTTTTTTTTCTTCTTTCTACTTGATCCACTGGGATTATCTTTCTTTAAAGGGTCAGAAACGTTGGGCTGTTTCCCCCATGTGAAATTCTCTGTAACGTGTCCCTGCAACTCGCTGGAAGCACACAGCACTGACGTAGTTACAAAAGTTATTTTCTTTTTTTTTCTAACTTTTTTTCTTTTTGGACACCAAACTCTTTTGACTTTGCTCGCTTTTTTTACATTGGCCCCCCCCGGGGGGCCTGACTGAAGTTGACATAAGTCATAATGGCTGAAGCAGTCATATTCAAGTCACAATAGCAGCCCAAGGGAAGAACGGGAGGAGGGGGAGTAGTGGGGGAGACTATTGCTTAAAATAATAATTCCCTTGGAGTGTTGTGTGATGATACAAACAGTTACTACGAATACAAATTTAAAGTATGTAGTATTTAAGTATTAAGTGTAGTAAGTATTTAGCCTTTAACCACAGTTAGTTAGCACTGCACATCACAAAAGCGCGTGTTTGCAGTGGTTCCAGGGGTGATAACGGGTGGATTTAGACTTGCACTAGGGAGCAGTAATGTCGGGTGGGGGAGAGGGGTTATTTGAAATATACATTTTAATTAAAAAAAATAGATTGTGATAAAAAAAAATAGATTAAGCTAGTAAGTGTTGGGACTGTGTGCAAGTATCAGACCTCTCTTTTTTGTTTGTTTGATAGCTTGATCTTGGCCGAGAGCAAACGAGGGAACAATGTTCCTGATTCATGAGACCATGTGAACAGCTTATTATTTCCGGAAATTGTAGGACATATAGATCCCATCGTATCTTGCATGTGCTAGACCATTCTCCATCTTGCATGTGTCAGACCATTCTCCATCTTGCATGTGTCAGACCATTCTCCATCTTGCATGTGTCAGACCATTCTCCATCTTGCATGTGTCAGACCATTCTCCATCTTGCATGTGTCAGAACATTGTCCATCTTGCATGTGTTAGACCATTGTCCATCTTGCATGTGTCAGAACATTCTCCATCGTGCATGAGTCAGACCATTCTCCATCTTGCATGTGTCAGACCATTCTCCATCTTGCATGTGTTAGACCATTCTCCATCTTGCATGTGTTAGACCATTCTCCATCTTGCATGTGTTAGACCATTCTCCATCTTGCATGTGTCAGACCATTCTCCATCTTGCATGTGCTAGACCATCTATCCAAAAAGTAGAACATTTCATATCTCAAATATTGCTTAGTTCTAGTTCAGTCTTGCATTTGAGTTAAATGTTTATATAATGTCAATAGCTTTGTTTTCGTGACAATTTCAGGCAACCAACCCATTTCAGACACAAATACCACTAGAACAGAATGCAAAAGAGAATCTTTTCGTTCACATTGAACAAAAATGTGTTTTGTGTATCTCCACGGCTTCCACTATCAATATATACATTTATGTAGATGTACTTAAAAGCACTTTACTATGTTTTAAGTATCTTTGGCAAATGGGAATCGAAAACGATCAAAATCTAATATATTATTCACAAGGTCTGCAAAAACATTTGGGAATATGATTGACTTTCCCTATAATCTACACATTTCTATCTTCTTCATAGCCATGGTAAAAATAAAATCAAGTTACTTGTTGTATTTTTTTCTATTTTCACTTTGAAAGCCTTTCATCTCTTGAGCATTAGATAGCCGAAATATCATTGTCGTAATGTATTTTTTTATATTTTGTTAATCTATAACTCTATGTCAAGAAGAGCTGGAAGAAAGAAATTTAGAAATTTATTATAAAAAATAATTTTATCACACGCATCGTTTAAAAGAGCAATAAATTATTTACTTTTGCCGCTTAAACGTTTCAATTGTATTTAAATTTCGCTTGCTTATGCCCCTTGCCATCGCCTTCCACAAACACACACAGGAGCGCACACACATTCACTCACTCACTCACACATTTACGGTGTCGCCTGGTGCAACCGCATCTCTGCTTCGTAGCAAGGACCGGCCGTGCGTGCCAACATGTAACCGTAAGTGTACTTTTATAATCTAGTTATTGTTCTGCTGCAAAGAGCGTCCATAGTAAACTATGGGAAGGGAAATTTATAATATGTGCATTGATAATTGCCATCTTTAATGGCAGTCGAAGAAAGTGAAAATGATGTTCACCGGTATGAGTAGATGAACCAATGTACCGATTTAAAATCTACCGTATTTTCAATTACATAATTTTAAAATGCAGCCGTTTTGATTATTCTCGTATACAGATGTGTTAATGTATAAATTCTACGGATTATTATCTTATCGATTTTTATTGTAAAAAGTACGAGTATAGATCAATTCGAATTCTAAATACAACAGCAAACGCATGTAATTTCTCTTTTTCGCCTAGGGGCATCCGAGAATCGGGGGCACTTACTTACCACATCCGGGAATTGGGGGTACTTACTTACTACATCCGGGAATCGGGGGCACTTACTTACTACATCCGGGAATCGGGGGCACTTACTTAGTACATCCGGGAATTGGAAGTACTTACTTACGACATCCAGAAATTGGGTACACTTACTTACTACATCCGGGAATTGGGGGCACTTACTTACTACATCCGGGAATCGGGGGTACTTACTTACTACATCCAGAAATTGGGGGCACTTACTTACTACATCCGGGAATTGGGGGTACTTACCTACTACATCCGGGAATTGGGGGTACTTACTTAGCCTACTGCATCCGGGAATCGGGGGTCCTTACTTAGGGCCTACTACATCCAGAAATTGGGGGCACTTACTTACTACATCCGGGAATTGGGGGCACTTACTTACTACATCCGGGAATTGGGGGCACTTACTTACTACATCCAGAAATTGGTGGCACTTACTTACTACATCCGGGAATTGGGGGCACTTACTTACTACATCCGGGAATTGGGGGCACTTACTTACTACATCCAGAAATTGGTGGCACTTACTTACTACATCCGGGAATTGGGGGCACTTACTTACTACATTCGGGAATTGAATGAGTTGCCTGAGCAGTCCAGGAAACTATAAACTTCACCTCATTTAAAACCTGATCAAAATGCAAGACTAGATTCAAAGAACGGATAAGCGTAGAACTTATAGTTTACATTTGACTAGGTATAAACAAAAGTAAAGTATCCCGTCGGACCAATCTGATCCATGGAGCCGTTGAAGCAGCGTTCACCAGTTTCTGCGGCCCCGACATACTTGGAGATTGTGTGGCCAGCACAAATGACCCTCCCCCCCCCGTTACTTTACCCCATCTAAATTCAGGTCCCCATCAGAGTTGGGTGGACTCAAGTTCACCCTTCAGACCTGGGAACAAATATTGGCCTTCGCCAGGATTCGAACCCAGAACCTACGGTATGCCTGCCACCCTGCTACCGTGTCCCCATTCGACTATGTATACACAAGGATCTTTCCGAGAGCTCAACGACAAGCCTAATATTTATCCCAGTCAAGTGTTGCAGTGTCCGTTTCACAATGACTTGTTAATCATTAGTGTCTGCGATGCACGCCTTAATAAGGAATAAACACATAATTCATTGTTAAAAAAAACAAGCTACGTGTTCATATAAATTTAAAGCTATAGAATTTAATCTATCAATTAGTTGGGGTTTGTTCACAATGCTAAACTCAAATGGCATTGATAAATTAAAAAAAAAGAAGTGTCGTTTTTCGTTTAAGTAAAAAAAAAAAAGCCTAATAAAAAAACAAAATGGCCGCCATCACCATGGCAACCATTTATATTCATTTAGTTTTCATTTTATAAGTTTCGCTAATAGTACTATATATATTTTTCAAATAATATACATATTGGAAAAGAGTTTTAAAATATGTCCATAAGATTAGTATGTTTCGTTGTTTTGAAAATATAGACAAAGAGTCTATAAGAAAAAACGCTAGGGCTCCTTTCCCTGATCTTAATGGTCAATAGAGATCTTGGATCAGAGCTCGCCAGACTAGAAGTCCTATTGAAACCAGAGCTGTGATGATTCAACCCTTAGAGCACTTGGTATTAACTCTGAGGCTGCGATCAGTGCGATTACTTCCTCGAAAAGATCAATGGACTTTCGGCTCTCTGACTCGGCATGTCAAAGACTGAATAACCGGGATGCAAACATGTCTCAGTTCCCCCCTCCCCTTCCCCCCACAGAAGTGGAATCTGATATTAAAATTTGGTCTGGACCTGAAAAAGAGTTTGCGATAGTTTAGAACAAGAGTTTACCCATTCTATAGCATCGGGCCTACAATAGAAACATTGCAGGTAATACGATCGTGTGGCCAACTCAATATCTAGCCGTCTTTCTTCTTTGAAACGGACTTAGGGTATCGGTCTGAAATGGTTACATAGCGTCATGCGAAAAAAAAATTGAACACAAAAATTGTTTTTTTGAATAAGCAATTTAGATCTCTATGCATTGCTTTCTTTTCCATTTTAGTTTTTTGGTGAAAACTTTTTGAATTTACCACAAAACTTGTTTCTTTCTTTAGTCTTCATTGGAAAAAAATGACAACAGGAGAAACTGCTTTTGAATTTACTACCAAAATATTTTGGTCATTATTTCCTTTTGAAAGAAATAACAGAGCAAATTATTTGTAGAGATGGATGATCCGGGACTGAAACTATGATATTACTTATTGTCATCGGCAAACCAGTCTATGTTTCAAATTTAGGCTGGTTAGGATGACGAAAAAAAAAGTAGCCTTGTGAATAGTTTGCCACCCAGAAAGACAACAACAACAAAAAAAATCAAGCAAAGTTGATGTATAAGATTATTTATAAAAAAACAACAACAACCCAAAAAAAAAGCAATCATAGCTTTGGATTAAAACGCGATAGCTTGTATTAAAACACGATAGCTTGTATTAAAACACGATAGCTTGTGTTAAAACACGATAGCTTGTGCGTGTCAATAGAAATCCAAACGCTCGTCAGTGTAGACTCTGTCTCGCTCCCTAATCGTACCGCTTGTTACAACTCGTGGGGAATCGCCACCGTGAAGACGCGAGACATAAAATTCACGTGAACGTTTCCCTAGTTCCAAACACAGCCTTGGTTCATTTTAAAGAGAAAAAAAAAACTAATCAGTGAGAACACTACGCGATGAATTCTAACCTTTTCCAAGTTTGGAATTCGGAATTTCCCGATGTCTATTTGCGGTACACTGAAACCCTCTTCTCCATGTCATGCGGAAATTTACTTTTGAGAAAAGGCCGAGAATCAATTTTCAGAAAATATAAATGACTTCCTGAAATGGAAAACTTTTTCTGGTAATTGGGATTTGAAGACAAAAAAATTGCTGCATAGATTTGTTAACAAAACCTCTTAGATACAAATGTAAAACTTTTGCTTGTTCTGAGTAAAGTATGTTATCTTTTATATTCATATATTACTTCACAATATCTAAGTTAAATTTATAGCTGTCGACTGCCCAATGAAGCCCAACAAATCCAGACAACATGATATGTATTTTAACCATTCCAAAAATACCACGTATTTTAACTTTCCCAAAGAACAATATTTAGTAAATGACCATATAGAATACATAGGCTATAGCACCATGAGACTATATCAGGATCGCCGATTGTATTTTATCTTATCTTATCTTATAAGTTTACAGACGTTCCTTCTAGATAGAAGATTATTACGTCCACTATGCCCAGAACTCTTGCAGGGCGACAGGAATCCGTCGGTGGCAGGGCTAGAACCCGCGACCTTTCAGTTGGTTTGTGGTTGACAGTCCGGTGACTAACCGCTGGAGCCTATCGTTTAAAGATTTTTATGATAATCTATATTTAATTTAAAAAAAAGGGCTTTTATATCTGTACTAGTGGTTATACCCGTCACAATGACGGAGAAACGAATGATTACAATGTGTTTTGCTAAAAGAGAAAGAAAAAAAAACGAACACTATTACAATAAAAACTGAAGTGAGAACGCAACTTTCGGTATTTAGTTTTTGTTCTTTTTAATTGAAAGCATTTCAAAGGAAGATCATTCTGAAATGGTGCTTGGTATAGAACTTCAACATACGGTGATTATCAATAGGTCTAAGTTTATTTAAAAAAATAAATGAACGATTTAAGCAATAGTTTTTATATAATAAAAATTTCTTTTGGAGACGTTTCCAAATTATACATTTAACTTTTGACCCAATTAGTCAAACAGCTTAGGAGCATATAGAGTACAAACATATAAATAAACAAACTCACGGTAATTATTTATATTGATGATTGATGATGATTAGGCATTTCTATGAGTTTAGTTCCACCTATACTGACCAGTCTTTACCAAATATAATGTACAAGTGATTTACGCCTGCTGAACGGAACTCTCAAATGGGCCCAGATGTAATGCAGACGTTTCTTTAAGAGCAGTACACACGCCCTTATAGTTCGTATGGTGTGTGTGAGGGTTAGGGCGGATATTCACTAGGGACACATGCGCCGCCCCCCCCCCCCCAGCCTGATTCCATTTTTTGTTTGTTTTTCTGGATGATATAATCTCGGGCAGATCGTCGACAATGCAGATTACAATTAACAGAAGTGGATTTATGGTAATGGAATCTAGGGGCCCTGTAATAGGGACATTGCGGAAGGAAATTAAATGGAGTTATTCCTCTTTTTTATTTAGGAAATAGTGTCAGTGTGACCTGAGATTTGAGAGTGACCAGGAACGCACGGACGATAGGCACACATCGAAAAGATGTCATAATTCACTTGCGTTGATGTAAGGTCGAGCGTTCTCGATGACACGATGATGTCAGATTGCGCTCGTTGACATAGTGTCAGAATGCGCTCGTTGACATGATTTCCGATTGCACTTGATGACACTATGTCAGAATGTACTGGATGACATAATGTCAGATTGCACGATGAGACAATGTCAGAATGCACTCAATGACACAATGTCAGAATGCACATTAGTGCTAAACTGTCATAATGCATTCAGCGACACTGTGCCAAGTTTGCGACTAATAACGCAATATAATATTTAAATGCCCGGTATGACACAATGCCCCAATCAGCTCTGCGACCTTATGACAGAAGTGTTAGGGCAAGCAGTGACAAAGTACAAACTATTATTTTGATAATATTATGTTTTTAGGTTTCTTCACATTTCGCTGAGTTCGTCATGAATAAATCCCCCCCCCCCCCCACAGCAAGCACGTCGACCAATACACTAACAGCGTCCAGTCAAACGGGAAAACCCCCAAAAGTAACTGTAGTATTGGTTTGGACGAAACTTCAGTCACAAGACCAACGTTTACCACTTTCTGTGGCCACGGCATACTACGGGATTGTGTGGAAAGCACAATGACCAGCCGAAGTTGACTTTACCCCAGCTTAGGTCAGGTACCCATCAGTGGTGGGTAGACTCGGGGGCTTCCTCCAAAATCAGATTCAAACACAGGACTTTCAGTAAGCTAGCCGAACGCGGATTCCGCTCGGCAACCGTGCCCCTTCAAGGGAAGCAGCAATTTCGATAAAAAAAGAACCACAATGACAACATTGTTTATAACAAAACTGCAGATGACCATTATAGTGTGTGTTTTTTGTGTGTCTGTGTTGTTGTGGAATTAAGAGCTTTTTCGTGTGTCCACTGTGTGGATAGGGAACGTATAAAGGTGGGGGGGGGGGGGAGGGAGTGTATCCGGGTCGAAGGGCTGGCAAACTCTACCCTAAGAAAGTCAGTCTTTTTGTTTGTTTTTATTCTAGTTGTGTCCGATGTCAAGAATTCAATAAGAGCACACGCGCTGACATCTCCATTTTGCCATCTGCACGTCACGTCCACACTGTATCATTTTTTGTATGGCAATCCTCGTCATCATTCTAGTTTGATTTTCTGGGTCTGGGAGGGTGGGGAGTGGGCGTGTGTGGTTGAACGGGGGGGGGGGGGGTAAAAGAGGGGAGAGGGTGGCGGGGTCAAGGTCTGAGTCGGTTAGAGTGGACAGAGGAGTGTTTGTTGGACTGTAGACAACAGTCAATTAGGAGGCTAAGAGCTCGGAAATGAGTTAATGTTTGGGTTTTGGTTAAACGCTCTTCGTTCGTTGTTGTTCTTTTTGAAGGCGATTGTTTCATGTCAGCGGGTCAAGTTGTTATTTTATCACAATTAAGCTCATCTGTTGTTTTTTTGTGTTTAAATGGAATACATTTTCAGCCCCACGCTCAGCCTACTGCCCGTCATAATCTCCCTTCGCCAAGCCTATTAGTCTTACCTCCCCTTACCCCTGGCTATCCAGCACATAAAGACTTCCATCTCATAAGCTCCAACACCCGCCCATAAAGCAACCCGAGCTAACCTCGTGTCTCGGATTTTCTGGCGAAATTTTTCCGAATTTTTCTACCCCCAAGAATTGAGCATTATGGGACATGGTGTTCTAACAAAAGTGCGCTCGGCTAGAGTGCTGAAGGTCAAATCCTGTTAAATGCTAGGATGTATTTCCGGGTCTGATTCTATCTAGCTCCAATGGGGACCTGACAGTTATTGGCGATAAGTACGGCGGATGAGCATTGTGCTGGCCACACAATCCCGTGGTTACATGACTTTTGTGAATGCTTCTTTACAGCCCCCCCCCCCCTATAGATTATAATTGTTTTGACGGGTATACTGTTGCTTTATTTAATCGTGTCATCAAAAGTAATCGTAGATCGAGCTTGGAAGGTGGGAGGGAGTTGTTGACAATGTTGAATGGGGAAGCAGAAGAGTCATGATATATTAATGACAACAATGTTATCTTTGTATTATACATTTAACAAAACGATAACAAATATAGACTGGTAGCTTCGTCACTTTTACAACCTGCTGGTTTGGTATTGCCACTAAAATAATAAAAAAACAACAACATATAAAGCGCTTTAATAAACAAAGCCCCTTTATACAACATAAGCAAAAAAATTTGTTTCAAAAAGTGCGGCTTTTACTTGAGATCATACGGTACCAACACTTTGAGATTTATTTAACACAATCTATGATTGTTATAAATCTATCAGTACAATGCGCACTCACTACACAACAACTACACCCTGATCTAGATGAAGTGGTCGGCTCCTTTCCATCAAAGCTACAACATTGAGAGATTTAGAAACTCTTTTGTTCCACTATTTGTCCTCATTTGTCCACACAATTGCCTGTCAGCCAGAAATAAACTAAGTAACCTGTTTACAATTTTTCTTGCATGAATAGTATGATAGTGTATGCGTTAATGTGTCTATATTAAAAGTGGTTGTGTATTAATAGTTTTCTCTTGTTATTTTCTCATATTGTTCATTATGTTTTAATACTAAAAGTCCAACCCATTGTATTCATCTCACATTTCCATGTGCTTGGATCGATGAAGAAATATTATCTTGCGACAATTTTGTTTCTTATAGGTCTAAGTCAAAGAATATCAGGTTGTTTTTTTTTAATTTCGACATTCATCTGTATTTATAGCATCTTGGTTGAGTCTATAAAAATGTTATTGAAGAAAGTTTGTTTTAAGAAAAATATTCCGTTACAGGAGTTCTTAAAAGTTTGACATCAGAAAGGGAGAGTGCGAGATTTGCCTGAAAATGGTTGACATAATTATTAAACAATCTTAGATTTCCTGTCTTATCTTGTTTAGTCTTGAATTTATAGTAAAAGACTTTTATGTTAAGGGGTATGGTGGCCTAGCGGCTGCGCGTTCGGCTGGCCCGGTACCCGGGTTCGAATCATGGTGGAGAATTGTTCTAGGGTCTGGAGGGTGTCCATGATGGGTACATGTTTAGTTGGGGCAAAGTAAAGGTGGCTGGGCATTGGGCTGGATGCCAAGATGCTTCAGCGGCCTCATGGAGTCCGATGTGATACGTTTCTGTTATCCAGTTACATGGCCACACTCATACTTTGGGTACATATCAAGTGCAGATGGTAGACACACATACATCATACAACATACACACTCACATAAACACGCAGGCGCGCCAGTGTATAAGTACAGGGCCATCTGCTGGATGAAACTCTTGGTATCACAACTTGTCGAAATGCTGCGTCCAACAGCACGAAGCCCCATTTTGTTTGGGCGGCTATCCGCGCACTTGATATGTGACACGGTCATCAAACTCGGGCGCAGTGCTAATAGACTTTATGCAGTAGAAACCGTAAATGTACCGAATACGGATTCAAAAGATTGCTTTGTGATAGATATTAGTCATTGTAATGGTCGCACGATTCTCTGACTGATCCAAAATATAGATTTGGATCTTTGGATGCCTTGATAGGTTCATGAAGTATCTGAAATCTTAATTTCAATAAATTTTAAGAATGGTCTGACTTATACTAATTTCAAAAAAAGATTTATTGAATATCTCATATTTATATCTTATCTTATACATTACAGACGCTCCTTCTGTAAAGACGATTATTGCGACTTACGCTCATCCACAGATTGAATCTAGTTTTGTATTTCTCTTAGTGTTTTAAACGATTTAAGTTCCTGGTATCCCTGGTTTGTTCAGGCAACCCATTCCATGCCCAGATGCCACTCGGTAAGAAAGAGTACTTATATACATTTGGTCTTGCATAAAGGATAAAGAAAGTGATTTTGTCCTTTTGTTTATCTGAAGAATTTAGTGGATTTTAAGGGCGATCTATCTAATCCGTATTTTAGCATAGATTTTTGGGATATTGGAAATATAAGCGAAATTTAATAGCTGCTAATGGCTATTTGACTCCACCTAAATGTAGTATATTTTAGAGCTTGTCTGACCCATTCAAAATACAATGTTAACGTTTTATCCAAATAAGTCTATTTCTACTATATCCAGAGGGCATATAAAAGAATGCGAAATGTTATGAATCTAAATAATAACCATAGTTGTCCTTGTAATATATTTAGAAAATACATTTAGATACTTTATTTATAGACATATAGTTCGAAAAAAGCCAAATTTTGGAGTTCGGGCGAAGTCGAAATCGTAATTTGAAACCCTTTTGAGATCTCTATTTGAAATTATCAAATTAGAACCTTGATGGTGATACATTTTCTGCCCAGCGGCCTGTCTTAGCGTTCATGTAGCCATTTCGACGGAGTGTACGAATCCAGGTAAAATGTAAGTGATTTCTTTTCTAGCATTGGGTGGTGTCCCTGGGTCTAGAAAACTCTGGTGAAAGGTTACGTTGGCCGGGAGTTGCTCTGGCCACACAATCCCCTGATATACCATGTCTATGGATCTATAGACCTTTGTTGTCTGATAATGATACGATTACTTTACTTACCCTGTAAAATGAGGCTAACAATCAAATGAATATATGGCTGCATTCAATTGGACAAAACAAACTCACACGAAGACTACGTAACAATGTCCTACATACCGCAATCTTGGCTAATTATATTATCATAGACCTTAACCTGCAATTATGCAAATGTGTATAGATTTCAATGCATTAAAATAAATTTATTATTGCGTGTTCGCTTGGGTAAGGGTTGCGTGTGTGTGTCTGTGTGTGTGTGTGTAATGAAGGAGATGGGAGTGGAGGGGAGATGTCTTATTCGGACCAGCCTAACTCAATAAACGGTTGCCTAGGAAACGAGAAAACGTTGTTTGCATTGCACGCACACATAAAAAAAACGTATTTTTACGAGATTTGTGAACATCTACGTCCGTCTTGCAAGTAAACCAATATACATACATACATAAACATGCATACTGCAATACAGAATAGAAATGTGCTTACTTGTGTAAGCAACTTTAAAGTTGCCTGATCATACTTTACAATACTTAAACATACATCCTCATTTTCTTAAAATGCTCACGTTTTCCTTTAATTTCAAGCTTTCATTTTTGTGCTCATTTTTTTTTCATCTTCTCACAGTGGCGTAGCTAGGGGAGGAGGATGGGGGGTCCAAATTCGAAAGTCCCCCCGGTCCCCTATTTGAGAGGGGCCCCCAAAGGAGTGTCCGAAATGTTTATTTCTTATGTCATAATGTCGAATGTCAAAATGCAGGGGCCCCTAAAGAGGCCAAGCCCCCCCCCCCCCCGAGCCCCAAAATCCCTAGCAACGGCACTGTCTTCTCATTATTTCGTTTCCAATATTTTTCTCTGACTGTCTGTCTCTCTATTATTGTGTTGTGTTTCTTTCTCTATATATTTATCTTGCTTTTTTTTTTATAATAATCATTGGTCTGCGCATAAATGTACAAAGAAAATCAAAAGCTCATCCACATCTGATCTTGTTACAAAAATACATCTCTACAAAAGCTGTTTTATACAAATTGTTCTATTAATACACCAGTGAAACATAAAGGTCAACTAAGATGATAACGCACAGATTAAATGTATTTCATCAAAAATATTTTCCGAAGATTCTGGGCATATAAGTTACTCCCATCACACCGACATAGCTAAGAAGTCCTACATCATCATCCTGATCCAGCAGCCATCTGGGTACTTGCCCTTCGGCCTGAGGCCTATGGTGAAAAAATTGCAGACTTTTTGTAGCTGTTTGTAGTTTGAATATAGAGTGTTTGAGAGATTTGGTGTTTTTGAGGTGGTAGACATTTCATATGACATGTAGTGCGGGACAGTCAAAAACAACGTGACCGACCAACAATGGCAGACTTGATTAAAAGGAAAAAAAAAGAAGATAGACAGGTCATGAACAGAGGATGCCAGAAAAAAGATACCCACAGGCCTTGGGCTACAAACCGAATAATTTGGAGTGGGAGACAAGGACACCCTTTGAATATCATTAAAGCAGCTTGCAAGAGGGACTTTCAGTCTGCCTGTGTAGATTGTGATGATTCTGAGAAGGTAAGCACCATATAATTCTGGAATTTGTTTGCCGTCCAATGTGATATACGGTGCTTATCAGATTTAGTACGGTAACTAACTGTATGTTTAATTTGCTTTATTTATCTTTTTTCCTTTCTGTTTTCTTCTCTCTGCTACTTTCACTCATTGTTATTGTTTTAGGTTTCATTTCTTACCTATCAATTTCATTTCCTTTAGTTTTATAGATGTAAATGATTTTTTTCATTTCTCATTCTTAAAATTTAATCCCTCGTCTCCCTTTCAATTTGTTTCTATTTCTGTTTTCTCACTCGTTCTCTGTTTAGCCTGTAAATGTCTTTGATAGCTTTTATCATATTTCTGTTTACAATTTTTCTATCTCTTTCTATATCTCTCTCTATCTCTATATCTCTCTCTCTATCTCTCTCTTTCTATTTATCTCTCTCTCTTGTCTCTCTCTGTCTGTCTCCCTCTCTCTCTCTCTCACTCTCTCTCTATCTCTCTCTTTCTATTTATCTATGTCTCTCTCTCTTGTCTCTCTCTGTCTGTCTCCCTCTCTCTCTCTCTCACTCTCTCTCTATCTCTCTCTTTCTATTTATCTATGTCTCTCTCTCTTGTCTCTCTCTGTCTGTCTCCCCCTCTCTCTCTCTCACTCTCTCTCTCTATCTCTCTCTCTTTCTATTTATCTATGTCTCTCTCTCTTGTCTCTCTCTGTCTGTCTCCCTCTCTTTCTCTCTTTATCTCTCTCTCTCTCTCACCCTCTCTCTCGCTCACACCCTAATAAATAACTGCCACCAAGTCGCCATGATTTGTATTTCCAACACAACCTCTGTGCGCCATATACCTAGTTACCGACATGCCTTAATAATAACCTTAGACTAAAAATAACACAACCATAATAAAACACACAGTTTCACACCTCGATAAAACAACAACATTCGATTCCGCCATTGGGCGCACGATCAAATCTTACATCTCTAACATCCGACTTGTACATTTTCTGTTCTTTTTCTTTTAAAGAGATTTATGCTAACTGTCCACCTCCAAGATGTGGTAGCAGACGAGGAAAAAAAAGTGCTTTCGTCACGCACACGTGACGTCTACAAGTAGCCAATGACAGACACTATAAAAGGAAAGAGAACTCTCAAGCAGCCTTTTTTTCTTCTTTCAAACCGTCCTTTATGACCGGAAACGCTGGCGTTACTTTATCGTCCAGCGCGTCCTGATAGCGACCATTTTGTTCGGGAAGTTGATTCGACGTACAAAGATAGAAGCATGAAAATAGAGGTTTCAATTTTTATCACTTAACATTTTCTTGACGTCGCGAGATTTTTTCCAGGGTCAAACCGTGGTGCGTTGAGGGTTAGGTTTTATTTTTAGAACGTCAACTGAGTTTTGTACTATTAATGACTGTGCGGAGTAGTTAATGTTCTTTTCTAGCGTTCAGACATTTGATGTCAAGATAAACTTTTCTTTTTACAAGTAGCTGAGCATTATTCCGATTCTGGACAATTAAAACCCTAGGCTTGGGTTGTCTTTTTATAAAAGCCATTTAAATATAAATTTCCAATATTTCAAGAATTACACCATGAACTCGAATTGTATCACAAACCTATATCTTATATACATTTGTCAATTAATATATTTTTTTAACTAATTCTATTGAATATTTTCCTTGTTTTTTTTTTTTTTCAATTAATTTATTTTTCAATATTATTTATCGTTTTATTCTTACCGCTAGATGGCAAAATTTTAATCTAAGCAGGTTATGTATAAGCTCTATTAAGAAAACATTTACGAATTCAATGACATTTTTTATGAAATATAAAGAAATTCAAATTGACATGTGCTAAACCAAGTAATGGGACAAGTTGGCAACAGTGCACTTATCTAACGTACATAAGGTTCCAGGCTCGAATACTGTGGTTAGCTTTTATTTTCCGGGTGTGCCGAAGTCAAACCAGCTCAATGGTTATCTGACGTTGTTTTTTTTTTTTTGGGGGGGGGGGGGGGGGGGGAGTTGATGAGGTTAGAATTGTACATACCTACACTATCCCTGAGTATGCCAATTTCTATGCGGGACATATAAATCAAATTTGCCTGACGAGGACCAATCACTTGACAATTTTTTTAATGGGACGTAACTTTGCTGTTCAAAGAAAGACTAATAATTTGCGCTAATAGGGCGTTTGCAATCCCGTGACAAAAAGCACGTGATTTGTGTTTACTTTGAGTAATGGTGTACAATTAAATATGGCCGCTGTATTAATAAAGTTTCATATAGGCTCGAGCTTTTTTTAAATGATGTGTTGTGTTTTAAGTCTTATTAAGATTTAAGCTGTATTATGTATGTTAAATAAAATAGGCTATTTTATTATTATCATAGACATAGATCATAGACGATGTGAGCCTAATAGTTACTTGACTAGATAGCCTATTCACCAACAATATCGCTTGACATCGTAGCCTAGCCTACGAAACATTAAAAGTGTAGGCCTATAAAGTGAAATTGAAAGTGTAAATAGGTCTAACCGGCCCTAGCCTAATCACATTAATCAATTAATCTACAGTACTACTATTTACCTCCTTATTTTTGAGTAGGATAGCCAATATTCAGATGTGAATTTTGCATGATAAAGAAGTACTTCACTTTCACCACGTTACGTTTGTACCTCAAGTGGGTTCTATATTTACACAAATACGTCACTAAATTTACACAAAAAAACTTAAGCTCCGCCTACTGAGAACGCTTTATTGTGATTTTGAAAACGTTCTACTTTCGTGATCTCTGAAAAATGCGCACTTCGAGTGATCTTTGCAAATATCCAAAACTCTGGTGATCTTTGAAAAATGCACTTCCTGAGTAATCTTTGAAAATGCGCTACTGTGATCTTCCATATGGGCAGCTTTGTGATATTTCATAGGCTCTAAATGCTGTTTCATTTGCGCGTGGTAGTTCATCTGTACCATTTAACAAATTGGTCCTGCTGCTCGGGTACCTTGTAAGCGCAACATTCAACGGATCTTTCTTACGCGCTACACCGTGATCTAGTGATATTTTATATGCGCCACTTCTAAGGAGGATATTGGACGCGTGCCACTCAATGATCTTTGGATTGCCCCTACAACACGCCAGTGCGTCCCACCTCTTCGATTTCCAATGAAAACACCCCTCCCCTCCCCTCAAAAAAGCCAAACATGCCATGTTCTGACTCCAGACATTTTCTCCCGGAAGTCGATTTGACAGTGTCCTTCCCCCACCCACCCCTGTTTTCACAGGAAACAGCAAGCAACGTCTGCCACTGAGTTATCTAGAGTAAAAAAAAAATTGCGGTTACTTCACTCCCTTTACTCCATGCACCCTCGGTCAACTAGTTCAATATACAACACAATCTTCTTCTTGTACAAAAATATATAAAAAATTCACATAAGAGTAGACAAAATAAAATCGAACATTCTTAAGAACTGGACAGATGTTTCTTTTTCTCTCCCTTGGATTAGGTCTAGTTTCTTTTCTCTCTCCCTCAAATCTCGACTAATTTCAGAGATAAATATCTCGTTTCAAAACAAAAAAATTTCCTAGTCGCGGCTCCAACAAGAAAAAAAAAATCTATACTTTTTGTGCAGCTCTAGGCGTAGACGTTTTGGGTATCTGTCTTGATTACATGGTAAGAGTTGTGTCACCAAATATTCTCTAGTTTCATTTGTACAAAACAAAACTACAACAGCACTGATATCGTAAATGAATGTCTTGATTTTTTCTATAGATTAGATAGTTGTGACAAAGCTTCTAATTCGTAATTGATTGCAGGTAAGACCCATCGTTCTTTTATATACTATAATACTATATAGTAATATAGTATATATTACTATACTATATTATATACTATAATACATTTATTTGACCCCCATGATTGATGTCCGGGGTAGCCATAATATCTGAAAAAAAGGGGTGGGGGAATTTAGGGACACCATCCTGCCAAGGACATGATTTGAGCCCAAGACACTTAGACCATCATTACAACACTATGTCGTCAAAGTCGCCGCAAACTTCTTATTAAAAATAAACTTCATAATTAATTATTTTTATATCCTGTTGTAAAGTGTAGCCCAATGTCCTAGGTTCGAATCCCGGTGGAAAAGCCAGAATTGGATCCCAAAGCCTGGAGGTTGTCCCTGAGTCCACCCAGTTCTCATGGGTCCTAACATTAGATGAGGAAATAAATGTGATGTGGTAATTTTCAGGTAGAGAGGTTGCGAATTCTATCTTCAAGGAATTGGGTTCAAATCCAAGTAAACTCTAGATTTAAACGATGCTCATGTTCCCGTCTTCCCCGATATAACATGTTACTCGACAGCAGTGGATGAGAATCAAACCCTGACAACGCCATTCCATTGTCATTAGCCCTCTGAGCAAAACTGTTTGTAAACGAAATGGGTCTTTTTTTTACTAAATAGGTAAACGCAGAATATTAATTGAATGTTTAATCAAGTGATACAGTGGGGGCACGGTCGTTCGAACCCTGGTGCCGGCTAGGATTTTTTCCCGGGTCTCCAGGGTGTGCCCAGCTCTGATGGGAACCTTACCTTAGTTGGGGTAAAGTAAAGGCGGCTGCGCATAGTGCTGGCCACACAATCACCTAGTACGCCGTGGCCACAGCAATTGGTGAACGCTGCTTCACAGGCCCTATTTATATCTCTTAAGTATTGACTTTTAGTCATGTATGAGGTCAGAATTAAATGTTAATTACTTCTAATTGACTAATATGTCACTATTATTTCGCTTGCGTCTATAATAAGCTGGTCTTTGTTTCTAGGTTTTAAATTGTTACATCGCTTTCCAATCTAATACAAATTCCATTTATAGCAAAGACTGTTTTACTTTTTGGTTCAACTTAGTCTTGTGAACAGATTTTATCATACATGAAAGCTGTTTTAAGCATACAAAGAACTCACTTACAATTGACCGCTCATTAATTCATACAAACTAATTGCATTTGATAGAGTTTTTATGCTTTAATTAAACATAATTATAAGTAGGCCTAATTCTTAAACAAATTTATTTGTATTATTAATTTGATAAATAAAAGAGACTTATCAGCACTCTAGTTTTTGTAATTATTAATGTTTGAAATATAAACTCTTTAAATTTAAATGGACAAACAATAAATGCAGGAAATGTTTGTTTACAACTGTTTAACGTAAATTATTTTAATCCTCTAATAATTAAATAAATCTTGTAAAGAATACCATAAAGTTGGATTATATAAAGAAATAATTATTAGTCAGTAATATTTTTATATTACAACTTTTTATATTACATAACTTTTTTGGCTTCACTATTAAATCAAACGTGAACAAGTTTTTTCATTAAAGAGAGATAATTAAAGACCAAGTGAAGAAGTTTTTTCATTAAAGAGAGATAATTAAAGACCAAGTGAAGAAGTTTTTTCATTAAAGAGCGGTAATTATCCCGTTTTATTTGAGCTAATATTTCTAATGTTTCTTTTTTAATAAAATAAATGGCTTATATTTATAACTTTAAAATTATCAAACTTTAAAAAGTATTTGAAATTTATATAAATATTAGACTATATGACCAAAGAGTGTATTTGTATATTTAAAACATTACATTAGCTACCCAGTTTGTTTGATAACTTCGTATTCATTCCGCTGAAATCTAATGAAAAAATAAGTCTAAGAAATCTATAAAGTATAACTAATCTGAATCATATTAAAGGTCTCAGTTAAACTGAGATCTAATTATAAATAACATTTACAGGTGTTAGATCTAGATCCTAATCTTGACTAACAAATAATAATGTTTAGACAATAATTACCATAATATGAAAATTTAGTAATAATTAATAATATATTGTGTTTCATATCCATGCAAATAAAGAGGATGAATATCACAAACACTTTAATTTGTATCAAATATAAAAATTTGTAACGATTCATTTTAGGCTGTTGGCACGATGACTGATTTAGAAATCCGAGTTTGGCACACTGTTAGCAAAAGGTTGCCGACCCCTGCTCTAGACTTCCGGTTTAGTAATTCGCTATGATTTTATCAATGGAAAATTAAGATTAAAATGTTAAGTTGTATACAGCGGAATCCTTTAATGCTATCTTAGGAGCGTAGAAGTCATTCAAGAAATTCCTATTGGTTGCGCATGGGAAGAAAAGAACATTAAAGCTCTAAAAATAGAGCAAGCGGTCCATCTTATTATATATAGCTTTTGCATTTCCGCGAGTGCAAGCTTTTGAACAATTATCGTGACCCATTGCCTGCCCTTGAGAAATTCATTTCAAATATACTGTCTGTGATTTCAACCTGTTTTCTGACTGCGCGGTTCTTGCTTTTTAAAAAAGGTTTTGTAAGCTAAATACAAATGCGTGTATATGCGCATTTAGTCAGAACCCTCTTCCCCTTCCACGTACGCATCCGTGTGCAAAAGCCTATTGTGAATCGTCGTTGCACAACAACGATGAAATGCAACGCGAGGAAAATGATCAAAGAACCGTAATTCCGGTTTTTCTTAAAACAATATGTAGCGCAGAAATTAATTTCTTTAACTATTCGTTGATTCAAATGTTGGAGCTAGATGCCAATAAAAGGAAAAAAGAAATTCAAACACATTTTTTGTTTGTGCTGAACATGCTAAGAAATAACAAACCCAGCTAGCTGCTAAACAGAGTTATCTTCTAATTCCAGTTAATGTACTTTTCGTTTTTTTGTTTAATCTCCCTTTAAATGCAAATTCTGAAGCTGAACAGACTTTGAAAAAAGAGCATTGAATCTGGATAATGTAATGAAATTTTAATTCAATATTGCAATAAAATTGTTAAATTTCAATGTTTTCGATTTTTTTTCCTCGTCTAGTTTCAATTTTTCGTTGAATCAAACATGGCGCTGTTTTCGTAGAAAAAAAAAAACAATTATTATTATTCTTTGTGTCTTTGTCTACAAATATATATAATTTATCTTTAAATCATGCTTTACAGTTTTTAAAAAAGGGCTCTATTTTCAAAACATGAGGAGCACGGTGCCCAACCAGCAGCGCATTCGACTGGCCGAATGTCCTGGGTTCGAATCCTGTTAAAGACTAGGATTTTTTTCTTGGACTCGAGGGTGTCTACCCAGCTCTAATGGGTACCTGACATTAGTTGGGGTAAAGTAAAGGCGACTGGGCATTGTCCTGGCCACACATCCACTAGTATACAGTGGCCACAGAAACTGGTGTACGCTGCTTCACTGGTCCTATGATCCATTTCATCCGATGGGTACTTTTCTACTACTTTTTACTTATTTACAAAATATTTTTCTATGTTAGAGGTTTTGTTATAGAAGTTTTGTTATAAAATTATCTTTTTGTTCCATCAGCCATTCAGACATTAACATTTGGCACCTTTTTTGAAATATATAAAACAGTAATAAACAGCTGCATTTTACAGCTCTATTATTTTGTAGAAGTAGTTGTTTCTTATAACACTAGAATGTACAGTAGTGGCCGTCAATAAGGGCAGTGGAAGGGGTGGGAGATGATCGTTCTGCTAATCTGTGATCACTACTAAAAACAATAGGTGCATTTTGTCCCTTTTAAATGTTATATATTATATATATATACTTTATATGTTCATCGGCAAAAAAGTAAGCGTGCGACCTATACGCTGGTGCGACATATACGCAATATATACGGTACATACATATATATATATATATATATATATATATATATATATATATGTGTGTGTGTGTGTGTGTGTGTGTGTGTGTGTAATCCTTTTTGGAAATATTTAATCGGATTCGTATTCGCATTAGGGCTACATAGCTTTTTATTTAATATAATTCAAAGATTTGTTTCCATCGATTACTTCCTGTTTAACAGACATTAAGGAAGTAAACTAAAAGATTAAATATACAATATGGCTCTATGGTTATAATCAGAGATAAATCAAACTGATAGTTGTAGGTATATAAAGGCAGACGGTGTTATCTTTGAAGATATCAGATTGTATTTAAAAAGATAGAAGTTGAACTAATTGTTAAACCCGTTAATGAAGTAATCTCAACAGTATTCCAATTGTAGGAATTATAACTATCCCGTCTTTAGAATCAGAGTATCACCAATAGTTAAATCACTAAACCTAGAAACATTTGAGGACATAAGGACAAAGCGTAAAGTAGCAATAATAAATAGGACATTAAATTACAATTTAGAAATACAACACAAAACTATCTGTTACAATGTTCAGATAAACATTGGGACAAAAACACTTTCCTTATCCCTTATGCAAGTTAAATGCAGTTAAGTACTCTTTCTTCTTGAGTGGTATCCGGGCATGGAATGGGTTACCTGAACAATAAACCTGTAACTTAACATCATACAAAACACTAATAGAAATGCAGGACTAGACTCTAACCCGCGCATGAGCGTAGGACGCAAAAATCATTTTTACAGAAGGAGCGTTTGTAATGTATATATAAGATAAGTAGAACTGTTTAAGTCGATATGGCTAAATACGCAAATGTTTTACTGAAGGAATTACATAAGTAGGGCGATTGTTATTAGCTTTAAATCGTTTAGGTTTCAGGATAGACTTATTGATAAATGTGTAATTCAACTAACCGTAACTGTGATGATTTATAGGAATAGTGCGTCAGAACATGAATTAATTATAAATTTTTCTAGGAAATTCTTCTGAACAATTTTACAAGAATTCCCAGATGTTTATACATAATTCAAAAAGGAATGCGATACATAATTTAACAAGGTTCATCCAATAGCTGATCAAAAATGTCCACCTATCTGTTTAAAATGTCTGTATATTGACCTACTTACTTAAAAAATGCATTGATGCTTTTAGACCTTATAATGATGTTCCGATACATAAATAAATCATAGAAAAATGTCTGCACTTTGAGATGCATAATTTATGAAAGGATTGATGCACTTAAAACCGTAAAACCTTAAAAGGTGTACCAGTTGTTTTGACATAATGCAGAAAAATCAAGAATACACATTCGGTTTAAGGGATACAGTGGCCGAGAGGCGGCGCGTTCGGCTGGCGTACCAAATGTCCTGGGTTCGCATCCTGGTGATTAGTTAGGCTAGGATTCGTTCTCCGGCCTGGACGGTTATCCTAGCTTTAGTTGAGGTAAAGTAAAGGCGGCCGGACATTGTGCTGGCCACACAATAGTATACCGTGTCCAGAGAAACAGGTGAACGCTGCTTCACCGGCCGCATGGATGCATTTTGTCCGACGGGATACTTGACTTTTTAATTTTACATTCAGTTTATACAATTATATGTATCACAATTATGAGATAAATGTTTTCCATTAAAAACCTACTTCACTGTTATGATGGGAAAGTAAATAATATATATTTTACATTTATCGGTAACTTATTTTTACTGGTTTAAACACAATTTTTGTTACTATTATCGAAAAAAAAAAATTCCAAGGCCTAAAAATAGTTTACTCTTTTATATTTAGTTCAACTGTTAGATCTAACTGTGAATAATGGTGGTCAGATACATCACACAAAAATGAGCCTAAATAAATGTTGCCTACAAATTAACACAAAATGCTTAATGTCATTTTTGACCTATTTGAATGTGACGTCTAGTGTGGCTTGCAACTAACCCTCTCATCCCCCCAGCGCCATATCTTGCATTGAAATAAATTATTTTTCGTTAAAGGCGTTTGTTTAGTACAATGTGCAATTTTATTTTCTCTTCACTTTTCTTCGTTTTTTGTTTGTTTGTTATATTCTCTTCTATATTGATTTTCACTTCTCTGCATTCCTCACTCGTTGTCTCTCTCTCTCTCTCTCTCTGTCCGTACACTCTCTCGACCTTACTCTTTAGCTTCTATTCTCTCTCTATCTCTCTGTCCGTACACTCTCTCGACCTTACTCTTTAGCTTCTATTCTCTCTCTATCTCTCTGTCCGTACACTCTCTCGACCTTACTCTTTAGCTTCTATTCTCTCTCTATCTCTCTGTCCGTACACTCTCTCGACCTTACTCTTTAGCTTCTATTCTCTCTCTATCTCTCTGTCCGTACACTCTCTCGACCTTACTCTTTAGCTTCTATTCTCTCTATCTATCTTTGTTTCTTCCCTATAAGGCTATCACACTAAAATCTTTTATCTTTAACTTAAAAACATTTTTTTCACCCTCTTTATTTCTCTCTGTCTCTATATTCTCTCTCTATATATATATATTCTCTCTCTCTTTCTCTCTCTCTAATTCTCATCTCTACAACACTCTCTTGACTCTCGACCTTACCATAACGCTTTTATTTTCTCTCTCTCTCTCTCTCTCTTTCGCTGTATTTGTTTATCTCTATAAGTGCCAATCATTCTGTAAACCTCTACCCCCCCCCCCCAATACTGCTATAGGCATTATCCGACCACTGTAATGGACGCGCACACTCACAAAGAGATAGAAGTCGAGACAACTGCGTACAACTCCGTATCTATTGATTTTACTGACCGCGTTAATATTTCAAAAGCCACGAAACACAAATCCTACAACTGTTACCATTCGCTCAGCTAATAAAGTTATTTCATTTTCGCCTTTGATTTTTTTTTCCCTGGCAAAGCGAAATTTCTGGCCTGTTTCCACAGACTGGCCAGGTCAGCCTGCGGGGTCATCTGGGACGGCCAAATTTCGTTTCGCCATCTTAGTGCCACATCTAGTTAAGAACATGCGTGGTAATCTTCTGAGAGAAGGGGAATACGGGAAGTACTATACCTCTTAGCGTAATTGGACTTACAATCCATCAAGGCTACCAGGACAATCAATCCACATGACATGACAATCATCTCAGATTCCATGGCAATCCTTTCAGATGTCTTTACAATCGTCCCAGATGCCATTGCAATCGTCTAATACGT
Source organism: Anisus vortex (assembly GCA_949126835.1). Taxonomy (NCBI): domain Eukaryota; kingdom Metazoa; phylum Mollusca; class Gastropoda; family Planorbidae; genus Anisus; species Anisus vortex. Next base: position 8,892,577 of record OX421497.1, read on the forward strand.
CCTTCAAATCAACCAACATGCCACGACAAATATTTAAGATGTCATGATAAGCATCCAAGATGTCATTATAATCCTCAATAATGTCGATACAACCATCCGAGATGTCATGACAACCACCGAAGATGTCGTGACAACTTAGTATATGACATCGCTGTAAAGCTACGTACAATAAAAACAATACCTGAACAGTTATAGTTATGTTTATAACATTTTTTAAAAACATTTGACTATATACAACATAAAAGTTGTAGATATATTTTCACATACCGTCCTGCATGTTATGTTTTCAATGTTGTTAAACATTTTGATTGGCCACTTTCTGCAGCTCTGACCAATCATTGCCTTTCTCCTCTACTAAGTTCACTGTTGGACTATTTATGCACCATGTTGCCATAATGGCATAGGCAGTGGCGTAGCTAGGGGAGAGGAAGGGGGGGTCCAAATTCAAAAGTCCCCCCGGGTCCCTACTTGAGGGGGGCCCCCAAAGGAGTGCCCGAATATTTTTATGTCGAATATCATAATGTCGAATGTCAAAATGCAGGGGCCCCTAAAGAAGCCAAGCCCCCCGGGGCCCCCAAATCCCTTGCAACGGCACTGGGCATAGGCATGCCATTGATTTCAATTGTCTTTGTGTTGTTGTTTTCTTGTTGTTGTTTTTCGTTGTTGGTTTTGTTGTAGGTTGTTAGAAGATTTATTCTATGACAGTGTACCACTTCCTGTCATAGATTTTATACGTTGATTTTCTGCTCATTATCATCTTGTGTTGCTATTGGCGTCCTCTTGGAGAATATTTAAAAAAAAAAAAAACTTTAAAAACTGTTTATAAACTACTATTCCCATTCCGAATCTTGATCAGATAGCTCTCTCAGTTTCTTTCAAAAATGGCTTTTTTTATAGAAATTCCAGCAATGGCAGTTTGACTCCTGGCCAAGGTTAACTGAGCTCAACATGAAAATGACATCCTCCACAGTCATTTTGAATATATCGTTCCTTTCACGCTGCCATGTTTCAAAGCGGGCTATAAAATCTCTATAGAGCTTTCTCTTCATCAACTGTTTTGAGTTGTTGGCTTTTTTAAATACTATTCCGGAAAAGCCATTGATAATAAAACTACTCTTGGCGAATAAAAACAGGCTCTTTAGCTAAAATTTGTCTGACGGGGTATACTTTCATTAACTTGAGAATTTTAACAAGCGCACTGACACACACATTCTATAAACGTTTATTCGGTCACTTTGGTTCAACATAAACGTATAGATAAAAAATGTTCCGGTCCATTTTTTTATGTCTATCAGTTAAATCAAGTAACTGGCGACACGGCGACAGTTCCTTCAATGTTGCAGGGGGAATAAATCACACGCGCTATAGCTTCACTTGTCTCCCTTTCGTTGGGGAATAATTATCTCCCCCTTGTCACTGACCACTATTCAACATTTGTGACACGTAATGGGAGAGGGGTGGCTGGTGGGGCGAAAGAGAGAGAGAGAGAGAGAGAGAGAGAGAGAGAGAGAGAGGCCCTGATGAAACTGGGCAACGAGGGGAGGAAGCAAACGTTATCTTTAGTTCAAAACTACGATAGATGCGTGTTTTTGTTTAAGGGCCCCCCCCCGCCCCAGTCCGCCGCTCCCTCCCATTTTCCTGCTCTATGGTTCTTGTATATCCCGCTCAGTAATAATTGTTCTTTAATGTCTGGCAAAGGGGCTCTCCCTGATGGACATTCGCATGGAAATTGGAAAATTTTCGTCTCTCTTTGTGAATGGGGAATGTAGAAAAAGTCTCAATGAATATACAGTATGTATATAGTATTGCTGGCCATTGTGGTTCAGTGTAATGATGATGTGTCTTAAACCAGGGTGCGCCGGTATCGAACGGTTATTGATAAATGGAAATAAACCGGTACTTTAACCCATTGACGTGACTAAGGGTTAATGTCTCTGGTGGCTACTATCTCCCCCATTCCCCTTTTTCTGACATTTGACCTTTTTGTTTTTACTTTTCAAATTGAACAACAACGCAAAAATGACTGCCCTTCTGTTAGCGTGTTACTTGAAAATAAAACACTTGTTATTCTTTATGCGTTTATTCCAGTGAAGCCCATGCTTATCCTTTGTTCATTCGTGGTCTGCATTTTGATAAGTTTTTTTTTATTTGGTTCAGAGTATGCTAGTGCTTTCTTGAGATAACCCATTCTATTCCCGAATGTCACTGTGGAATAAAAAAAACAAAACTCATATAAATAAGTCTTTTCATATAAAACAAGAATAACGTTTTCATCAGTATTTCTTTTTGTTGTTCCTTCATATTTCAAATTACGCCCAGAACTGGTGTAGTGGGTGGTCTGAAGGCTTGTGAAAAGTTATTTATATTTATAAATATATTTGTATTGTGCGCGGGTCCAAGTGAGTATAGTGAGTATAGAAAAAGCTCTCTAAACATTGTTCTACCGTGTGAGTTTCATTGTTGTGAACATCACTTTCTGGCATCTCTGTCAAGCGTCTCTGCTTACAGCCCACCAGACCACCGGCCCACGCAGCCAATTTTGAGAAATTCTCTTTATAGAGTCTGTGAGATCCTTTCCAGTTTATGCAATACCTGTTTATTTTACAAACAAAACAATTGAGAAAAAGGAAGAAAAGAAGAATACAGCACAAAAAAAGAAAAAAAGATAGACGGAACGAGATAGAGGTACGTTTATTCTAACATGAAACATGAAATTGGTTAAAAATGGAAAGAATTTCTCTGCTGCCCAGCTCGTCACCGTGAGACCATCACAGCTGCCGGAGCTGCAAGAGAAGATTTGCTGCGGGGTATCGACACTTGCAAACTCAATTTAGCCCAGACAC
>OX421497.1:8900419-9095419 GCA_949126835.1 Anisus vortex
CTGGTTTATTACACTAAGGCTAGAGATGGCGTGGAGTTAATTAAGAGACGTTTGTAAAATAGTGCATGAATTTCATTTAACTTCCTATCAAGCCTATGATAAACAATGCTCAGAAAAACATAAGGACAAAAACACTTTCCCTTATCCCTTTTGTAAGAACCAATGCATATAATTACTCTTTCTTCCCGAGTGGCATCTGGGCATCTGGGCATCTGGGTATGGATTGGGTTGCTTGAACAAACCAGGAAAACCAGTAACCTTACTTCATTTAAACACTAATAGAAATACAGGACTAGACTCAAACCACAGATGTGCGTAGGACGCAATGATCTTCTTTATAGAAGGAGCGCATTCGTAATGCATAAGAAGATAAACCTACAGTAGAGAACAAGAGCGCACTGGGCATATTAAATGTGATAGCTTGGATAGTCGCGCTATGCCAATGACGATCAGTATCACTACGACTACATTGAAGCTCAAGAGTTTGAAATAGAAACACATTTTAATAGCATTTTTTCTTTGGGTGTATAGTAATTTGCTGTGAAACTAAGAGAGCGGGATATTTATTGAGGCATTTAAGAGCTAACACTCTGTAAAGACGCAAATAGCAAATGTAGTATCAAAGTGCGTGTCACCACTAGTAGACTTCATTGTGCTAGTCCACGCAAAGAAGTGGTTTATACCAACAGTGTTTATTATAGTTATCATATAAAAATGTGTTTGTTTTTGTTGTTGTTCATACATCGTGTTGAGTTAGTTGCTGTTGTCATTTCATAAGAGTATCTCTACAGGTGGCGAATAGGGTTACGCAGATTTCCCCCCCCCCCTCGCCACCCCTTCCAAAATTTCGGTACAGGCCCAAAAAGCAACAGATACATTGCACACGACCATGTCGTTGTGCTTTGTGGAAAGTTCTAGGAACTGCTTTTCCTTGCATAAACAGTCTGGACCAGGCAGAATTAATAAAACAGAAGAGGGTTATTGCTAGGGGACACGGTGGACGAGCGGCATCGCGTTCGATCGGCGTACCTAAGGTCCTGGGTTCGAATCCTGGTGAAGATAATGATTTTTTTCCCGGGTCTGGAGATTTTAAACAATAATACGATAATCCGTTCAAACAAGAGTCTATATAAGCCCTACCCTCCACCTCACTACCAGCCACATCCATCTGCATTACATCCACGCATTCCCAGCGTCTGTACAAAATTATTTTTTTATTAGCAGGTGGAGATTTTAGACAGAAAAGACCAATAAAATCTAGGAAATGCAATAAACTAATGAAATAATATCGTATTATATTTTTGTATACATTTTTTTAATATTTTTCTTTACTTGTTTATACTAATAGACTTAAATAAATATTGCTATAGAAGAAAATATTTGCGAATAAAATATGCGTAAAATATACATTTCTTTTTAATATTGTTCAGTATGTTATAACCGAATATCTTCTCTGTCTAAAACTGAAAACTTATTATGTGAATTCGAAAACTTTCTATATTTTCGTTCGATATCTATCAATCTATCTATCTATCTATATGTCTATCTATCTATTTATCTATCTATTTATCTATCTATCTATCTATCTATCTGTCTATCTATCTGTCTATCTATCTATCTATCTATCTATCTATCTATCTATCTGTCTATCTATCTATCTATCTATCTATCTATCTATCTATCTATCTGTCTATCTATCTGTCTATCTATCTATCTATCTATCTGTCTGTCTATCTATCTATCTATCTATCTATCTCTCTATCTATCTATCTATCTATCTATCTATCTATCTATCAATCTCTCTATCTCTCTCTCTATCTATCTATCTATCTATCTCTCTATCTCTCTATCTATCTATCTATCTCTCTATCTATCTATCTATCTATCTCTCTATCTCCCTATCACTCTATCTATCTATCTATCTATCTATTGATCTAAATGTATCTATACATGTCGGTGTTCTTGACCTATGTAAACCTTTTTTTGTTTGCATAGAGTTTAGAAACACATTAATCTTATTTCCTCATCGGTCAGTTCATTATAACATTTCTTTATCTGTCTTTCTCTCTATCTTTCTCGTTTGGCCATCAATTATCCCAGAGCCTTGCTTCGCTTCCTAGTTAAGACTTTAATTCCTTGTGAAACAGCACAGATGTTTTTCTTTGCCCAGACGAAAGAAGCCTTTAAAAAATTATTTTATTCTCCTGCTCATGTTATCATGATGTCGTTGTTGTATATTTGTTCAAATAACTAACTGAATTTGGACATTAAATTCGTTACGGCTCTATTCAATTTTACATTTACAAATAAATTTGAATCAGATTTGGAAATTAACCTTAAATTTGTGTAAATGAAATTTGGGCCCATTGAAGGAGACCCGGAAACAATATTCTTGATGCAAAAAAAGAAAACATGCTTATCTATAAAATTATATTTCCTAAACACTGACCTGTAAATACATTTCAAGTGACTTAGACTTCCTGTCATATAGATTTGTTGAAGTTATAGGTAGTTTATTCCTATAACTTGTTTATATGGATAAGTGAATAGTGTAGATACTGAAGAAAATTCTTGCTTCCAGTGGCTTGAATTAATACATACACATTTATTATGGAGGCTCTATCTATTATTTGTATAGATCAGTGGTGTGGACATTTGAAAACTTCATATAAACTAAGATAAGATGGGCCAAAAGAACATTTGTCCGTTTTATGTCAAGTAGTTGTCCTATATTGTAATAAAGAAAGAAAAAAATTATAAACATGTACATTGTACACGTATATTATTGTCTTTGAAACATTTATCTCAAAGAAAGACCTAAACTGTATAGGCCTACATATTATTCTCTTCAGTAGCACAGAAAGGAATTCGGAACTATTTTGCAGAGCTTCTAATTTAGAATTTAATGCCTTATGTATTACTACTACTTCACTCTTCGACCGTCTGTCCTCTAGTGTTTCTAGGTTTAGTGGTTTTGGTGTTACTCTTGTCATTTGTGAACATTCGGTAGTAAACCCTGCAGTTTCTTCTATAAAGAAGATTATTGCGTCCTGCGCTCATCCGTGGTCTTAGTCTAGTTATTCTTATTAGTGTTTTAAAAGATGTTAAGTTACTGGTTTTCCTGGCTTGTCCAGGCAAACCATTCCATGCCCGAATGCCACTCGGGAAGAAAGAGCACTTATATGCATTTGTTCTCGCAAAAGGGATAAGGAAATTGCTTTTTGTCCTTATGATTATGTGAGCATTTCAACAGGTTTTTATTGTTGGATCTTCCCATTCTAAAACTAAATGTAAAACAAATGCACTTCGCTTGTTGCCACATGTTACCGGAACATTGTGTCCTTCATAAGATGCACAATCCATTCCTATCTATGAGTGTATATTTATAATTTTATCATAAGTAACTTCTAATTAAAAAAAAAATATTCGAGCCCCAAATTTCCATTTTGTCACTGAGCCAGCAAGCCGATTATTATGCCCCGGAATGGGTTGCCTGAACAAACCAGGAAAACCAGTAACTTAACATAATTTAAAACATTAATAAAAATGGTAGACTAGACTCGGACCAAGGATGATCTTAGGACGCAATAATCTTCTTAATAGAAGGAGCGTCTGTAAGATATAAGATAAGGTATCTTTTCTTTGGTCCTTAGGTGTAAAGGACGGCCGTTTACCCCATTTATAAAATAGTACGTAGCAGACTTGGCATAAATCCATCGATTCATGTTTTAGTGTTTTTGTTTCTTCTAATTCTGTCTTTATTTACACACGGTACTTTTTTATATTTATTTCTCTTTTGTCTATTTGTTTTCCCTTGTCGAGAAACTGCCCCCTAAACATTCTCTCCCCTTGTCAGTGTGGTGCTACAGCAGCCAATAATTCCCATTGTAAGTCTCAACTTTCGTCCCCTATTACCCAAAACTATTTATGGGGAGACAATTGGAAAAAGTGGAAGTGGGCGATGGATCGGGGGGGGGGGGGGGGAGCCCGAGACCAAACGTACTGGGAGAATGAAAGGAGGGAGGGGGGGATGACTGTAGCAACACGAAAACTTAATGTTTTATTTTTAAATATATAATAACAGATAGCTGGATAGAGAGAGCAAAACAAAACAATCAGACAGAATATGCACACAGGCTGAGAGATAGACAGAGACACAGACATAGATACAGTGGCGTAGCTAGGGTCATCTGCGCCCGGGGACATGACATAAAGTCTGCGCCCCTGCTCGGACTCTCGAAAATTATGAAATTTTACGGTTTATATGGTTAATTTTCGAAGCATTTGGTATTTTAATGAAATAGAATACATCTCTATACAATTGTAAAAAATTTATTTGAAAAAAAAAGATATTCTACTAATTATACATGACTGGAATATACATAGTCTACAACAAATTGATCCTCCTTGATTTGACTGTCGCTTACTCGTCAATCACGTTGTCAAAATTAATATTCTCAAGTGTTTCTCTTTCGATGCTAAGGAGTGCAAGATCACTCAGACCAGGGGTTGGCAACCTTTTGCTAATTGTGTGCCAAACTAGGATTTCTAAACCGTTCAGCGTGCCAACACGTTAAATGTCAACCTGCTTTATTATACTTATTTTTTTAAATAAGAATTAATTAAACTCCGTAGCAAGACCAAGGCCAAAAGCAAAGGAAATTTATTTATGAAAAAACAACAACGGTAAAGCGTTTTATATTTAATAACAATAATTAACGCGTATGTGATTATCAACCTTTTTATTTTGCATTTATACCAGAAAAAAAATATTATTACCAAACTTTCACATTTTTGGTAATGATTTTGTAAACATTATCATTTGGTTGTCCAGATTAGGACCTAGCAACTGATAATATTGATAATTGTTTTTTCTCCGTTTTAACTGAGATTGTCTTTAATTTGTTCAATACTAAAGTTACAATGAATGCACTATAGTAAAACGGAATTCGTATGAAGTAATCCTACAAACTGGGTAGTTAAAGTAATGTTTAAAAAATGTGCATGAAATGTTTTAGTCATATTTTTATATAATTTTCAACTACATTTTACAGTTTGGTCATTATAACGTTATAAGTTGTAGGCCATTTAGTCTATTATAAAAGAAAAATAAGAAACACAATATTAGAAATAATAACATAATAAAAATGGACTAATTATCTCCCTTTAATTAAAATAAAATTTCTAATTTTGATTCAATATTGATGCCAAACAAGTTATGTTTTGTAATATAACACATATTACTGACTAATTGTTATTTCTTTTTATAAATCCAGCATTATGGTATTCATTACAATATTTATTTATTAGAGGTATACAATTGATTCACGTTAAACAGTTGTAAATAAACATATGCAGCATTAATTGTTTTACAGTTCCGGGCCCGTATATAGCGGAACTGAAGGCAGCATAGATAGAAGTAGGTCGGTACGGGAAGAGTTAACTTAACAATCGTAAGCCTATATCTAAAATTCTCATTCTTTACAACTTTATTTTTCAGACATATGTCTTTTTAAGACACATCTATATCTCCCTGTGACAATGTGACGCCATGTGTCCTGTTTGTGCAGACATATAACCAAGTCGACTAAAGACTATGTCACTAAACGATATACCGTGAAGACTATATACCTCTCCTGATTCACCACAGCGCCAACCATATGCTATTGACACAGAGCCTACTACTGTGTACAGACTTTTTGCGTGATGCGTTTTTATTCGAAAGACGCTTAATCCATTTTAATCCATAATCCATATTAAACAAAATACCAACGCACAAGAAAAAACAACAACATTAAAACTCTAATCAAAATGCAAGAATAGACTTCAACAACGGATAAGCGTAGGACGCAATAACATTCTTTAGGCTATAAAAGGAGCGTCTGTAACATACAAGATAAAGAAGTGAGATCAGTATCGAAAACGTTCCTCGATTTCATTCAGTATTAGATTAAAGTAAACCAGATCTGGTAATGGAACTGTACATAAAAATGTGAAAACTACAACAGGTAAATCTCCTTTAACGGAAACAAGCTCAAGCGCATTGGATATGAAATTATCGTTATCTGAGACTGTCCGTCAACTATGTTCACGTTTGTCTGCATCAAAAAACTAGCGTGAACTGAGATAGTCCATCAGCTTTGTTCACAAGTTTGTCTGCATCAAAAAACTAGCGTGAACTGAGACTGTACGCCAGCTATGTTCACGTTTGTCTGCATCAAGAAACTAGCGTGAACTGAGATAGTCCATCATCTATGTTCACGATTGTCTGCATAAAGAAACTAGCCTGAACTGAAACTGTCCGCCAGCTATGTTCACGTTTGTCTGCTTCAAGAAACTAGCGTGAACTTAGACTGTCCCGTCAGCTATGTTCACGTTTGTCTGCATCAAGAAACTGCTGTTCCGGCAACTTCTGATTCTATTCCTCATCTCCTACCTTCTCGCCATTCTTCTCTTCATCGTAAGCGTTGACGAGAATCAGCGCTCCCCCATGACCGTCGACACCATGCTCCGGGCTCCAGATCAGGACTTTTCTTTCGGCGCCGTCAGCCGAATAGAACCGCTATCGCCCGGAGAGGCGATGATGGAGGGTAACCGAAGCGTCCAGACAAACAGGTCCACCGCGGATTTCCTAGCGCTCGGGAAAGACGCCTTCATCTACTCCGCCTACCTGGACGACAGAAACGAGCAGACGTTCGTCCGTCTCCTGGCACTTTTCTCCAAGAAATCGGCGAGTACCCAGAGCGTGTACTGCCACTTCGACGGGCACAACCCGCTCTCCTCTCCCCTCAAGGCCCTGCACTATGAGCTGTGTGAGAACCACGACAAGAAGTACGGCGGTTACTTCTACTCCTGCCCTCTGCCCGGCACCGTCAAGGCTAGCACTCTCAAAACTGTCCTAGTTTCATTGACTAAATTTGGGCCCAGAATCTCCGTTCCTTTACTAAGTCTACAACCACCGCAGCATAAGCTGCACTATTTAAACAGGTCTCTGGAAGATGACAAAAAATATAATATAAGCTATTTCAAATCAATTGACTATGTGCCTTCTACAAAAATAACTGAGGCCAAGCCTCTCCCCAAATTTCACAGCGACCAACTTTCCTTTGCCATTTGCGTTTCTCCACTCTTCGGCGCCGTTTCGGTGTTTAGGGTCATTGAATTCATAGAACTCTCAAAGCTTCTGGGCGCCAATCATATATATTTCTACAACTACAGCCTTCACGAGGAGCTGGACAAGGTCTTAAAGTTCTACGTTGCTCTAGCCCAAATCACCATCTTGCCTTGGGAGCTCCCTTCCCAAATCAACCCGGAGAGTGTGTGGTATCATGGTCAGCTGTTGTCCAACAACGACTGTCTGTACCGGACGATGCCCCGACATGACCTGGTGTTCTTCCATGACATCGACGAGTTCGTGGTTCCGCACTCCAAGGTGGCGACGTGGGGAGAGAGCTTCGGAACATTCCTCGCAGACGACCAGTGTGGGTTGTCTTTTCAGAGCGCGTTTTTTGACCCGGGAACTTTCGATCTAAAGGAGGCCGGTCTTGTCACATCAGTGATCACAGCAAGAACTCAGAAATTTAGTAAGGTAACAAACAATCCATAATTTGGACCATATTAAATTAAACTATTGATTTATTAAAATCACAAAAGAGATATATAAATGTAATTTTACAAGAAAAAATCGTGGCATAAATAGAACATTGGTGGGCGGCAGCGCATTCGGCTGGCATTCCGAAGGTCCTGAATTCGAATCCTGGTGAAGGCTAGGATTTGTCTCCGGATCTGGAGGGTGTCCCTGAGTCTACCCAGCTCTGACGAGTACCTGACTTTAGCTTGGGGTAAAGTGAAGGTGGCTGGGCATTGTACTGGCCACACAATCCCCCGAGTATGCCGTGGCCACAGAAACTGGTGAACGCTTCACCGGCCCTATGATCAATTTGGTTCAAAGGGTACTGTACTAAATAGAACATTACATAGATGCTGCGTAGTTTAAAATGATAAATCTTAAACATGGCACATGATCCGAGTCTTATTATAAAAGAAAACCCAGTATCTCTTAGTACAAACATGAACTATATGGGAAATTCGGATTATGTAACAAAATACAGCGTATATATTTGTACACAATCAAAATTACAGCACATATTTGTAGGCATTAAAATTACATCTTACATGTGTACAAATTTAAAGTACAGCTTACATAATTTGTACTTTAAAAGTACATATCACGTTTGCACACGTTGAAAGTGCATCTCGATTAATATACAGTTAGATCTAAGCGTACATCGCATGTTTCTTCACTTTTAAAGTACGGGTCACATTAATTTAAATTTTGTTCAATTTTAAAGTACAACCCGTGTGTTTGTACAATTCATGCAGTACAACTCAGTTACAATATGTAAATGTAATTCTAGTTTTTAACGTTTAACAAAAAAAACCCACAAAAAAAAACCCACAACATTTTTTTGAACGAATTCCGAGCTATTAAGAGAAAATTTGACGTTTGAATAAGTTTTATTTTTTTTCGTTTTGTGTCCTTATCTCCTTGGGGATTGGTTCGACATCTAATGTTCCCAGTTGACAAAATCAAATAACAAAAGAACAATAACAACAACAACACATGCTACAAAAACATCCTTGCTAAGAATTTACGGTTCAAAATATTTATCCAGAAGGCATGAATCGCGTCCCATTAGTCAATATTCAGGGCTTGACAGCTATGAACGAAACAGGAAGTGACCGCGGCTTTCGACTTCCTGACGTCTTCCATTTAAGGCGGGGAGAAAGACCACGTGACCCCATACCACATGCAGTGTGGCCCCTCCAGAAACCGACTTGCTATACATAATTGCTTCCTCTGTTTTTTGTTGTTGTTTTTTTGTGCTACCAGCTTTTTAGTATATGGCTCCCTAGGGTCATCGTTACACTAGAACAGTGGTTGGCAACCTTTGGATAATCATGTAATGTGCCAAAGTAGTATTTTCTTATTCATTCAGCGTGCCAACAGCATAAAATTCATCCTGTCTTAGCACTAAATATATTTTTGAATATATTTAAATTGCCATATTTGGGGGTCTTCCGAGTGACATGGGAAATTGCTTCGCGTGTTAAAACTGGCACGCACGTCATAAGTTGCCGACCCTTGCACTGAAAAAATGTGTTGCCATTACAATGCTCAGTAGCTTCCTCCCCTCTTCCCCCAATAGAGTTCACGTTCACTTCGGGGAAAGGTTTATATTGGCACATTCTCTACACCATAGGTTCTCAACGAGGGCGTTATCCCCCCCCCCCCGCGGGGGGGGGGGTAGAGGCATTTAAAGGCAAGTGGGCGGTACAAACGTACCTGATATAATTGGAACTCCTCATCTATTTGAATAAATTAGTTTTTGAATGAAATGTGATGTAAACGCTGCAAAATATATAATCTGCTAATAATAATATTTTGATTTTTGATCTCAGGTTTACTGGAGATATTCTTTTTTTTTTTTTTTTTTTTTTTTTTTTTTTTTTTTTTTTTTTTTTTTTTTTTTTTCCAAAAATGTTTATTCATGAAAAATTGCATTTACATTACCAAAATTATTATTTTACACAGAGAAAAAAGGGATAGGAGACATTTATTGCATTTTTACAATTCCAAAGAGATAGAAGACAGCAGAGAATATTTAAATACTTAGTTTACCTGCACAATCTCATATATTTTACACGAAGAAAAGGAAATAGAAGAACAGTTCATACACATTTAAGGGGATAGAAGACAAAATGTTTTACGAGACAAAGAGTTTTCTAACTAACTTTAAATTTAAATTCATTCATTCTTTTTATTTGACATTCAATCCTAGCATCCATACATATTTAAATTCCAACTTTAAATTTAAATTCATTCATTCTTCTTTTTTTTACATACATGCTTAACATCCATACATATTCAAATTAATTTAAATTTAATTTAAACATGTATTAACCGTAAACATCCATTATTAACTGTAAGATATTTAAAACAACGTAATATGGAGATATTCTTTAATGCATTTCACACATTTTAGGGATAAATATAACCACGTTAAACGGAATGGATACGTAGTAATCATAAGAACTGGGTAGTTAATGTAATGTTTGAATTTATACATACGCCTATAAATTCTTTAGTCATATAAAATTTATATAATTTTCAACTACTTTTTACAGTTTGATCAGTTATAAATTGTAAGCAATTTATTTTTTTCTAAAAGAAAAAAAAAATATATTAGCTCTAATGAAACTGGTTAATTATCTCCCTTTAATTAAAAAATGTTTCCACATTTGATTCAATAGTCATGCCTAACAAGGTCTGTTTCGTAATATAACAAATAATACTGACTAATTATTATTTTTATATATAAATTTAACATTATGGTATTCATTACATGATTTAATTATTAGAGGATTAATATCTGTATTAGGCCAACTATTATTGTCTCGATATAATTTTGTATTGTTTTCCAATTTTATAATTTTCTTGTTATGTCTTTGACTATGCCTTTAATGCATATTTATTGTACATATTGTTTATACTATTTGGCAAAATAAATAGTGTTCATTTTTCATTGACGAGGACTACAAGATTTGGCTACTGCACACAGAGGTGCGTTGGTTAGCAAAAGATGACCGTTTAAATATAATGTATGAGACTTGGATTCCGTGCACGAGTTTTTGAAAAGCAAATGCGATTCTTTGGGAGAAAATCAATCAGTTTCTCTAGGTCTGTGAGTTTTGGCAACAATTTTAGTATTTCATTCTTATCAACCTCTTTTGTGGAAAGTGGATTTTATGCTAATACCATTTGGTTGTCAAAAAAACAGAAAAAAAAAACAAGCTGCAAATAGTGAAGTGTGGAGACCTAAGGCTTTTGCAACCAAAATGAAACAAATAAAGACAAACTGTTAGCAACACACCAGGCAAACAATTCACATTAATATAGCCTCTTGTTTAGGTATTTTTTTTAAATCTATTAATTCGTACAAAATGTTTCCTTTTCAGTTTTTTTTTAAAGACAATAAATAAGAACACAAATCTGGTCGGCCTAAATAAAAAATGCAGAAACATATATTGACCCTTTGTTAACATTTGTCAATTAAAGGGAGATAATTAACCTTTTTCATTTGAGGTAATATTTCATTTGTTTTTCTTTTATAAAGAAACTGAATGGCTTGCATTTATAACTTTGGAATGATATGATAGAACTGTAAAAATTATTTGAAAATTGTATAAATATTATATGACTAAAGAATTTATATGAATATTTTCAAGCATTTTAATAACTACCCAGTTTGTATAATTACTACGTATCTATACCGCTAAGTTATTGTGGTTACCACTTTACAAAGAATTTAAACACATTAAAGAACATCTCGGTAAAACGAGTAAAATTAGTAATATTAGCCGATGTTAAGGCGACAGTCCGGTGAACCAACCATAAGACGAGACGGCCGCATAACATATTTGCCAAGTACTAACCCCTACTTCATCGAAAAGTCATTGCGATTCTTATTTGTTCAATAATATGTATGCCTATTGTTGGGGGATATCAGATATTTAGTAGCACTTGCGTTTACATCATATTTCATCCAAAAACTAATCGATTCAAATAGCTGAGTTGTTGAAATTATAGCAGGTACGTATGTACCGCCCACTTGCCCTTCATCGCCCCCCAATCGCCCCCGGGAATGTTATCGCCCCCCCTAAAGCTTCTCATCGCCCCCGTTGATAACCTATGCTCTAGACCTATAGGAAAACATTCCAGAGTTTTTTTTTGTTTTTTTTTGTTTTTGTTTTTTTAAACCAAGGTTGGAACCCCAGACAAATCGGAATAGCATTGAAGCCCATAGGCCGCTTCGAATCCCATACATTCAAAGTACTTATACTATTTTCTCCAAATATTAGTAAAAAATGTACACAACGTTGACATTGCTGGTGTGTTCAGAATGTATTGATTGATCACATATCATCATCATCAGGTGCCAGGTCTGGAACAGACATCGGGCGATCATGACTCTCCATTTCTCTCAGTTGTTAGCTGTTTCAAGGAAGCCTTTACTGCTTACAGCTAATGTTTGTTGCCCATTCGTTCATGCTTTCCACGCGTGTTATTCTCTGTCTTCCTCTGTTGCTCCTACCGAATTTCTTTCCACACAAAGCTAGTCTTTCTATTCCATTTTTCCTATAGTCGCGAAATAATAATTTCTTTTGTTTGTTCCTTATAGTTTTGATGAGTGATCATGTGGCACATGCTGTTATTAACACCTCAGCATTTGTCTTCTTTTCAGTTTATGATATTCTCAACATCATTGTCACACACACACACACAAGATAACGTAAACACCAATACTACAGGTATTACAATAACCTTAGGCTATAACAATGTAATTAATAGATTCATAGTCAGAGACGAGGATTAGACTACTGAGGGGAGAGGGGCTTTATTTGGAGATTAAACAAGGATATACGAAACAAATAAGATTTAATTTTGTAAATATATATATATGTCCAACAAACAAACAATGCCAAAGCCGCCGTGACCCGAGAAATCCGCTTCACTGTCTTGGCAATATAACACGTTTTAACACGGCCATGTTGTTATGATATCACCTTGTAATATGATATATTTTGTAAGTTTTAATAGGACATTTCGTAATATGGCAATATGAAACGGCATGGCAAAATGTTTTTCTGTGTCGTAAATAAAAGGTAAATAAAAGCCATGGAAATGAGATGTCTACGTAAAATTTTTAACATCTCCTACAAAGATCGAGTTACAAATGAGGCTGTCAGTGAGCGAATCACCTACGTCACCGGCCCTCATGAGGATCTACTCAGTGCCATTAAATCCAGAAAACTCCGATGGTATGGGCATGTGGCAAGAACCGAAGGCCTGGCGAAAACTATCCTGCAGGGCACAGTGCGAGGTGGAATAAAGAGAGGCAGGCAGAAGAGACGATGGGATGATGACATCAAGGAGTGGACCGGCTTGTCTCTTGCAGACTCCCATAGGGCGGAGCAGGACCGAGACAAATGGCGTAAAATTATCCAACTGTCAAAACATGGTGCCCCAACGACCCTCGCTCGGGTTATGGGATAGAAGAAGAAGAAATAAAAGGTTGTCTCGAGATGATATAACATGTAATTCGTGATACACTTTTCATATCATTTAAGATTATTTTTAGAAAGTCGACAGTAATAATAATAATAATAATAATAGTGCTTGTATAGCACATAGCTTGTTGATGACAGTTCTATGCGCTGACAACAACTAGGGAGTACATACAACGAACAACAGACGAAAATGTATATTATATAAGTACTAGCACGACATCCTGGGTTCGACCCATGGTGCAAAAAAAAAAAAAAAAAATAATCCATCGCCGACTTGGAGAGGAGATGGGCGCCACCAAGTCTACCAAAAATACAGAAAGGACTAATGGATACGCAGTGTCCATTAGCTCCCCCCCCCCCCCCCAACGACAATAACGGTTAAGGGAATGGCCGGGCAGCGCGTTCAACTAGCGTACTGTAGGTCCTGGGTTCGAAGGCTAGGATTTTATCCAGGGTCTGGAAGGTGTCCCTGAAATTACCCAGCTCTCATGAGTAACTGACATTAGTTGGGGTAAAAGTAAATGCGACTGGGCATTTGTATCGGCCACACAATCTACTAATATGTCTTGGCCACAGATTCCGGAACGCTGTTTCAACGTCCCTATGGATCAATTCGGTCTGACGGGAATACTTTAAACCAGTGCTTTTTTTTGTGACGGTACGCACCGGTACGGCGTACCGGCACCTTTTTCAATGTGTGGAAAAAATATTACTTTTCTTGTATTTTAACGTTTATTATTAATTTATTATATTATTAATTTGTTAAAATTGAATTATTTTAAAATTGCGCGCAATAAGAATTACAATATAAAATGCGAAACTGCTTTAAAAGTTAGGCAATCCATCACTGAGTACCGGCACCTATTTTTTTTTTAAAGCACTGCTTTAAACTCATAATAAATATTATTTTAGCTTTACAATTTGAACAATTATCCATACTCAAAATGTGTCGGCAAATAATCATTAAGTAAGTCTGTACAGTACAATTTTAAGCTGAGATGCTGATTTTTTTTTTTAACATTATCAATTAAAATTTGGCTTATCCAGTACAATAATATTTTCAAAATAAAGGTGTGTTGTTGTTGGTTTTTTTTCGTTGCGTATTCATTATGCTACTAATATTGTTGCAGGTCAGGACTAAGGTGATGGTCTGCCCCTGGAGAGTCTTCGAAGTCGGCATCCACCACGTCAGCAAGCAGAACAGGGAAGAGTGGCGCACTCACCAGATCGACCCCTCTGTCGCCTACCTCCACCACTACAGGAGGTGCACCTCTGACTACAGCATGAACTGCTACACGTACGAGGACGACAGGATCGTCGCTGACCGGTACTCAGGGAGACTGACCGAGAACTTCAATTCGGTTTTGAAACAGTTGTACTCCAAAGGGATTCTGAAGAAAAAGTCTTCGTGATGTTTCAAGGATGATGTTCTAGTTTAAGGAAAAATGAAAAAAAAACAACTCAAATGTCCCGTTTGTTTTCTTTCATTGAAATGATGACGTGTTTTTAAAATGTTGAACCAATCCATACAACTCACTCTATCGTCGCCAATGCTTGTTACCGGCTGTTCCTGTGGTTAGTAGTACACCAAACTGACAACAAAACGGACGGGTTCTACTCCCTGCAGGAAATTTGGGCCTAGGACGTACTAATCTTCTACCCAGAAAGAACGTCTGCAGACCTATAATCTGTTCATACCAAAGCTGGCATACGTTGTTGAAAATTGTGTTTTTGTGAATAGTTTCCGCAGTGTTGATAACTTTGTTAACCTTTTTCCAATTCATGCTGACAAATAATTATTGATGGATAATACATTGTCTGTGATGTTATACGTTTGTTATATTTCGGTTTTTCTTTCCTATTTATTACAAAACAGTATTATGTCAACGGAAAAAAAAATTGGGGGTGGGCTGCAACGTGGTCTAGAGCAGGTGTCGGCAACGTATGGCACGCTGTGCCAGACTAGCTATGGCACGCGATAGACCCCCAAAATCTTAAAATCTTAATTTATCCTATACATTACAGACGCTCCTCTATAAAGTAGATCATTGAGAAAATGAGTAGGATGACTTACAGGTTGTTGGCATGCTGAATTAATTAGGAATCCTACTTCCGTTCACCATTATCAAAAGGTTGCCGACTCCTGCTCTAGAGGCAACCCGTTGTCTCGGGTTTAGATCCCGATATCAACAAAAATGCGTGTATTGTTTCCGGGTTCTAGGCCTTGTCTGTCAAGCTCAGTTGGGTAAGCGCATTTGCATTGCACTTTCCACGCAATCCCATTGTATGTAATGGCTAACAAAAAAAATATAATTTATCAGTTTTTTGTCTTTCTTAACGAGCTAAATTGCCCGGCGTTGCCCGGGGGGGGGGAAATAAAACAGGCCTGTATAAGCTACAGATAAAAAAAAATATAAAGTACAATAAACAGAAGGCTATAAATCTAATAATTAAAATAATTTTTTATTTTTTTTACTAAAGACTTATAGGAATGTAATTTAAAATCAATATTGTAATCGGGTAACTAATAGGATTGGTTGAACACAGACACAGTCTACTTTATATGTATAAATAACGGGTCATCCACAAGCGACGTCAGGCAATAGTTTACATTCCAGTTTCCTGCTCCTCTCCAAATTTCAATATTGCTTGTCCAACGCGTTACTTCACTCCCCCCCCCCACCCTGTCCACGTCTGTAGTGTCGGTGGTCAAGCGACAGTGCTTTGAGATGTCCTCACAGTGGGGCCAGGGTTCTAATTCTGGATGTTGAATGGACACGTGTCTCCAAATCTAGCCAGCTTTGGCTAAAGGCATTACTGGGGGGAGTGTGTGTGTGTGTGGAGGTGGGCGGGGGGCGCTGGTTGTGAAAGGTAATACATCTTTTCACCCAGAAAATTGCCAACTGTTAAGAGTATCCAAGAAAAAGAAAAAAAAATTACAAACTACTTCATACATGGTAACGATCTAACCTAAACTAACAATTAGGGATGTTAAAACCGGTTGTTTTCCAAAACCGGTTTTCGGTTCTATAAAACCGGTTTAAAACCGGATTTCGATTCCCCCCCCCCCCCCCGCGCAATATCACAAGATACAGGCCGGAAAAGCCAAAATGTGCGAAGTTTTGTAGGTGTAGACTATTTGAAAAATAGTTCAAGTGTAGACTATTTGAAGAATAGTTCAAACTTAATTAGTAGGCCTATTTGCAGGGCATTCAAGGGGTTGATTTGTGTGAATAGAATATGATTTTGTACTCTTTACCATAAAATTCTTTAGAACTAAAGAAAATCTGGTATAAAACCGTTAATAGCTTTCAATTTTTCAATAGTGATAATCAAATTACCGATTATCGTTGACCATATATTAAATATTAAGAAGCATTTGAAGAGGCATTTATGGTAACCTGTAAAATAATGTATTGAAAGGTTTCGCGTAACACAAATCAAAAGAATGTGCATTTAATAGTGCCGTTAATAACAAAGCACAGACGCGGTGTCTAGCCGAATAGTTCAGGGTCACAGGGAAGGGCAAGTTTGCGACTCCATTGCGTATATCATAGAGCAGCGGACATCTAAAAGATGAGCCGACAAGTAAAAACATAAATGTTAATTGTAACTGTAACTTAACAATTTGTTTGATGTTGTTTTTATCGCAAGTCATAGTTGGCATTGGAAAACACAAGAAACACAATATCTAAGACTAAATAGTGCTAGCAAGGCATTTCAGGAATTGTTTTGTGCAAATCCAACTTTATTTATTAAAAATATTTCCATTAGAACACACACAAAAAAAGGGTCTTCTACTTGAAGTAATGATTACCTTCCAACTGCCAACCAACAAACCGAAATCCGGTTTTGAAAATCAAAACCGGTTTTAGGATTCAAAACCGGAATCCGGTATTCCGGTTTTCGTTTAACATCCCTACTAACAATGCAAAGTAGGCCTACTTACGAGTAATAATAAATAATAAATTATCTTGGAACTTGGAATCCACATATTGATGAAGTAATTAAATAAGACTAACCCATACAAACTAAGTTTTTATTATACTGCCTTTCTTTGTAAACTAAGTTTATAATAATATTTGATTTATATTTTGATAGATTAAAATAAATATACCGGTAAGTGATATCATACCTTATGAATTTCCACACTGAGCTATATATACATGGAGTGCTCAAGCAATTAAAATAGAGAAGAAAAAATGGGAGAAAATGCGGACTTGTTAATATAGATAGGTGCACCCTGTCCTGAACTATATATACATAAAATTACATAAAATTTGAAAACTTTTTGTAATTGCGTCATTGTAATTTGATAAAAATTAACTATTTTATATAGACTTTATATATACTGTTATGGACTGTCACTATGATGACTATTATTACGACTCGTTAAATCGGATTCAATGAATATAGTTGTATCTTTATTAGAAGTCTCTAGATTCTGCTAATCTGTAGCCCAAGCTAGGGGTTCTTTGACTAACAGGTCTATGCAGTAATGTAGTTATATTCGGTATAATTATCTTCAACACCTTTCTCAACAATGATAGATCAAACAACTCCAGTTGTTGAATAAACAATTTTATTTAAATTGTAGACTCAATATAAACGATAAATAAATGCATCAACTGATGGCAACATAAGAGTTTCATTAAATGGCATAAAATATACAAGTATCAATTATAGCGACTTCTCTCTACAAACTTTCAAACTGAACTAGCTTTAAGGAGGTAGGGACTTTACAAAGAAAACTATTATCGAAGATTCTACAGGGTCCTAATACGCATTTCAATCTGCGATCCAGAATCTAACCTTCAATTTCCACGGGGCTGGACGAATTATTTTATTTAATCCGCCCTCAGGGCATAAAGGTCAAACCTTGGACTCTAATACGCACTTGTTAAGAGGTCAATGCCTTAGTACGTCATTCCTCTATGACCGACATACGTAACAATACTCTCTTATACTAGTGTTGTGTTAATTTAAATAAGTACCGGCTTCATTTTTTTGTCAAGTAGGCTACAAAGATGAAATGGTTGATCATTTGTCTGAATAATTCTTTGAATACCACATACGCTTATATGTGTTAATTAACTGAGTAAGTAATTTTAATGTATAATCGTCATCATCATTGGCTCCATAGTCTCGAAAGACAATTAGATTTGCGCTCCTGTGATTTGGCCAGCCCTGCAAAATTGACTGTGCCTGTGGAGACCTATCCTTGAGAGACAGGCTCTGTCGCATCTCTGGCACTTGAAAGCTGGACCGTTGGAGATTGTTAGGGGCAGCCTACTTTTCTTCGCTGCTCGTTTAGCCTCCGCCATAAGGCGAAGTTTGCCCTCTGCCGCATTTATACCGGTGTGTAAGGTGCCTCTCCAACTATTTCTGTGCTGAGCAAGGTTCTCCCAGTTTCCGACCTCTACATCTATAGCCTTTAGATCACGTTTGCAGACGTGCAATAATAGTATATATGTATTATTTAGACGCTAATTTATATCAATATATAGTTCAGGACAGGGTGCACCTATCTATATTAAAAAGTCCGCATTTTCTCCTACAATTTACTTCCTTTGAGCACTCCATATATTAGAGCTCAGTGAATTTCCACACTAAAATTTTGCGCTTTCTTTTTTTTTCTAGCTTTGGCCCGCAAAAAAACATAAAAAGATAACTCGCTTTGTTTCGGCTACATTGTGTCGTTTTCATTCTATTTATTTCGTTAAAACGAACATAAAAATCTGAAAAGTTTATTTACTGTCGTCTCTTCGGTAGAGGCAGCCATGCTTGACTTAAAATATTTTCCTCGATTCGCAAATGGGTCGAATGAATTCGTGACTATTCCAAACGCTATGACGCTGAACATTTGATAGAATGTATTCTTAGTCGGGACAAGTCTGCTGACCAAGTTTCGGCTCGATTTGACGACGGGAAGTGGTAAAAAAAAATCGACGCAAAGCTTCGCAAGCAACCAGACAAACAGCGCAAGATAATAGAAAGGGAGTAAAAATATAAAAAAACATTAGGGGTTCATAAAAGGGAACATTTACATATGTAATAAGGACATACAAATATGTAATAAGGACATACAAATATGTAATAAGGACATACAAATATGTAATAAGGACATACAAATATGTAATAAGGACACACAAATATGTAATAAGGACATACAAATATGTAATAAGGACATACAAATAAAATGCTATATCACATTTAGTTACGCCTAATACTAGAATATGCAGCATCTGTCTATGACCCAACAAGTAAAAAAAAAACATTTTTAAAATTAGAACAAATTCAGAAAAGAGCTGCAGGGTTCATTACTAGTGAATATTCACAACTGACAAGAGTAACACCAATAACTAAATTATTAATTAAACCTAGAAACACTAGAGGACAGACGGGCAAAGAGTAAAGTAGTAACAATACATAAGGCATTCAATTATATATTTAGAAATACAACCCAATAACAACCTGCTGCAAAGCTCAGATAAACATAGATACAATAAAACACTTTCCTTATCCTTTATATGAGAACAAATGCATATAAGTACTCTTTCTTCCCGGGTGGCAGTCGGGCATGGAATGGGTTGCCTGAACAAACCAGGAAAACTAGTAACTTAACATAATTTAAAACATTAATAAAAAATGCAAGACTAGACTCGGACCACGGATGAGCGTAGGACGCAATAATCTTCTTTATAGAAGGAGCGTCTGTAATGTATAAGATAAGAGCCGTAGTACAGCCGACCATGTTGAGAGAGCCAGGGATAAAAACACTGTGCAAGTTCCTAGTCTCACAAAGCTTGAACAGATGTCATTAGAAGTTGTATGTTACAACACCCCCAATGATGACAAGATTTTAGTAAATCTTACGCCTTTGGTGATCAAGGCGTACGACTAAACAAGCGACAGTCAGATCTGCTCTTTTCATTAATGTGGAAGGTATTGATGAGCAAGTAATCAGACAAATTAAGTAGTCAATGTATTGTTTGAAAATTGACATATAGATTGTTTTGTCATATATTTTGTATATAATTTTAACTATCTTTACAGAATTTTTTTTTTCTTAAAGTTATAATTTGTATTACATTTATTGTTTAAAAAACACATAAAACATGTATAATAGTATTAGAAATATTGACACAAACTAAATGGGCTAATTACCTCCGTTTAGATAAATTAAGTTTTCACATTTGATTCTAGCGATGCCAAACAAGTTATGTATCTTGTAACTTGTAATAAAACAATAATTATATCTATTTATTAACTATTCTTTCTTTATACAAATCCAGTGTTGTTATATTCGTTTCAATATGTAATTATTATAAAGATATAAAATTAATTTAAGTGAAACAGTTGTAAAAAAAATATTCCTGCATTGTTTAAGAAGTTCATTTTTATATATTAATAGCTACAGCAATTGCATACCGATAATATAATGATAGTATATAATGATATGATATAAGCATCTTATATTTATTGAAATAATAAAACGAAAACATTTGTTCTAGAATTAATTATATGTATTCTTAATTAAAGAAGTTTGAATGCATTTACTATGTATCAATTATGTGCGCCTTGTCCTTGAATGCTCTTTGTTAAATGTTTAATTTCAGATACATATTTAATCACTTCTGAGTGATCGAGTGTAAGTGACCTCTTTGCAGGCTTAAAACAGAAATTCCTTTGTGATAAAAAAATATGTTCACATATGTTAAATAACAAGCTGAAAGTAGAGAAGAATGCCTGGCAGTTGAGAATATCAGATAATGTTTCTGAGCAGCTTTCTTCTAGACTTTTTCAGAAATTGAGACATTTTGGTGCCCATTATTCAGATGCTTTAAATTCAGATTGCTGCCTCACTAAATGGTCATTATTCCTCAACTAAAAAAAAATATCCAGACCTATTTAGGTAGTAGCGTAAGATCAAACAAGTCAGGCTTAATGAGGTATAAAAACATGTAATGTGTCCATGAATTTAGAAGTCTTGCATTTGGTTAGGAAAACCCACTTTGTAAGCTTCAATGTACTTCTGAAAAAGCTTAAGATAAGATAAGATTGCTTTATTGTTCCAAATAAATGGAAATTTGACTTGATTACATAAATTCCGTCTTTCAGCATACCGGTAATTAAAACAATATTAAAGAACCATTTGTACTCAAACACAATAGACATTCGCGCACACTATCATACCATTTATCATACAAGAAAAAGTATCAGCTATTGAGCCATTGTATTTCCTGGCTGACTGATAATTCTTTTGAAAGATTCTCACTGATAGTGGAACAAAATGTAATGTATAAGATAAGAAGATAAAAGAGTTCCTAAATCTCTCTGTTCTTGTCCTTATTGAAAGAAGCCTACCACTTCGACTAGATGTGATGTAACTATCGTGAAGCGGGTGTGCATGATCTTGGATGATTTTCTCAATCATAGACAGGCACCTTGAACTGAATAGATCTGCAAGAGATGGTATTTCTGTCTGTGTAGTACAAGAGGCTTTGTTTATTGGCGGTCTATCCGGTGTTTGTTCAATGTGGTGGTATTACCACACCAGCAGGTGATAGCGAAGGTTATGATGCTACCAACAGTCGCCGAGTAAAATAGATTCATAATAGTTTTCTCTCTATGAAATGTTTTTTGTTTACTAAGACAGAAAAGTCTTTGGTGCATTTTCTTACAGAGGCTTTGGCAGTGGTCAGACCAAGTCAGCTTGTCAGTAATTGTGACGCCAAGATATTTATATTGCGAGACTTGATCTATTAATTGGTTGTTTATTTGTAAATCAACCAGCTTGTGTTTCCCCTTAACTAACTTTGTTTATTAATCTAAATATTAGGGAAGTAGGCTACGGTACTTCAATGTTTTGAAATACCTTACGCAGTATTTTTTCACTGATAATTGCAATGTTTACAAAAGTTTACAGGGGAGACAAATTCATGCATTTATAAATCAAAATAAGATTCTATTGACTTGAGAGTGATGAGAGAATTGTTTAATAATTAAAATAATTCATTCTCCTAATGCTGATTGAAACAATTTCTCAGTGCAGTCTGTTGTTTTGTTTTTAATAAAAAATAGTTTTAAGCTAGGTCAATGAACTAAACTAAAGATCTAAAGTAGGTCAATGAACTAAACTAAAGATACAAAATAGGTCAGTGAACTAAAGATCCAAAGTAGGTCAATGAACTAAACTAAAGATCTAAAGTAGGTCAATGAACAGCCTTAGCTAAACTAATGATCCAAAATAGGTCAATGAACTAAACTAAAGATCTAAAGTAGGTCAATGTACAGCCTTAGCTAAACTAAAGATCCAAAATAGGTCAATAAACTAAACTAAATATCCAAAATAGGTCAGTGAACGAAAGATCCAAAGTAGGTCAATGAACTAAACTAAAGATCTAAAGTAGGTCAATAAACAGCCCTAGCTAAATTAAAGATCTAAGGTAGATCAATGAACAGCCATAGCTAATCTAAAGTAGATCAATGAACAACTCTGGCTAAATTAAAGATCTAAAGTAGATCAATGAACAACCCTAGCTAAATTAAAGATCTAAAGTAGGTCAATGAACAGCCATAGCTAAACTAAAGATCTAAAGTAGATCAA
Organism: Anisus vortex; assembly: GCA_949126835.1. NCBI lineage: Eukaryota > Metazoa > Mollusca > Gastropoda > Planorbidae > Anisus > Anisus vortex. The sequence continues at coordinate 8,923,161 of OX421497.1, forward strand.
TAAACAGCCCTAGCTAAATTAAAGATCTAAGGTAGATCAATGAACAGTCATAGCTAAATTAAAGATCTAAAGTAGGTCAATGAACAGCCATAGCTAAATTAAAGATCTAAAGTAGGTCAATGAACAGCCATAGCTAAACTAAAGATCTAAAGTAGATCAATAAACAGCCATAGCTAAACCAGGGTTCGTACAGAAAAATGCCTCAAAATTCCAGGTGTTTTCCAGGAGTGTTCCAGAAGTTTTTCAGGAGTAATTTTTTGGAAAAGCCAAGCTGAGCTCTTTAAAAAAAAAAAAAAACCTCGCTACACAGATATTTTTTTGTTCTACGACATTACGGGGACTTATATAGCCTACATTCTAAGTTTGGATCGAAAAAAAAACAAGATTTAGTAAAAAAAAACAAACATGGATTGGCATCACTGGTGTCATCAACGTTTGCGCTGGGAAATAAAATGTGGCAAAGAGGGTTTTCTGGAAAAGTGAAAGTACAATCTAAGAGCAGTGATTACGATTTTTTAATTAATAATTAATCTCCCACTAAAAATAAGGAGTTTTTAGTATTTTCCCAGGACTAAATGCAGTTTTTCCAGGAGTTTTAAGGTCCTGGAACACAACTTTTTGTTTTCCAGGAGTTTCAAGGAGTTTCCAGGAGTTGTACAAACCCTGTAAACTAAAGATCTAAAGTAGATCAATAAACAGCCCTAGCCTAGCTAAATTAAAGATCTAAGGTAGATCAATGAACAGCCATAGCTAATCTTAAGTAGATCAATGAACAACTCTGGCTAAATTAAAGATCTAAAGTAGATCAATGAACACCCCTGGCTAAATTAAAGATCTAAAGTAGATCAATGAACAGCCATAGCTAATCTAAAGTAGATCAATGAACAACTCTGGGCTAAATTAAAGATCTAAAGTAGATCAATGAACACCCCTGGCTAAACTAAAGATCTAAAGTAGGTCAATGAACAGCCCTAGCTAAATTAAAGATCTAAAGTAGATAAATGAACACCCCTGGTTAAATTAAAGATCTAAAGTAGATCAATGAACACCCCTGGCTAAACTAAAGATCTAAAGTAGATCAATGAACACCCTAGCTAAATTAAAGATCTAAAGTAGATCAATGAACAACTCTGGCTAATTTAAAGATCTAAAGTAGGTCAATGAACAGCCCTAGCTAAATTAAAGATCTAAAGTAGATCAATGAACAGCCATAGCTAAACTATGTTAATTATCAGCCCTAGCTAAATTATCTAAATTACAAATCTAAGCAAGGTCAATGAACAGCCCTTACTATTAAACTACAGAGCTAACATGGGTCAAAGAGTATCTAGCTAGATATAGTTAAAATACTAGCCTGATAAATGTAAGGCAAATAGAAAAAAGATTTAGTTAAAATAATAAATAATTCAACCAAAATCAAACATTGAAAGTATTTATTTCACTAAAATCAAACATGTTTTATTACAGCCTGTTTAAGTCATCAAAAACAAAACGTGTCCACAAACATAAAATGGAAACACATTAGACTTAGACATGTGTGTGTGTCACTATCAATCAACATGTACATCTAGTTGATCATAATTCACTATCGCATTCAACAGCCAAAAAAACAAAAAATAAACAGGAGGGAGATGATGTGCAACTTTCTTATATATATATCAAGCAGCGATATGCTGAAAACAACTAACTGGCAGTGTTTTGTACAATGTGCTGTTTCAAACGGATAACCAACATCCCCCAACTTTCTGAGAGGTGGGTTATTCAATAAACATTTTTAAAAAAAATTTGCTAAGAATAAGCCGGGGACTTTAAATACAAAATTCTATTTTTTAAAAATAAATTATTGTGCTAGTCATGTGTCACACTATTTTTCCAAAGATAATTTTTTTGGGGGTAGGGGGTGGGGGACAGGGGGGGGTGGATTTTTAAGCAACAATTTTATACTGTGTTCACCTCCCCTTGCCCATACCAAAAACTGCACTAAAAGTAAAAGACCTCAGGTTTGAATGCAGCTAATGTGGCATGCCTGAAATACTAATGTCAGATGCTGCATTTCTGATGCATTCTTTGGACAAAAGCAGGAGCACAATATAGAGAGTTGTAGTTGAAACCACAGCCGTAAAACAAATATTTTATTCTAATTATTGAATTAGAGATCAACAAGGGGTTGAACCCAAAAGATATTATATTAGTCATAGGAAACTATAGGGGCATGAAATAATAATAATACATGAAAGAAAACTGGCTTTGACTCCTACAAAAAAAAAACTACTAGTTTTTGGCAGTGGTGTGTCACATGATCAGTGAATAAGAGCAGCAGGCCTTTTAGAGACAGGGCCAACAGAGTGTCTTCAGAGATAACAGGAAGGAGGGTGTGGGGTTGGGTTGGGGGTACAGGGAAAGGGGAGAGGGGGTAAGCTCCAGGGGTCACGTGATCTTGAAGCTGAATTCGTTGGACAGAGACATGGCATGGTCCATGGCGTGGATGTTGATCAAGTGTTTGCTGATCTGTTTCACTAGTTCTCTGTTGAAAGATACAACAAGAAGAAGAAACACTGTCAAGTCATTATATAGAGATATAATTAGTACAGATTTAACACTGGGACTAAATCTTCAGTTTAAGGACTGGACATCAAAACACACAAAATGCAGTCCAATATTTGTATCTAAAGCAATACACGGGGTTAGGAAGGTTTATTTTGTTTACATATTCACAGAAAGGGATGCTTCTCTTGAGTCAACAAGCTTTTAAGCCTTACATAACATCAAGGCAATCCATCCTTGACATCCAAACCAGCTCACACTTTTTTTTTAAATATAATTTTATTTTTTTTCAAGTAAAAAAAGGGAAGATAAGGACATTAGGCTGCAAACTTAACTAGAGGTTTGTTGGATGAGGCACCAGCAGCCAAAGTTTGGATAGGTGCCAAAGTGACTTTTCCTTAGCACATTTACTTAGTAATAAATGAAAACTAACGTTCTTAATAAGTGCCAATTTCGACCCAGGGGCCACAGGCACAATTGACCCTAGTTACTCCACTGCAGTGTTAGGTGCCCTAATTAACACAATGGGAAAGGCGCTGAAGGGGGGATATGATTGGACCACAGTTTCAATTCACCAAACTCTCACCTTCCTTCCAGCCTCTCAGCATCCTTTTCCAAGGCAGTCGCTTTATGGAGCGTCTTAGCTGCAGACACCAGGTAGCGGCACAGGTTCTCTAGCTGCGGCAGCGAGGACTCACCTTCCAGGCTATTGAACCAGTCTTTGGGGAAAGTTGAAATGATCTGCAGGAGCGAACAACACACACCAAGTTAAAAAAACAAACAAATACAGTGTAACCCGGTTATGTTACCGGTTATGTTGCCGGCCTAGTTGTTTGCCAAAAAGCGTCAAGATAACGGATGATTGAGATAAACGAAAACCAATATGGCGGCAAAATATTAACATGTACTTGAAATTTCTTTATGTGCATGATGTGCGTTAGTAAATTAGAATGTATATGCACGTGATTTTGAAGTTTTTTTTTACACAACAGCATTGCCGTTATTTGTTTGATGAATAACAGAAGGTAATTCGACAGCGTCCATTAGAACCACACTTTCATTTTTTTTTTTAAATTTAATTATTGGACAATTTTTGTAATTTAAAAAGCGAAATAAAATTAATTATTCAGCCATTGAATAAATATTCTGCCCAAGACTATGGTGAAAGGTCTAATCCTTTATTTTGTTCTTTAAATAGACACCCTTCATTGAGGAATATGGTCATGGGGATCGAGATAACCAACGTTAAGTGGCAAATTTGGCCTTCTTTTGTGCTCGAGATATTAGGGTTCAGCGACATAAAAGAATCGACATAACCGATGAGAAAATGCTAAGACAAAGAGAGAATTTGGCTGTTCCACTTCAAAAATGTCGACTTAATAGGGTTGGCGAGTTAACCGAGGTCGAGATAACCGGGTTCAACTGTATTATTTCTAATTTTACACTTAAAATTTTTTTTTTTTTAATTACAAAGTTATTTTACTGGCTTAAACAAATCTGGTTCAATATAGATGAAAAAAAAACGTCGACGCAATAGGGTTGGCGAGTTAACCGAGGTCGAGATAACCGGGTTACACTGTATCTAATTTCTCTGACACCCATTGCATATAGAGCATGTAAATGTAAAATAACAATTTGTTAAGCACAGTCTTAATGGGGCATAGTGGCAGAGCGGCAGCACGTTCGACTGGCGTACCGAGGGTCCTGGGTTCGAATCCTGGTGAAGGCAAGGATTCTTTCCCGTGTCTGGAGGGTATCACCGAGTCTACCCAGCTCTGATGACTACCTGACCTTAGTTGGGGGTAAAGTAAAGGCGGCTGTGCATAGTGCTGGCCACACAATCACCTAGTATGCTGTGGCCACAGAAACTGGTGAACTAATGAACACTGCCTCTCCGGCCCTATGCTCAATCTGGTCCGAAGGGTACTTTACTTACTTTTACTTAAGCACAGTCTTATCTACCTACACTTACTCCACTAAGTTTCCTTTGATAAGTTTGATTATAATGTAAAAGTAATCAATAATAACAATTTGTTAAGCACAGTCTTAATGGGGCATAGTGGCAGAGCGGCAGCACGTTCGACTGGCGTACCGAGGGTCCTGGGTTCGAATCCTGGTGAAGGCAAGGATTCTTTCCCGTGTCTGGAGGGTATCACCGAGTCTACCCAGCTCTGATGACTACCTGACCTTAGTTGGGGGTAAAGTAAAGGCGGCTGTGCATAGTGCTGGCCACACAATCACCTAGTATGCTGTGGCCACAGAAACTGGTGAACTAATGAACACTGCCTCTCCGGCCCTATGCTCAATCTGGTCCGAAGGGTACTTTACTTACTTTTACTTAAGCACAGTCTTATCTACCTACACTTACTCCACTAAGTTTCCTTTGATAAGTTTGATTATAATGTAAAAGTAATCAGATAAGTTTGATCATATATTTATATAAGCCTGTCTATAAATTTGATCATATTTAAAAAGTAATTAAAGTTTGATCATACATTTTATATGAGCCTTTCTATAAATTTGATCCTATTTGAAAAGTAATTAAAGTTTGATCATACTTTTTATAATAAGCCTATCGATAAATTTGATCATATTTGAAAAGTAATTAAAGTTTGATCATACATTTTATAATAAGAAAACTATGTCCAGCTATGTAAAGTTAAGGCTCAACTCACAGATTGACATTTATGTAAGGCCTCCCTGTTGATCTGGGACGAGACCAGGCCGATCACAATGTACCTGTTCAGCAGACCAGACAAGGCCAACTTGTACAAAACTGGGGCGGCAATCAGGCGATGCCAGGACAGAATATTGCCCAGCAACTGGAAAGAAAGGTAGAAAAAAAACAACTCATTTGTTAAATTTCATATGGTTATTCATTTATTCCGACGTCTATTGAAATTACATTATGATATGAGAAAAGAAAAAAAAAAGACATTGACTCACCTTTATACAAGTCCAAGACTGGCGGTGGAAAAATACAGCAGGACCCGAGGATCTATTTTCTAAAACACTGTGAAATAAAAAAATCCCTGTATCTTATATGTATAAAAACAATCCCTGTATCTTATATGTCTAAAAACAATCCCTGTATCTTATATGTCTAAAAACAATCCCTGTAGCTTATGTCTAAAAACAATCCCTGTATCTTATATGTCTAAAAACAATCTCAAACCCGCAACAGGGGCTGTTCCCTACGCGCTAGCCACCGGTGTACTCTTAATGGGAAGGTATTGGTTTAAACACTTCACCAGCTTTGAAGTCTATGGTTACAGAAGTAAATCCCTGTATCATAATTTCCTATTAATTAAGTACTTAACAGGTCCAATGGTTTAAACAATGGCTGACTTATAATAGGGCACAATAATGTTTTACGGAAGGTGGAAAGAGGAATAAAATAGAGAAGATCTATCTATAACAATCCAATGTTTATTTTACATTCTGGAGTAGCTAAATTCAATTTCCACTTGTAATAAACTACATTGAATACATTTATATTACTAAGTGTTGATGTAAGTCCTGACTCTAACTTACCTTAGCGGGTACATGGGCATAAACACGTCATCATCCAGAGTCTTCTTTAACCTGGACACCACTGCTTCCAGATAAGCCTGCACCAACAGAATGTAACAGTATAAAAAGTCTACCCCATAAGGTATTCTTAGGTATAGTATACAATCATAATCATTAGACAAATGCTATCAAGCAGACCATTACTATCACATGTCATCTAAATATAATACGATGGGGAATGAGAGCAGGATGTCAATACTAGTCAGTCACATGGTAAACTACTTATCTTTTATTCTAAAATTATATCGATAAAGCACATATGATTACAACAGACATTTTCTTATCATTCTAGACCAGTGGTTCCCAACCTTTTTTTTTCTCTCCCGTACACACTTTTCATTTAAAAGTACTCCTGCTTTCCAATACTGCACAACTAACTCCAATTATTTTTTTTATAATGAGAAAAGCAATTTAATTGAATACAATAAATCCATTAACTTGTATATGTGCATTGAAAACATTTCCAGTGGAAAATTTCTTTGCTTTCCACCATGCATATCTATCTATACACTATTTATCACACATTTGTGAGTATCTGATGATTAAAATATAACACTTAACAAAAAGCTGACCAGGTAAGAAATTTTTTTTGGCTTTCATAACACAATTCAAATGTTTCTGAACACCTAAAAATCATATCTATTTATCTTAGAATAAAATTTCATGAATGGATTCATCTACCAAGTTCTTGCAATCATTTCCAATGCCACTTTTTCATTGTTATATGCCCATCTCTATACACAAAATGCATTCTTTTCAAACAAGGAGCCATTAAATAAAACTGCATGCTTGTAATCATTTTAAAAGAAAAGGTCCATACCCTAAAGTTTTTATTCAGTGCGTGGACAGTGGGGTAGTCTCTGCACAGTTTGAGAGTTAAATTCACCAGCCTGGCAGTCTGTGTTGTAGACAAAGGATCCCAGACATTCTCAACAAGAACTGAATAAAACAACAGTGGAATGGATTGTCAAAATGATATTGTCCAACACAGCTCTGACAAAATGTTTTCATTATGATGATGTTATTTTTATACTTTTATTTAGTTTATGACCCGCTAACATTTATAATGCTTATACTATAGTATACAAGCTACATTGCCCGGCGTTGCCCGGGTGAAAAAAAAAACAGGACTGTATAAGGGGCAGATATTTTTTGTATAAACTAAAATTAAAAGAAAGCTATAAATCTTATATTTAAATTATTATTTTTTTTACCTCAGACTTTTGGGAAAGTAATTTAAAATAAATATTGTAATTGGGTAAAAAAATAGGCAAGTATTTTTATTTAACAAAAATCTAAATTGCGCGTAGATTTACAATGTCTTTTGTTTTTAGATGTTTGAAAAAAAAATTGTAGGAAAAAAAGGTATAGTCTAACTGGAGAATCGAACCCGGGTCGCCGCATAGCCATCCGCTGCGTTAACCACTGAGCTAGCAAAGACACGTGTTTGATGTGAAATATTATTAGACAGTATATAGGCCTAAGCCTAGATAGGTCAGTGACACAGAACTCAAGTGTTTTCAAATTGACCTATGGGGATCGGTTTACCTACAAACACTGACTTTTTATATATATAGATAGTGACATCAAACTCAAGAGCTTTGTCTAAAATCGGTCAATGATAATCGGCACTACATGATAATCTGTCCTAGATTTTAGACAGTTTTTCTTCTTTTACTGACTATAGGGAAACTCGCCTACAGAGTCAAATGAAATGTCTTCTCCGTATCAAATGATGTAGAATCAGCCACTATAAATAAAAAATAACACAACAACTTACAGGTCAGCTTTGGTAAAATAAGTTTCTCCACAATTGAGGGTAAAAGCTTCAGATCATCGTCAGATTTATCCATGCTCTCCCCTTCTTTGTACCCTAGGAACACAAGGGAGTTAAACCAAGAGCTGTCTTCAAAGTCGATGGAGTCCTCCTGAAACGTAAACAAGAAGTGTGAGTGAATGTGCAGGACATCAAAAAGACTTAAAGTAAACATCAAGTATATCAGTCGGTGGCTTTAACATAAACAAAGTATTGTAGCTTATACGTAGCCATGTGAATGAATAATAATCAAACACGAAAATGATATCAAGAGAAAAAAATTTTAAAAAAATAAAAACAAGTATGAAAAATTATTAGTGCTAAAGAAATAAAAAAAAAGGATACCCATCAATTCAGCAAGGGCAAACTTTTAATTTATTTTTTTTAGCTGATTGATATCACCAGTAGCCTAGATAATTGTTAGAAACAAATCTGACAAGAACATCTATCAGCTGTCAAATTATATGACCTAGCTTCATATATAATTAATAAGAATGAGTAACTTATGCCCTGTCTGAATTAGTCGATAAAATTTTCAATTACGATAGAAATAAGTACATTTTAAAAAAATGACTTAAATACACTTACAAAAAAAAACAATACAAAAAAAAACAACAACAAACTACAACCGTTGACTATCTTACATCTAAGGGATTCCATAGAACAAGTTCTTTCCTGATTAAGGGATTGAGTAGTTTGGGCAAACACAGCCCAATGTAAGCCTCCCTGTAGCTGTCTCCGTAGGTGAACTTCCAAAGCTCAAACTGATCCTTCACACGTTCAATATCTGAGAAGTCTTCCACAACATCAGTAAATAGTGTCTCCTGGGCCTTGGTACACTCATCTGTATTGGTAGAAATACACACAAACATACACAAAAAATATAAATGTTTTAATATATAATAAAATAGAATTAACAATGTAGGCCTTTATATAGAATTCAAACCATATACCAGTAACTTGAAAAATACTTTACAGAAAGAAATTATAATTCTGTTATAACCAGTGGTTGAAAAATTTCCTAGAACAGATTCCACAAAAGACATACCGTTTGAGGAATCGTATATGCTTATATATTCTATTGCAAGCTATAATAATAATTTACAATTTAAAGAAGCAGTTCACTCAAACTGGTCTGATGATAACAAACACTGGTAATGGACCTCTCAGCCCTTTAACAGGTTTGATATATGTTTTAATATCTTTTATTGTGATTGAAAATGTCACCCAACTGGGCAAAATATATTGCATGAGAAATGCATTCTCAAGAGAATTCATCGACTAGTCAAATGGAACTATTTATGTTAAATGTTACAAATGTATCTATCAGTATATACATCTCTATAGAAAATTATAACACATTTTTATACAAGTGTTCGTGATTGATGTCACTTTATTTATCACATTCTCTTTTTTTTATCAGGCTCACCTAATTCAGAATTGAACTTCATCTGGATCTGACTGCTCTCTTCATCATCGGAGGAAAGACCATCATGGTGGCCCACTATATTCTTGGCTTCCCTGGCCCTTCTGCGTCTGGCCCTGTGATACAATGATTAAGATAATATATGTCCAAGGCAAGCAAACTGTTTTTTAAATTAACCCTTCATAGACCAGTAGATACAAGGCAAGCAAACTGTTGTTTAAATTAACCCTTTGTAGACCAGTAGATATGATCATTGTAATAATGCCTGAATAAAATATTTTCTCTTTGAAGCAACTTTACCAGAAAGTGTTAAATTCCGACATGCCTACCCCTAAGGACTAAAAAGAGGAACAATCTTGATGAAAAAGAGGATTTTTCAACAAAAAAGCGGAACACCCTTTATGTAACAATCTTTTATAACAAAAAAAAAGAGTAACATACCCTTCTATTTACTATTTCACTGTTTAAAATGTAGGTAGGCCTACGTTTTACAGACAGTTCGCAATCAATCTAGATCTAAGACCTTAGAAGAGCTTAGTACAAAGAACATTAGGCCTAAATCCACGTTTTTCTTTGCTGAATAAACTACTCTGAATATTCCTTCCTATAAAACTGTCTGTTTTTTTACAGTTTGAACAAATCAGATTTGAAGTTTCTGAGCCAGGACGTTTAGACATTTTCACAATCTTAGCAATACAGTAAAGGAAAATAAGATGCATTGCCAAACACGTGTGATACCGCAAAAAAAAAAAACGTTAGAAAAGACTAGAACATGTCTTTTAAAAAACCCAGAAAACCCAAGTAATAATAATTATATCATTGTGACCTTATTTATGCCTTTGATTTATCAACCTAGACATGGACTATATTTCAAGACATGAAAAACCCAAACTTTCCAATTTGGCCTAACAAAACTAGTAAAAAGCGTAACGGCGTAACAAAGTGTGTTTTTTAATCAAAAAGCGGAACAAATACGCCAAAAGCGGAACGGTAGGCATGTCTGTAAATTAATGTCAGATTAAAATTATATTTGAGTAGTTCTCTTGCAAAAGGTGCTAAGTCAATAAACAAAAGATTTTTCAGAAATAAACTTTTTATGTTATGATGATATGATATCAAACATTGTCAGATATATAAAACTTTTTCAAGGTTAAACTTAAAAAGCAGCATATAAATAAGGAAATATTATTGAATACTCATTTTTATTTTAAAAAGTAAGTAAGCACTTCTGCAAATGAACTGCTCATTTTAAAAACAAAGGTTAAATGGAAAATCTGTGTTTACCGTCTAGCCTCCCTTTCAGTGGCTCTCCTTTGCCTAATCTGTTCTTCTTTCGCCTCAACATCCAATTTGACGCTGGCAGTATCTGGTTCACACAGACAAAAAAAACACAAAAATTGTATATCCAAACCAAAAATGGATATTTACAGAACAAATATTTCATTAGTAACTAATACTACTTCCTCCCTAAATGCTTAACTAACACAATGCATTTACTTACCCAGAAGAAATATATAAACAATTTAAAAAACAAAAACAATGATAAACACAAGCTAATAATAAGGACATCAATATAAAGAGATCAATTACATCTTGGATTAAATCAAATGGAATTGTAGTAAAACAAATCGAAGTTATTGAACCTTTGACTGTATCGGATTAATGATATTAATTGGTTACATTATCCCTTCTTGAGTTATATCTCTGGCCCCAGTAAATTAAGGGAACTTAACTCACAACTACAATCATCATTTGGTGACTGGCCACCAAATTTCAGTTGTTGCTTTTTTTTATGACAATTTTTGGTAAAATATTTGTTACAAGCTACATTGCCCGGCGTTGCCCGGGTGAAAAAAAGAGGACTGTATAAGGTGCAGGGTGCAGATAAACTATAATTAATGATGTGAAAAATTATTAGACAGTATATAGGCCTACGCCTAAATAGGTCAGTGACACAAACACACATGAATTCAAATTGACCAATGGGGATTCTTATGCGGACAAACAGTCTCTTTTTATATATAGAGATAATACCAATAGTACAGCCAACTAGTTTAAAAAAAATGATGTAAACAAAGGAAATAAGACTCTGGTCATTCGGTTTACCACACTATTTGTTTGTGAGATTTTGACAAAAAATATATTGTTATATGTTCATGGATCTCAAGAGCATTCATTATGTATCAAATATATTGATGAATAATTTAGCAACATAAACTCGTTTTGTTTAAACTACTTAGATTGAAAGTACCAACATTATTTTTCATATATTTTAGTTTCAATGCTTGAGTTGAGAAAAATACCCTTGTATAAAATGATATATTACTTTTTAATAGAATGATATTAACCTTTGTTTATAATGTTTAAGTATAACATTGATGAATTATCTTGTAGTATAATGTATTATTGCACATGTCTGCAAGATTTCATCAGTCTCTACACACTATTCCATAGAAATACTGGAGATTTTCCCCTCATTTAGAATGTCAGTATCATATGACATATAAAACAACTTGTTAAAACTAGTTGATAGCATACAACTTAGATAATTATCTGAGTATGTGAGGCAATTCAAGGTCTCAATTGAAGGCAGTGTTTAATATAGGGGCAGCACACCTAGGATAACGTACATAAATATTCTGCCATCCAAGAAAATAATGCTTCCCTGACTGAGGCATATTCATGTTTACCTTTCATTTTTATCACTTCAAACTATCCAGAAGGGATATACTATGTTTCTATGTCAATAAGCAATTAGAAAAGTGACATAAAAACTCTTTGTTCATAATTTAAGGAGATTTCGGTGTTGATAATATCAATGAATTATTCAAGTAAATATAGCACTTGAGCACTGAAAATCTCTAGCATTGTACAGTCACTGTATTACTGTCTGAACTTATGGTCAAGCAGTTGTTTTTGTGAAATGTTTACATAACAATACATAGTAAATGTGAGCTAATCCACTAAATGGACAAGAAGAAAGAGCATAAATACCGACTTGTCATGTACTCTCTGCACTGGTCCTGTACGTCCTGCTGTCTACGTTTAACTAAACGCTCAGAACGAGCCCTCAATAAATTATTTACGCGCTGCTCCAGCTCGACAATGCTTGGGACCTGGATGGGCAGAACAACAGTGAACTCATTAAGTAAATCATTTTTAGTTTTAGTTGACATTGGCTTCTTGGGTCAGGGTACTCTTTTGTACTGGGTTCAGAACTCAACAAATCAATCACTAGATGGTAAGTATGCACAATGTCCAAAGGTGCTTATCAATTAGCATTGCCCAGGTATAATTATATATATATATATTTTAGAAGGTAACAATCTGTAAACTACTTCGACATGAAACTAAATGGCTGCAATGTACATCTGATACTGTATCTTCTTAGAACTAAATTCATAGATTAATTTTTCATTATAAACTTTTACAAAATTATCAATTTTAAGAAAACTGGAATTGGACATTTTCTGGTGGAAACATTACATTTCTAGCAAACAAATCTGTAAATATAAAAGCATTACAAATAACTCTCAAAGAAAAGCCTTATGATTTCTAGCAAAACCATCTGAAAAGAAAATGAAAAAAAGTCCAATAGTTCAATGTGTTATTTTAGTTTTCTTGTCACTCCTCACATATCCTTGCCTGTTGTAGACATTCTAACAATTCACTAGAACTTTCCCTACATAGGAAGGGATGTCCCTCCACAGAGCAAATACATAATACAACTGATTTGACAGTTGAGAAGTTTCCCTATGCTCTTACTTGACATATATTTTAAAACCTAAATAGCTACAAAGGTGATGATTTTTGTAAATATTCATTTTGGTCACAAAAGAGATTAAAAAAGCTGATTGATACAAAAAAAAACTTTTAACTTTTATTAAACAAAAAATAGTTAATAGTACACAAACATAAGTGAAACAACAAGACTGTTATGTGCAAATCTTTCTTCCAAAATTGATAAAAACCTGTCTGAAGAGTCTATGGGACTAGTACCCTCTCTGTCATCTCCTCAATAAAAGAGGGTTTTCTCTCTTTAAACCAAGAGAGTTGAAATCAAGCAGGCATGAGAATGAGTCAAAACAACAAGAATGGTGGAGGGACATACCTTCTCATTGAGGCATTCTACCAAGTCTCCAACATACCCCCTCAATTCCTGGAAAAACTCAAAGCGCTTCTCCAGGCCTGGAGCCTTCTGCTCACAGGATGTAATCATCTCTCTAGCGTCGCCGATGTCATATACGGCCTTGTCCAGCTCCAGCTTGTGGTTCCTGTACACCATGTCCATAGTGCTGAGCCTGAAAGTGAAGAACGCCACGCATGATTCTGAACAATAGACTAAAATATAATCAACCCCCACGAGTCTGAACAAAAAGGTTTTACTTTATACCTTGACATGAACCTGAACAAAAAAATATCATTGAATACACCTGCGTGAATCTGTATCACATTTTTTTATACATCCGCACATACCAAAAAAACCTACTGTGCATAATTCACTTCATTTGCAAAATACCAGGAATTGATTCATCCCAGCCGTTGGCTGCTTGCAATGTGCTATTGTATTATTTTAACAACACACAATGTTGTGGAGTCCCAATACAACATCAAGTTGCAATAAAATGCAATCAATGCATTACCCCTTAAATTCTTTTGTTTACTTTTATTTAATAAGACTTAAGATGATTTGAAAATTATTAAATGTATTTGATCGGTTAGATTTAGGAAGGCTGTGAATTAGAATAGAACTATTGCGTGGTTGAAATTCTATATACAAGCAGCCATTGTTAATTTGACCCAAGCCACTCAGTTACCATATAACTTTAAAAATGGTTTTATGACATTTATTATTATAATGCCAGTATACTGTATTGTTCAACATTTCACTATCAGCCCAACGTATGTAACAGAATGCTCCATTTGAGTTTGGCCATTGTTATATTTACATTGTTTCTGGAGCACCGCTCAGATATTGGAAAAGCCTTGACCTTACCGTTCTTCTAAACGTTTTCTAACAGACTCTATAGTTATATCAGAGATGTTCTGAGACTTGGAGAGAGCAGAGAACGGCTTCAGCTCAACGTGGGCCTTGCTGGCGGCCCTTGGCGGCGAAGACGTGTAGAAAGAGACCCCTGTTCCCGGAGACATCGTGACGTCATTTGAACTGTTGACGGTAGGAACTTCTACTCCTGGAATCTAGAAATCAAATGAAGAAAAAATAACACTTAACGAGACCTAGTAAAATCATGAGGCAAGTAACTCAAGTCTAACACCTTTGTCTGTGGCTTCAGCAACAAATTGTGTTGCGAGTATGGTTATCATCATTCTTAAATCCTTCGTATTTACATTGTTTGTGTATGTATGTATGTTTTTGGCTGGCGTGTGGACCTTTGGATGGCTAGTTGACCACTTCAAGTCAGCTTATCGAGCTGAAACTCGACACGCTTTTCAGTCGATGAAAACAAATTTTATCAAATTTTCAGTCACATCCTCTATCCCAACCGCTGAAAATCATTTTTACTATTTGTTTTTTTTTTTAATTACACTTTATAATTCATAGTACTAAATCAACTAGTGATCTAAGTGTTTTCCCTGCACTAACCTGGATACTGACAGCTTTCCTGATCTGTTGTTTCTCCCACTCACTATCATGGTCACTGTCCTCATCACTCCCTGCACACGACAACAAAAAATACAATGCATTATTTTAACAAGAAAAATAACACACTTGGCTTTTTAAAAAAATTTAAAATGGCCGACATCCTGGCACTCTTGCACCCACGGACAAAAGTTTATAGAGTAGCCAGCGCAATTCCATGCCACAAATAATTTTCTTAACAAATGTCAGCTGGGCTTAAGAGTTGTGTAGAACGGGGAAGGGATTAGACAGCCTAGGGAAAACCCCAAGGTTTTTTTTTCAGAATCAATAACTTAGAAAAAAATAGCTGCTATACTACAGCACCCCAGAACCCACACAATTTCAGGTAGTTTTGGATTTACCCCCAGGCCTGCCAAGTCAAAAACTTCAAAATTAGTAGTGAGCCACCCCAAAATTAGTATTTTAACCCCCAAATTAGTATTCCTTAGACACTCAAATTAGTAGTCAATTAGTAGTAATTTATGTAAGCATTTTTCACACGACATCACAGTGTATTTATTTCACTCATATCAATTTCAAAGAAGCTTTATAAATTATAAACTATTTACAAAGAGGTATACAACTATAATTTACTATAGGCTACATACACTTACGACATGCCCCAACGACCCTCGCCCGGGTTATGGGATAGAGGAAGAAGAAGAAGACATACACTTAAGCCAAATAAGCTTAGGACAATTACTTAGTCAAACTGACTTTTGTCTATCAAGAAGCTCCTGTGACCTGAGGTGTATAGTTTTGATCAAGTGCACCAGTTGACTTGCTTTTTAAAACAAGCATGGCCTCTAATAAATGACTTTGTAGATAAGGAGGTTGATTGAATATCTTTTTAATTTTTTCTTAATGGTTGATGATAAAATGTTAGTAGGCCTACACGGCCTACTGCTAGTTTTCTCTTTGCTAAGGGTTCAGCCATAGCCTCAAAAAGAAAATCGGAGCCTATGTTTTTTTTTTAATTTGTAAAATTTGTAATGCATTTAAAGAAATAATAATATAGTATAAAGTCAAAGTGTAGGGCTATAGGCTACTTGGTATCTATACAATTTGCTTCTTGCAGAAAACCTATTGAGAATTGCCTGAAATGGCAAAAGTTCTTAAATAGGCCCTATGTAATATAGAGCTGCAGGATATATTATAATATAATGAAGCTAGTAGGCCTACAATTATAATAAAGGCCAACTAATATAATATAGAATAAGGCATAGGGGCCTACTATTTTAATTCAATTGTAAATTAAATGTGTTACTAGAATTTTAGAATTAGACTCAATATCAATACATTTTTAATTAGAGACAATTGTTAGCAAAGAATTTGAAAGAAGCCCTTAGCTGGGCTTGGGCGCTTGGCTTATCCGCCTAGCATTAGTCCATTAGGCTTCATTAGCCCTACTCTCTTGCCTTGGCCTTAGGAGCAACTCCATCACTTATTTAAATGCAACTTACGGCTGTAGTTTTTTTGCTTTTTAACGAATGTCTGAGAAAATTTGTAGTTTTTTTGCCAGTTTCATAATTTTGTAGTCGGACCTAGTTTTTTGTAGAAACTATGAAAAATTCGTAGTACTTGGCAGGTCTGTACCCCTATCCCTGGGTTGTTGAAATAGCACTACAATGTTCCGCAGTACAAGCACTACACTATAATCATTGAGTGCTCCTGCTTAAACTGTCAGTCTGATCTCACCGTGCTCTGCAGCCAGAAAGTCATCCCTCATTTGCTGTCTCTCCAGGGCAGCCTTGTCAATGGTGAAGTTCATCCGTTCATCTTCTTCATCATCACTTTTATCATTGTCGTCATCCCTGTAGACGAAGCACACACAAAATTATATTGTATATAAGGAAAGGACAAGTAATTGTTAACAATCACAGGTGAAAATGCACAGCACCATCCCAAGGCTAGACATTAATTTATGTTCATTATTGCTTAAATACGGTAGATTAATTACATGTATCTAGTATCTATATTGGTTATACTGTAATCTTTATGTTAATCTTTTTTTTTAATCCATCCTCTAATCATTTAAAATAGAACCCATAACAAGTTCTACTGTCAATCATTTTAAATAATTGATTTTCTTTACTTTACAATGTAAAAACAAAACTAAGACACTCAAACAGAGCATACAGACTTTGTCACTATTCTTGAAGCATTTTGTTCATTAATATTTAAAGCCTATTTTTATGTACAAACTTAGCAAAAGGTGTGCAAGACAGAAATATCTGTCTCAAAGGACATTGATCTATAATGTTCATATAAAGAAGAATTACAAGAAGTATCTCTCGTCCAAAGATTAAGCCTTGGTTATATCTTACATATATATGTACATTCATTATAAATGGAAGCTTACCATGTCCTATTTTATGTATTTGTAGTACTTTAAAACCATTAAAAAGTGAACAAAACGGGTGAAGGAGTGTTGCTTCCTTAGCTTATATACTGGCTAATGCATCATGGCTACAAAGTGGACATAAATCTCCTACCTGACAAGTCTAGCTGTTGAAGATTTATTGGATTTAGCTTCAGCCTCATCAAGTGGTATAAAGTTGTCCGTTTCCCTTGCCATTTGTCTTTGCTTCCGTATCAGATGGATGGTCTTTGCATCTGGTATCTCACCTCCTGTAAATATCAAACAAAGCAAATAGAGGCAAGGGCTTGTTAAAATGTTCGATTTTATACTCATAATGCTAATGCTATTCAAGAAAACGGAAAGGGGGGACAATTTCATATTCAAACTGCAGAATGTTGTCGGAGAGTTTTGCTAAACAGGTCTAAAGTGGCTATAGCCCTTGGTGTTTAAAAGAAAAATAGTAGATAATTTAACTAATGTGAAGTTTTATTTTAATGCAGCGGTTCCCAACCTGTGGGTTGCGACCCCTTTAAGGGTCAAATCACCATTCCACGCGGTCGCCAAAGACCACCAGAAAACACTTATTACATTTTTCGCTGGTCTTAGGAACCGAGACACCTATACCTTATTTGTTTTTTTTTGAGGAACATGACATTTAACCAGACAAAAGGCTTACATTTTTTTTTTCTGTGAACAAACACTTGACCAGCGACCAAAATAATTTTTGGATTGGAGATCGCCACAACATGAGGGGCTGTATTAAGGGGTTGCAGCATTAGAACGGCTGGGAACCATTGTTATAATGGCTAGTTAGATCTACATTCAAGATGTCAAAATAATCACCCAGTTCAATTGATGTGGCATACAAATAATACAATTGAATAGTATGGCCAGGACATTTTCCCTTCAGTGGACACTTTTCACCAAGGTAATATCAGAACTAAGTAGGCTATAGAATGGCCCATCCAATTAAATATTTATAACTTTTATATAGCTTGACCGATGATTTACACCCACGCCCTACTAAATAATCAATACACCTTTAAAACTGAATAGTCTTACTTACTTGCTAAAATAGCTTTGAAAGTTTTCTGTCCATCATCATCGCTGTCCTCCAACTCTTCAGCTTCTTCTCCGTTTAGAGTTCGGAACTCCTCTCTTAGTTTCTAGTGGGAGGAGGAGAGGCATATACAATATTAATTTAATAACAATAGTAATAACAATGACTATTTATATGGCACATCTTTCCATGTAATTGAATTTAGCATGCTCAGTGCTCTTTCTTTCAAAAATTCAGTTGCCAATCTTAGGATTGGGGTAAGCACAAAAGCACTAACCAAAGAGAAAGGTCTTCAAACTCTTAATAATAATAATAAGAAGACTTATATAGTGCATATCCCATTGGGAACAGTTCTATGCGCTGTCAACGGTTACAGACATAGTACAGACAACGAATAAAAATAAAAATAATGAAATAATAAACTGCTAGTTGAATAGGTAGGTCTTCAGCCGGCTTCTGAAGGTCTCAAAGCTAGGGCTCTGTCGAAGTTGTAGTGGGAGGGCATTCCATGCGGACGGGTTTACATATGAGAATGCCTGTTCGCCAGCGGACACCAGTTTCACACGAGGGATCTGAAGTGTAAGTGTATCAGAAGCCGAGGAGAGTGGACGGGATTGAGTATAGAGCTCAAGACAGGAGCGAAGGTAGTTGGGGCCAGAGTCATTCAGGCACTTATAACATAGAGACGCCAGTGCAGAGATCTGAGCAGAGGAGTAGTATGCGTCGAATTCTTCTTCTTAAGGACCAGTCAGTCGGACAGCACAGTTCTGAACATGTTGGAGGCCCTGAAGGGAGGAGGTCGAGTGGCCAGCCAAGCGCGAATTGCGGTAATCCAAGCAGGAAAAAAGGAGAGAGATGACAAGCTTAACACAAGCTTCCTTGGTCAGATAGGGACGGATGGCGGCAATGCGACGCAGATGGAAAAAGCAGATTACGGTGAGGAAGGACATGTGGGGCTGCATGGACAGCGTGGAGTCGAGATAGACGCCAAGGCTCTTGACAGTCGAGGAGAAAGGTACTGTTGCGTCTGCCAATTGGAGATCGGCTGCAGTGAGGGACACGACCCTCTGTCTTGTTCCGACAATAAGAGCTTCTGTCTTCTCACTGTTCAACTTCAACTTGTTTTCCGTCATCCAGTTCTTTATGTCCAGGAAACAGATGGAGATGGAAGAAAGGAGCCCATTGAAGTCTTCAGGCTTAGCACTGTTATAGAGCTGGGTGTCATCGGCAAAAGAACGATATTTCAGGTTGTTGCATTCGATGACAAAGGAGAGGGGTTGGGTGTAAAGGGTGAAAAGAACTGGGTCGAAAACAGACCCCTGTGGCACACCATAGCAGACATGATCAGGCTGGGATGATAAGGACTCGGTCATGATGGTCTGGAAGCAATTCTGAAGATAGCTCGTGAACCAGGGGAGGGTGATGTCGTGAATGCCAAACGTAATGACTCTTTTGACTCACAATACCTCAGTGACTGAGGCAAGCTGTTCCACGCTGGAGATGACGCAGATTTAAATGCACGCACTCCAAAAGATTTCTTTTTGTAACTGAGGTTACTGGGAACCCAATTACTGGGATGAAAAGCGCAGACCCCTTGGTGGCACTTCTTCTTAATAATCTCCCAAAGATGGGATGGCACTAAGCCACCAACCATGCATTATTAGCATATAATAGTAAGTTACAACATTATAAAAATAATGTATTTTGTGTAGTAAAATACAAATAAAAGAGCATTTGGAGTTATAAGGTTTTAAGAGAGACTAGAGTTATGTATGTATGTATATTATATATACACACACAATGTAAAAATAATAACAAAGTCACTCCGCTGCTCTCACCCTTATTCTTTCTTCTGCTCTAGCTTCTTCATCCTCTTCTTGCCTCTTCTTCATAGACTCTTCACTGCTGTCGTCTTCATTATCACTGTACCTGCCACTGTTCCCGTTGGGGCCATGATTGCGACTCTTTTTCTCTTTCTTTAACTGTTTAGCAATGCGCCTGCTGTGGCTAGACTTTTTCACCTTAAACACTTCCGTGTCAGCTGAAAAAAAAAAATAATAAAACAATATTGACGTAATATTTTAGTGTCAACATTAAATTAGATACCTTGACACTCACTCATTCATCAGGGCCTTAAACTGCTTTTATTCAATCTGTATAATTAGACATCAAGAGATAAAAAAAAGTTCAGGCTAAAATAAACATGTTGACTGTGACATGTTACTCAATGTTAATGTTAGGCAAAAAAGGAAAGATATTTTCTGCTAAAGTAGCCTAAAGTCTGAAGAATATCTTGACTAGAGGCAAAGACATCTTTAAATATGTATGTATAAATACCATAGCCTAGCCTCTACTAATA
The DNA here is from genome assembly GCA_949126835.1 of Anisus vortex. Taxonomy (NCBI): domain Eukaryota; kingdom Metazoa; phylum Mollusca; class Gastropoda; family Planorbidae; genus Anisus; species Anisus vortex. The sequence continues at coordinate 8,943,942 of OX421497.1, forward strand.
AAATAGTCATAGTCATAGCCTATAGATTTCAATATTCATCTTAATTATTTTCATGTCACAGTTTCTTAAATTTGATGTCAAGTTACAGTTAGACGTCACCTAAGCCTAAGAGACCCTAAAGTATAGTGGCAGTGCAGTGAGAGTGGTTTGTTGAGGCTGTGGCAACCCAAACGGCCCAAACCCATTGTCATTGTTTAAGTTTAGTACTTATTACAGTGGTAGTAGGTCACAAGCCTATATACTATATTATATACCTACTACTAATAAGGTATACTACTACAGACACCTACACCTGCAGGCTAATCTTACTCCTCTATTCTTTCTATATATATATACAAAACTAAAATTTAGTCTAGCTGCCTCTAGCCTACCCTCTTCTTCTTCCGTTTCGAAACTAAGAATGGTTTTAGTGGATTCTTTTTCTTTCGGCTTTGGTTTCTTTTTCTTGTCTGCATCAGGCTTTGTTGGTGCTGGTAGCTTTTCGTCAACTTCCATAGGTGTTTCCTTCGAATCATCCTCTTTGTCGGAATCGACATCCCCACCTTTACGTCGGAAATTTCGCTTAGGTTTCTTGAACAACGACGCCATTTTAATTCTATAACGCTATTTTCACGATTCATCACTAGCCTGTATAAAAAAATGGTACGATCCTATTTGAACGATTCGTTTTTTTGTTTGTATTAGCATCTTTTATACATTACAGTTTCATCATAATATGAAAAGTTAACAAAAACCATTTCTAGATAGAAAGATATTAAATTAAATATCATTTTTCTGACCTATTCCCCCGGATATAAACAGTCAATGATAATTTTAAAAAATGTGTGTAGAAAATATAATTTTAGCCTGTAAGTAGACATATAGATTATAGAATTAGGCCTATCCTATAGGCACTGTAGGCAAATTATAGTTATATAGACTATAAATTATAGGCTACTTAAAATGTAAAGCTAATTTCCCTGGCGTTGCCCGGGGAAAAACTGTTTAGGCCCTATGCCTATAAAAGATAAAAATGTTATAAACTACATTGAAAATTTTTTTTACAGTGTTAGGCCCTACTCTGTAAAAAATGGTGAGACAGACAATATTGTGGGTAGGCCTAATTAATATAATTTTGTCGAAAATACAGTAGGCCTAAATTATTCCCGCCTCCAATTAAAATGTTTACGGTACATATTATTTTACAGGTAAGCCTAAGTACGTTAAGTGCAGATTTTGGACGGTTTGCTAGCTGTGTATGCCTACTTCCGATGCAACGATGGATAATATAAATATAATATGATGTTGCATTTAGCATGCTCACAATTCAGTTAGCCTACATGCCTACATGCAGATCTTTTATACATTACAGACGCTCCTTCTATAAAGAAGATTATTGCGTCCCACGCACATCTGTGGTTTGAGATGATGGGATGTGGAATTGAAAGCCTATAGTTAGACCACTTCAAGTTGCTATAAGGTATCTTACACCCACCCACCCCATCCCTTAAAAAATGAAAAATAAACAAAAATGCGAATGTTTGAAAATAAGGATAACCGGAAACTAACCTGGTCATCGTCAGGTACGCGTTTTGATTAGGCTTTTAAATCATATAATAAATGAATACAAATATTTGTATATAACTTTTTTCGTCGGCAGTGTCACTCGTAAGTAGCCTGCCAAAGCATAATGTTAAATATTTACCTACTTGAAAAGTTTTACTTAGCTATATTAATGGTATTTAAATTGTTTTAGATCTCGGAGTTTAAGTGCCAGTATCACTGAGTATCTTCAGTAGTCAGTAGTATTTTGAGCAGCCTGACTGAGCCTGCGTGTATCACTAGGTCACTAGACTACTAGACTAGACTAGTAACTAGATCTAGATCTAGTTAACTAGTATTAAAATTACTAGAATCTAGTACTAGTATTGTCTAAGTATACTTTATACTAGTATCAGTCAATCAATAAATCAGTACTTAGACTTAGACGACTTAGTGACACTTAGTCTGACTTAGACAGCCAGTAGACTACGTAGCCGACGTAGGACATATCTTCATCTACTAATAATAATACTAATAGACTGATTAGTCAGTGATAAGCCAGTGATTAGACTACATGGAGTATCATTATGATGGAGGCGGCCTTAGCATTACTATGGCCTTAGTATGGCATTAGTGCCATTTAGGCGGTAGTGGTAGAGTGGCAGACCTGCCTACCCGTACGCTTTGGGCGTATTTTCGTACGCTTTAGGATACAAAATACGGCTGTTACACCGAGCGTCTTAAAAATACGACTTCTTGAATAAAAAAAATAGGATTTCGCAATTTTTCATTTTATTTCTTTTTTTTTTTCGGTAATTAGACGATCACGAAATCGCAGTTACATAAAACCGATGTTTTGACTGGTGGAAAATGGATAGATCTATCGTCTGTTTCAATACCTAACTTGTTACACAGCGCGGCGACCTTGACCTGATATCCTTTTTCCCCTCTCGCAAATATCCAAATTCGGCTGACAGGAAACCTACACCGCGTGCACGAAATCATGAAACATAGCAGATGACGAAGAAGCTTCCGACTCTGCTCCGAGTAAAAAAGCGAAGGTGTAGGCTATTCTGCTTGGGTGCAAGAGTTTATAGAGTGCCGGCTATGGCCGGCTTGCCGGCCAATTGAAGTTTTGGGAAACTATAAATTAAATGATCAACTTTTTTCTTTAATGAAAACTTAAAAGGCGAAATAAAATGCATGTGTGATTCTATATTTATTTTTAGGTCAGGGTTACCCTAGTTTTTGCTTTCGTGGCTCGGGGTAATTGTTATAGGCCTACTCGTGCCTCCTGAGTTTTAAAAACTTTTTTTTAGCGCAATCCCGTAATGTAGCTTTTTTGGACTCGGTAGTTTCATAGGCTATAGTCTAGAACTATATAAATCTCCAAGAAGTCTACGTTTTTATGGTCTGACACGGCAATCGGTAAGTAGCCTAAGCCTACTTCACGCGAATTTGTTTTTAGGTCAATCTGTAGGCTAGTTCATGCACGCTTTACTCGCGGCTTTCTTTTAAATTCTTGACGTTTTATTTTACTAACGAAGAGATTAAAACATTAAAACTCTTTTCTTTATCAGCCTACTAAAACGAAAGCAACTATTTATTAATAGACTTGATCTCGGCTCAACGTCGGGGTTTCAATTATTGCTATCAATGATTCAATGATGTAAAATCGTCACTATAAACTTTATGTAGAACACGGAGCTTGCTGTATGCCCTACATTGTTAGTAATACCTAACTTGTTACACGGCGCGACGACCTTGACCTGATATCCTTTTTTCCTCTCTCGCAAATGTCCAAATTCGGCGATCAAAAGTATGTCTGACAGCAAACTTACACAGGGTGCCCGAAATCATGAAGCAGGTGACGAAGAAGCTTCCGAGTCTGCTCCGAGTAAAAAAGCAAAGGCGTATTCTGCTCGGAAGCAAAAGTTTATAATAAATAAATATTCTATGAAATATAAGTACTTGCATGTGTCATCCAACAGTGACACATCGGCACACTGCACTATTTGTCATATCGACTTCTCGGTGGGACACGGAGGGCTCTATGACTGTAAGAGACATGACGAATCGGAGTTGCACCAGAAACTGGCTGTTGAGAAAGAAAAGTCTATGCCTATACAAAATATTAGGTCTTTTCTTGTGAAGCCTGAGCCCGTCGCTGGGGAGGAGCAACTTCAGCGTGATGTGACTCGTGCAGAAGCAATGATTTGCAACATCATTGTGGATAATAACTTGTCGCTGTCGTGCTCTGATGTGCTGACAATGGCTGTGGCGTCGATGTTGACTTGTTGATGCAAGCAGAAGTGGCAGATGTCAAATTGCAGTAGTCTTGCAGGTTCAGCAATCTGGAATTCATCAACAGATTTCCTGTCCTGGTCGCCAACACCTCACTAGACAAAGTTGCTGAGCAGTTCTGCCTATATCAATCTACTGATGTGTCAGGGTAATCTACTGATGTGTCAGGGTGCATCAAGGACAGAATTGATCGCACGTGGTTTTCTATTGCTGAAATGAAGCATGAAGATACTGACAGCTTTATGTTTGAAGACTTGGCGAATGTGATGCTGGGGCTTCTCACCATACCACACAGCAGTGCCCACTGCGAACGTGTTTTCAGCTGTGTCAGGAAGAACCGGACACCACAGCGTTCCTACCAGACCATGGAGAGCCTTATGGTGCTCAAGTCCCGGCCATGGGCATTTTGGAGTCTGTAAAGGCTCTTAATGATAAAGACTTAAAACTGCTGAACATACTACCAGAGTCTAAAGAAACATGACCAAACAAATAGCTGAGGTAACCAAATGGAGGAGGACAGAAAAATTATTGAACACACACCAGCTGTCTATTTCCTTAACATTTGAAACATATATTTATTAAAGTGTGCTGAAAATACAAAACAGATTTTCTTTGCTTGTTTTAAACATTAAATGAAACAACTGTTTTAATTTTAATGACTATTATTTTGAATAATTGGTGCGATAGATGACAATTATTATTGCATAGTACACTTGACCTCGGAAAAGTACACTTTAGCCTTCTCAAGAATACTCCAAGCGGTTTTCCAGGGTAGACAGGTCTGGAGTGGTATTATTATTATTAATTATAAGTATAGTCTACTGTGTAGACTGACTAAGACTGTAATGAGTAATGAGTCCTAATGCCTAATGGATGAGTGTAGTTTATTAGTAATGTACTACTGAGGCTGAGGGCTACTGCCTGCAGTACTGTAGTAATGATAATGAATTTATATAATTAATGTAGTAGACTAGTAGATCTAATTCTAGTTACTAATAGACTAAATCTAGTAGTCAGTAGTACAAGTTGTAGATTGTAGGTTATTACTAAGTATTACCCTACTAAATGTAGCCTATCAATCATAAAACTCTAGGTCTTTTTGTAGAAGTTCACTATCTTTTCCTGTCTTTATTGTTCTTTAAATTATGCAATCATCTGCAAATAATCTTACTTTTGTTCCTGTGTTGATGCAATTTGGCAGATCATAATATAAATTAGAAATAGTAGGGGTCCTAGAACAGTTCCATGTGGAACTCCTGAGTTTACAGTTATTGGTGATGACTTAGAGCCATTTATTACCACAGTTTGTTCTCTGCGTATAAGAAAGTCCTGAATCCACTGATGTAAGGGACCAGAGATGCCAAAATATTTAAGTTTTTTTAGTAGACTAGAATGATGAACTTTATCAAATGCCTTGGAAAAGTCTAGTAATATAGCATCAATTTGGTTGTTATTATCTAATCCTTTAGACAAGTCGTCTATTAGGCCTATTAATTGAGTCTCACATGATCTATTTTTCCTAAAGCCATGTTGGTGTGGGCACAGTGCATTAAGTGGATGCTATCTTTCTCAGCATACAGTATGATGCTACTATTGTTGTCAAATACCTTATTATTTATCAAAGACTACTGGACATCTTCAGAAAATACCAGTCTAGATGATTTACTATACTACTATATATTATATGTTCAAGTATTTTACATGTTATGCTTGTTAGGGAAACAGCGTCTGTAATTTCCGGGGTCAGATTTATCTCCTTTTTTGAAAAGAGGGGTTACATTAGCTAATTTCCAATCTTTGGGCACTTTGCCCTGGTGTAGAGAGGCCTGAAAAAGTATTTTAAAGATTGGAGATATTTCATTAGTTAGTTCTTTAAGCAGTCTTGCTGGTATTTCATCTGGACCAGAAGCTTTGTTTACTTTTAAGTTGGTTAGGAGTTGTTTAATGCCTTTTTCATCTACATTTATATTTCCTATCTCTTCTAGTTTGTTTAAATTTATGAGGATTTCTTTGTCACCTGGATTTGAAAAAGATGATGCAAAGTGTGTGTTTAGGATATTAGTTTTAGTTTCATTATCATTATAAGTTTCATTGTTTTGGCCTTTTAGTGGAGCTATGCCTGTAGTGTCCATTTTTCTTGATTTAATGTAGGACCATAAGTTTTTATTAATAAATTATCTTTAGAAATTACATTGTTTACATATTCATTCTGCAGCCGTCTGCTTAGTTTCTGAGTTAAATGTTTAATTTGTAGGTATTTTTTATGTAGTCTAATTGAATTAGTTGCCTTAAACTTTTTGAATAGATTTTCTTTTTGTTTACACAGTTTCTTTAGTTTAGTGTTAAACCAACATTTGTTAATTTTATTTGATGTTTGTTTTGTTGGCACAGAAGCAGCGAAGCAGCCATTATTGCTTTTAAGTTGGTTTTTATGAATTGCCAAATATCTTCAACTGGACTATTTATATTGTATTTAGTAAGAAAATTGGTTTGGGATTTTATTGCTGCTTGATGTAGTTCTGTTGTGTTACATTTATTCCAAATAAAAATTATTCTTTTAGGTTTCTTGCTTATTTGGGTTTTTATTTTGTTATTTACTCTGACAATATCATGATCTGAAAGTCCAGGGATTATTTCATAATCTATTACTAGTCCTGGTCTGTTCGTTAAGAATAAATCTATCTAGTATATTATGGTTTCTTGTTGTTTTTTTATTAATTTGATCTAAGTTTAGAGTTTGGATGGTATTATTAATATTAATAAACAGTTTATTTATTTCTTTTATGTTTTGGTGTTTTTTTATAGAGTAGCTATTCCAATTTATATCAGGGAGGTTGAAGTCCCCCTTTATCCAAATTATAGCATTTTTATATTTAGTTTCAATACTTGTCAGCTGATTACACAGATCAGTCATGTTCTCTGATGTTGAGTTTGGTGGTCTGTAAACACTGCCTACAATTAATGGTTTTGAATTAGATCTACTTATTTTACAAAAGTGTCAAAAGACTGACTCTATGTTATTATTAGATTCTATTTTAATTTCTTCAGCTATTAGAGTAGATTTAATGGCTAGTAAGACTCCTCCAAGATTGTCTGCCCTATCTTTCCTAAAATTTCATAATTATTATTGAATATCTCTGTGTTGTATATATCTGGATTAAGCCATGTTTCGGAACCTCGAATTATATCTGGTTCTTCTTTATTTATTAAAAGTTTCAAATCAGCTGTTTTATTTTTAATGCTTTTGGAAGTTTATTTCCTTCATGTAGGCCTACAAACATTACCCAAATACATTTGCATTATAACATTGAGCCCTGTGCTGCGCAAATGACTGGACATAGCTTAATAATTGTGGTGTCTAACTGTTCTTTATTTTTTTCTCCCATTCTCGTGATTAACTGAGAACTGTGCTGGAGGGGTAAAAGCAATAAAATTATAACATCACAAACACAAACTGACAAATCGCAAAAATGATCAAACTGGCAGGTGCAGAATATATTGATAAAAAATAAGTATGACACAAACATGTTGCAAAATCAAAGTTATAAAACTAAACTGTCTAGACGCAGTTTAAATAAATAAGAGCTTAAAGACCAGCAGAGGATACTAGATCACATGACCAGCCACAAATTCGGCGCATTATGCTGAGTATTCGCCTATAGTATTATCCAGTGCTTTTTTTGTAAAAAAAAATAGGTGCCGGTACTCAGTGATGGATTGCCTAAATTTGAAAGCCGTTTCGCATTTTATATTTTAATTCTTATTGCGCGCAATTTTAAAATAATTCAATTTTAACAAATTAATAATATAATAAATTAATAATAAACGTTAAAATACAAGAAAAGTAATACTTTTTTCCCCACATTGAAAAAGGTGCCGGTACGCCGTACCGGTGCGTATCGTCAGAAAAATAGCACTGGTATTATCACTCCGAATACTTAAATACATAAAGTTAAGATCTGTGTGTAGATTATATAAATGTAACCATATTTTTAAAATAAAAATAGCCTTCTAATAATATTTGAAATTGTGTAGGAAAGGGGATGCTCGGAATAGGCTCTACTTTCTTTTTAATCCACTTCAGACCCTGACGTTTTACTTTTTAATTAAATTAAATTTAACCAAACAATACAAATACCTAACACATTTTCATAAAGGCAAAGGAAATAAAGGGAAAATATGAATCATCTTTTCTCATGAGAAAAAAGTTCTATTGCTATTGTGCTATTGGCTTTTGTTGGCTTGTAGGCCTATAAAATATATAAAATAATTTGAACACTGCTTATATATTAAACTACATAAAGACTAAAGATATAATTAGATATAATGAATGAACATTTATCTCAGTTTATCTTGCTGAGAGTAAGAGAAAGCAAGTTTCTACTACATAGAAGATGGTGCTGAGAAGGGAAGAGTAAGGAGGTGTTATTGTTTGGAAGGAGGGGACCCCCCCCCCCCTTCCAATCCAGCTTTGAATGCCAGTCTTTTTGGTGGATGCTATCTTTCTCAGCATACAGTATGATGCTACTATGGTTGTCAAATACCTTATTATTTATCAAAGACTACTGGACATCTTCAGAAAATACCAGATGCCTTCCCAGTCTTCCATCCCCGGCTATCCTGCCAACGGGAAAATATGTATTTTGCTATTACATGTCAAATGTCCATTGTTTGTTAACTTTTTATTTATTTTTATACCGGGATAAACTGCTGAAATGCAGTTTGGTACATAACCAGACACTGGCAACCTTAGCAGCAACCAAGTTCTGGATACGTTTGCCACATTCATACTTTTCAACAATCTTTTTTTTACCCCACTGTTTCTTCACTTTATTTTTTAGTACTTCTAGGTGATGAATTTACTAAACATGTACAGACAAATAAACCGACTTAAAAATGGACACATAGAGTAATAGCCGGAGTTGTCCAATGAATGACTGATACTGATGTGTATGTTTCTGGTCAGTCATGTCTTTGCCTTGGGTATATAAGGGATCACTCAGTGTTGCAACCTATTAATTATGTCAAATACATTCTAAAAAATGAGTCTTATTCCAAACAAATGTCATAAAAAAAGAATGTATACCAAGTTTGACATATTCTTTAGCTGTTGTATACAAGGAGCTTCAGAGAATTGTATTCACGCTCTATGCATGATTTTGTTGCTCAATGTTAAATGCGCTCTGAGCTTACATTATGTTTGTTGGCAGTGCGATATAAATACAATTACCGTATATACTCGCGTATAAGTCGCATCGGTGTATAAGTCGCACCCCTAGTTTAAGATTTTTTTCCTTATACGTTGTCATTGACCCGCGCATAAGTCGCACCCTGACTTCCCGGGTTACACTGCCTTTTAATATGTCAAAAATGCATACCTTTTAAACATTAAAAGTTACTAAATATTCACCCTAATTTGGAAACTTTCCGTAAAAAATTGTTTTAATCGTGCATTAAGCAAACAAAATCAAATAAAGGCATATCATAATAATTCTACATAACTCCAATCAAATATAGGGTTATGTAGGAAACTTTATGACAGAGTAGTGATGTTTTTCAAACTTTTCAAAAACAGTGTCGGGTGTATAAGTCGCACCCCTACTTTTTGTTGAAATTTTCTGTAATAAAAGTGCGACTTATACGCGAGTATATACGGTATTATTAATATTTTTACAGAGTTTAGTAAATAAAAATGGACTATGTTTTTGTAGACTAATTAATATTTGAATTTCTTACTTTCTTACTTTACAGCCAGTTAAAAAAATGGCTGACATAGAAGAAGAAGAAGAAGAGGACGAGTTTGAGATGCAGCTAAGGCAAGAAGAACTTGCCAGGCTGGCCAAAGAAGAAGGAGAGACACTGACCCGTGGCTTAACATACACAGATGAAGATGGAACAGTCATGGAATGGGATCATGACAGAAGGGCTTACTTTCCAAAGGTATTTTAGAAGGGGGCAATAGATTTATTGCTTAGTTGTCAATCATTCAGTAGCCTCTTTCCTCAAATGCATTTGTTGATTCAATTATATTAGATTTCTGCCACTTATCATGTACCTCAAAGTTTGAAGGAATTGTTTATGGTTTGTCAGTCCCATACGAATGAGGATATTGTCATTTTATTATTCCCTGTGAGTGATATCTTTTTGGGTTTCTTCTCGTCATGCCTAAATAAAAAATCTCAAGCATCACAGGAGAGCTGCAGCATTGCTAACAACATGAAACCCAAAAATGCAGTAGGTCTCTATTAAAAGAAGGAATATGAGTTGTTAGATTTTAACATCATATGCTTTATAAATGTACACTCAGGCTGAAGGGCTAATGCCCAGATGGCTGCTGGATCAGGATAATGAAAAAAATATTTTTTGATTACGTTTAATGATATAATGAAATGCCAACGAAATAATAATTATTATGTGTAGTTTCTATTAAAGCAATGTAAAAAATATTTAGAGACATCCATATTAAATTTATATAAAAAAAAATGAATATTTAAATCACCCTTACAAAATAATAGAAGTAACCTAATGTTGATTCCTTTCACTGTGTAGATAGATACAGACTTCCTTGCACAGTACCAAATGAACTACGGCCTCAATTATGGAGATGCACAAGAGCTGACTGAAGAGCAGAAACAGGCTCAGTACAATGAATACTGGAAAAACTATTACGATGTTTGCAGCAAGACGCAGCCGGCGCTACCTAAACTAGACGATGAGGGTAATGAGGTAGAGGAGGGGGAGGAAGGTGCTAAAGATAGCGGCAAAGACGGCAAGCCCGATGACAAGAAGCCTCCTACGACGGAAGAGGCAGCACCGAAGGCAGAGCAGAAGGTCGACCCAACATCAGATGAGCATTATGAGTACAACTTGTATTATTTTGGCAAAGAGTACGCCGAAGCTTATAGGGACTACTACAGGAGTCACCCGGATGCAGAGGTGTTGCCAGACTTCATAGCGCAGAGGGCTTCAGCGGCCCAACAGGTGGACAACAATAAAAAGGGAAAAAAGAAGAAAGAAGACAAGGGTGAAAAGAGGAAAGAAAATCCTAATGATGCCGGTAGGTTTTTGTTTTATCTTATATTGCATTTGCATCTGGTCGTAGATGATAGTACAAATCTCATTTTCTTTACACAATAAAAGACACTGCGGGTATGTCCATTTCATGAAGCTCTCGAGGGTATACCATACAAGTCCTTTCTAGTTGCCACAGACTTAAATAGATTACTTCTACTTTCACAGTTGTGTGTGGGTTGGAGTTGTTTTTTTTTTTAGTCCGCTAATTTACAGAAGCCGTAATTACTTTTATTATGGGGTATGCTGCCAGTAGAATCCTAATTGCCAGCCTAGGCCTCAGTCTCCCTTGCCAAGATAATTGCTACTGACAGCATATATTGGTGTCCTCTTGTCAGACTGTACATCAGCAGTAGTTTACAAGGGGCTGACAGTTTTATGCAGCTACAATCCTTTGTACAAACTACAGCTCTATATATAGGTTTTCCATTGCAGTTTGTTACACATTGTTCTTGCCTTATTCAATCACTACTTCAAGTTATAGTACTTAACCCTTCCCGTACCGACCTACTTCTATCTATGCTGCCTTCAGTTCCGCTATATACGCGCCCGGGACTGAAAGGGTTAACCATGTTTCCCAAGGTGATCTTTAGTCTTAATGAAGTTCAAGACCCTGTTAAAACCCTTTGTTAACTTTCACTGTTAAGTAAAGTAAGCAAAGTAAAGTGTTCCGTCGGACCAAATTCTTTTTTATAATCTTAACACAACTATATTTAAAAAAAAACTACTTAAGATTATCTTGCAATATAAAGACATAATAAATTAAGTAAACTGAGTCCCTGGCATTGTTTTTTTATATGTCTCTACATTCATCAGTGTTTTTTACTCTGTTGTGCCTTGTCAGGATGGTTTGAAATAAACACAGAAACATCAACACAGGTGTACATTCATGGTCTGCCCCTGGACATCACTGAAGATGAGTTCAAAGAGCTGCTGGCCAAGTGTGGCCTCATCATGTTTGATCCGGCCACCCAAAAGCCCAAGATCAAGCTGTACAGGGACAAGGAAGGCAACCTGAAGGGAGACGGCCTGTGTACTTACATAAAGGTGAGAGAGAGACTGTCGCAGTCTACGATCAAAAGAATCTCAATCTCATACTTGTAATGTGGGATAAGTGATGCCTTCGTACCTTGAATGGGTCACTGTGGTCTGAGCGGCAGGACTCAGATTGCCAGTTGTTTGGTTCGAATCCAAGCGAAAACCAGGAATTTTTTCCTTGGGTCTTGAAAATGTACCCTAGCCTTCCCAGCTCTTAAGGTTACCTTACATTTTTTGGGATAAGTAAAGTATTGTGCTGGCCTCATAATCCCCTTTTATGCCTTGGCTGTTGGACTAACAAGGTCTGAAACATTTGATATCAATTCTGAGGTCGCACATTTTGCTGCATTAAAATAGCCTAAAAACTTCAGGTTTAATGGTAGATTAAACTACAATGAAATTAGCTTATTCAGCAAGCAGCCAAGTTTATTTCTGGTATTGAAATTTCCAGATAATGGAAATGTATAGATTGTACTTAACTCATTCCTTAATTAGACTTTATTTCCATAATATACACTGACCCATTCGCTTGACCCTGGCATCCCTGTTCACTTCTTAACTATTGACATAATATCTAGATATTTTATTGTAAATCATATCTTTTGTAGAACTATTGCAATTTAAACTAAGTGGAACTGAATTTCCTGTAAGAGTGTGAATTTGGATTAATGTCCAGGTTAAATTAAAAAAAAAAAACAACTACTGTTTTTTTCTCTGTAAGGTTAACACATTCCAAAGAGTAGGCATACTAGAAAAAAAAATTGTTGGTGGTATAAAGCTTTTAACTCTTTCAAAACGTTTAGCCATACTGTATGCCTGAACATTATGGGTCGGCTTGAATTTACGTATGGAAAGAGTTAATAAGATTTATTAGCTGTATAAATTGAGTTAAAAAAACAATTTTTTTTAGCTTAGACTTGTAAACAATAAGCATATTTTATTTCCTAATTTTTGAACTCAATATTTGAATATTATACCTTCATTTTTTTTAAATTGTAAAATTATTTAAAACAACAACGTTAAAAAAACAATTTAGAACATTTCAGACATGAGTACACAGCAATGTGTTTCAATTTATTTTAAACTCGGCTGTCTTTGGTAGTTGGAGCTAATTAAATAAAAAAATTCTTCTTTTTCTTTCCGCATGTCCCACTAGCCGGAGTCGGTGACGCTAGCATTTCAGATTCTGGACGGCATGGATCTGAGGGGCAGCACCATTGGGGTGGAGAGGGCCAAATTCGAGATGAAAGGAGAGTTTGACCCGACGAAAAAGAGGAAAAAGCTGAACAACAAAGCCAAGCAGAGATTAAAGGAGAGACAGCAAAAGTAATTTTACTTTTTTTTTTTATTGAAGCTAGAAGAAATACTAATGACATATTATTTTAATTAATTTGTTTTCCCAATTCAAGTTATATTTTTGTATAAAATATAAAACTGGGTTTAAAGGTGCAGAACTTAGTACTCCCTCCCTAAAAATATTTTGTATCACTAAATAAAACAGTTCACATTTTTTATAAACGAACTAAGAGATACCATCATGCTTTTAATAAAATATTCTTTTTCTTCTAAACGTTATGTGTTATAAAATAAATGCAGAGTTGAACTATAAGAACATAACTCTTTTGGATAGGTTTTTTTTAATGCCATAATATCATTATTACAATGTTAATTACGTAGTAACTTGATGATAAAATATTCATTTGTCTCTGTTTTCATTTCTTTAGGCTGTTTGATTGGAGACCTGATAAACTGCCATTCCAGAGAGCCAAGCATGAGAGGGTTGTTATACTGAAGAATATGTTTAACATAAAGGAATTTGATGTGAGTAACGTGTCTGTGATCATAGAGTTTTAAAGTCTGTAAGGTTGAGTGTAGGGTGTGCTAAGAACAAAATGATGTACACAAAAAAATAACAAAAGCTTGTAATGTTATAATTTGTACTTATAATTTTCTTTGTTTAGGAGAACCCTGCTTTAATTAATGAACTACGAGCTGATGTCAGAGAAGAATGCCAGAAATTTGGAGAAGTGAAAAAAGTTGTTCTCTATGATGTAAGTGACTTTAGCTATTACCTGATTCATTATCTTTATTATATCTTCTATTGGGATATTGGTCCTTAATGGAAACTGTTTTTTATGAGGTAATATAACTGGTTGATCCATCAAAGCTGGGGAAAATCATGGGGTGACATCCTCCACACTAAGGAAAAATATACCTATTGTTTTTTTTTAAAAACGCATTTGAACCATCAAACATCCAAAAATCTGCACTTAGATTATTGTGCACCCTGTTCAAATTTTTAACATTTAGTCAAATCAAATGTTACAGTCCTTGAATTGAATCCTGTCTATGTTCTTTAAACTGGATTTGAACCAAAGACAGTCCAACACACTGCTGCTAGATGATGCACTCTTTGCAACACTTAGTCAAATATAACAACTACTTTACTGCTGGGATGTGATAGTTGATTCATTTGGTGGCATACCATGAAATTAATATGAACTGATGAAATAAGATAAAAAAAAACTAAAGAATAGGCTAGTACTTGTTGTGGTGACTGTGGCATCACTAGATACATTAAGCGATACACCAACTCAAGTCGTATCTATAACAAACAACTTTAATACATGGAAACACCAGATAAACATATAACAAAAATACGTAAGCACGAACCAGTAGCTCTAACACCACTAACACAGTAACAGTCCAGGCTCTCGCCAAGCGGTCATCACAAACACTGTCTCTCCCAGTCTCACCTAGTCTCTCTCTCTTCCTCTTACTACCCCTCTACCACTATTTATATCCCGAGTCATGCCCACAATACACTGCTCCAACCATCACCATTCACACGTTCCACGAGATTCACTCACAACTCACAGCATCCCCCCACACCAATGCACAACCCTCTTAGCCCCTACTCCCAGTCATCACTCTTGTCTGCAATGTATTCAGTTCAATATAGTGAAGGGTATTTTCCTAGCACAGTGTAATTTATAATCCACGTTTATATTTCAGCGCAACACTGAAGGGGTCATGTCCGTGACCTTCAAAGATCCGGAAGAAGCCGACAAGTGCATCGCGGCCCTGAACGGGAGGTGGTTTGCAGGGAGCAGGGTCTCCGCTTTCAGCCACGATGGCAAGGCCAAGTATGACGTGATGGAGACGGAGGAGGAGAGGGCCAAGAGGCTCAAGGAGTGGGAGGCCTACCTGGAAGGGAAGAAGAAGGAGGAGGAGCTGCAGGAGGCAGAGAGGGTCGCGGCCAGGGAGGAAGAGTCGGGGCGGAGAAAAGCAGAGGAGGCTGAGAAGGAGGGGGCCGAGCTGGAGGAGGGAGATACTGAGAGTTAGGGCTTCAAAGGGTATGACATTGACATGACAACAGCCGAGTCTAGTGACAGCATGGCAAGGGGCCACTAGCTCCTGGCTGTGATGGATAGCTTGAAAATAAACTCTTTCAGAAATTTATTGTGTAATGTGGGTTATTTCAATTTTCCACACTTTAGGCCTACAGGTGACTGCATTACATCTTTATAACAGTCTTTGTTACATTTAACAATATCATTAACTCTGATAGAGAAGGTGTATGGATGTGATTGTTAGGGAGAAAGAATCATTGATACAAATTCAGAGATGACATAGCCAGATATTCTTTAGCTTTGTATTGTTTTATGCCACTTTAAAAAGATTATGTGTTCATTAATACGTCAAATACTCCCTGACACTGTGGAGTCTATGACGTAAAGGTTACTTCATTGTGAGTAATACCTGAAATCTTATCTCAATGATACTGGTAATTATTAGGGATCTTCTTTCAGAAGATTAACATTATGAAGATCATTACATTAATTAGTCATTTACAAAGAAAAACATAAGACTTTAAAAGCTTGAGCTACGTTCTAAATTTATTTTAGCTCTCTCGTACAGGAATTAAAATACTATAAAAAAAAAGAGTAGCATACATTATCCATTAGAGTTAATGTAGAAATTGTGTAAGCAATGTTTTGGTTTTTTTGTTACTGCTTCACCATCTGTTTTCTAGGTACATAGTTTTTTTTATATAGAAAATATCTATATTTTTTTGTGTGGGGAGTAAGCTTACCGGTATCTGCAGTTGAAGACTGTACTGTGCAGGGTTGGTCCTAGCTCTGCAGGGTTTGAGTTTGAGAAGAAAAAAAAAACACCAACCTGGGAGTCTTAGCTTTTAATTCATTTCAAAAGAATGAATTTGTTTAACATGTTGATTGTATTTACAATAGTTGTTATATATTTTTTCTGACACCATTACCATCATAGTTTTTTAAAATTTCAAACTTTGTATGTGACGAATCGGTTCATGTATTATCATTACATAAACATTTCTTTTAGTTTACTTTTTGTGTTGAGTAAGTTTTTTTTATATTTTGCCTCCCCTCCTGATAACAGTGTTAAATGTTTGCCAGTGTTCAGGGATAGACTAATTCATTCATGATTAACTATAATGTTATTGTTAAATAAAACAAATATATTTTATAATTTTATATTAGTTGTAGGCCTATTGTAGTTTAAACCTTTTAAGTCAAGGGAGTTAATTGTGTTTCTTTCTATTCCAATTGATTAATGACTATAATAATGGTATCCTGTTTTGTTGACAAAAAACAAGTCATCAAATTAAATATCATATCACTCTGAATAATAGTTTTAGCCTACATTTTCAATATCAATGTATAATTTTTCAAAAGTAAGATTGATTACCTCGATCAGTACATACTCGGTTCAGTACAGTTAACAGGGTTCCCGCGGCCTCCTGAAATTTCAGGATGTCCTGAAATCCTCCTGAAATTGCAAAAAAGTGCAAAAACTCCTGAAAACCTCCTGAAATTTGAAATAATCTCCTGAAATGTCCTGAAAAATTGAGCTGACCCCTATTTTTTCCTTCTCCAACACGTGTCCCTATTTCAACAGCCCCACCTCCCGCTTTGTTCGCTTATAATGCTTGCTATGCCAAGCCTATCCCTTCTCGCTTTGTGGCGGTAAAGATGGTATACATACAGCTCTTCCTCCTCTTTCGCTCCCTCTCCCACAGTTTGTTGTCTGCTAGATTAGATAATGATAAGGACTAAGCTAGCGTTTATAGAGGCAGCGGGTTTCGGAAAATCGCACGCGCGGTTCGACCCGAGCGAACTCGTGCAAGGAATGTTATTTTTTTTTATTTACAGTTGTTCATAGAGGACGCAAGTCTCTCGAGCGACAAATTTGCCGACCGCGCGGGTAATTACCAGAACTAGTTAGGTGCCTATTTTCGCGATCAATGTTGAGAATGCCTGATTACGCTACGCGCGGCGCCTACTAGTCTACTTGGGGTCAGCGAACGAACATATTTTGCCAAATTGATTTATTTTGAAATATATTTATATCAAAATACACAGAAATAGGTCTTTTTATTAGTTAAAAAGAAAACGATGACGTTTAAGACGCTATCTTATATCATATTATGGTAAAAATTCCAGTAGGCCTATTTAGCTAGCCGTACTAGAGGAGTTGTTCGCGATTTAGGCCTGCGCCGATATCCTTATCAACTTTTTAAATGTTTTTTCTAATTATTATAGCGTATGGGTAGGCCTACAATATGTTTTTTTAAATCAATGTGGGAAATGTAGGCAGACGATTTTGGGTCTAGGCATAGGCCTAGCCGGTGTGGCACTAGCCCTATGTCTATCAGTTTATCAGTCTAAAGACTGGGCCTAATCTAGAAGTCTAGATCTAAGTCATTTTATTCACCAATACATTGATGAAATGCACTCAATGCTGAATATATCTGACTAGAAATCATTACAAACAATGTTAATGGTAATTAGGTTAGGGCACTTGTATAGCGTGTCACCAAAACCGTCATCAAAACCGAGTCATTAAAACGGGCGCCGTTCTGTCTAGAAAGCATAGGCAGGCCTACTTCAAAAGACTTTTTTTTGTGTGTCTACCCACTATAGTGTTAGCCTACTATAGGGATAGGAACGTGAGTGTGGACAGTGACTTAGCTGTAGAAACAGATACATTACTTTGCCTTATGACTAATGGCTGTATTGATCCGTTGTTTTAAATAAGTGAAGCGCTGTGTTTGCCTTTTATACTTGATGGAAACCATTTTTTTAAAGGAAAGTTTCCAAATTAGGGTGAATATTTAGTAACTTTTATGTTCAAATGGTATGAACTTTTGAGAAGTTAAAATGCAGTAGGACCTATAACCCCAGTATAATACGGTAGTTTAGGGAGATATTATATGCACCAGTTCAGAATCAGCTACTCCCTCCCCCCACTGTAGACTATTTTCCCCTTGCACTATTTGCCCAAGACCACCGTAAGTATTTGCCCCTCCTTACCTAACTACACATAGCTGCTGTAAGGTTTTATTTTTGTTGCAGGATTTTAATAGGCTTAATGATCCTAATGATTGGAAAGTAATCAAATTGGATTATCTACATGTCCTTTACAATAGCAGTTTTTGTCTTGTCATAGTGATAGTTTTTTTTAACTTGTAAATCTGTAAGCTTTCTATATACTTTTCAATGTAGGCCCATATAAATATATTCTCTATAGGCCTACTTGTTAATGTAGGCCTAACACTCTATATGTTACAGATGCCCCTATACAGGACACTATAATTCCATTCTTCCCCCCCCCCCCCCCGCCTTTTATTTTCATAAACCAAATTTCTTTTATTTGTACTTTTTAAATAAAAAATTATAATATTTCTAAAGACAGTTAAAGGACTCTATATAATGAACATAGCTTAATGGTACATATTTAGCTTCCACATTGTAATGCCCTTAAAAATATTTTATTTAATTTTATTTGTATCCGTGTCATTGTTTAGTGATGTAGGCCTAGTGAATTCGGTTTTGCCGCGCCTCCTGATATTTTAGATTTTCTCCTGAAAAACTCCCGAAAACCTCCTGAAATTTTGATTTGAGTTAGGTGCAGGAACCCTGAGTTAAAGTGGTCGCCATTTCCCCTTTATGATTAATAAAGTTAATAGAGTTATTGTGGTGAAGGCAAAAACGATAATATAATGTTGGCGATTTTGTAACAATTAACTTGTGTAAAGCTTCATTACCTGGTTGTAGAAAAGAAAGAAAGAAACCCACATAATTTTAGGTCAAATTAACGGAATGTAGGCTTAGTTTGATCAGCAACCTAATTAGGATTGCATGGTAAAAAGGTTGGGCAGAAGGGGGGGGGGGGCGGCTAGGTTGTAAGACTGTTATAGTTGAAGGGGGATTGGAAAAAAAAGGGGGGGGGGAATAGTGCGCGTTATTGGGAAATTATTATTTAAAAAAAAATAGCCTAACACTGACTTTTTCTTTAATAGATTAGTGACTGCCTCTACAGAGTCTATAGTCAAAACAATAACAGCATAAAGTTCAAAACATTTTTATGGAAAGCCAAAGTTTTCGAAATGTAGAACTCTAAAATGGCAATACATTGATATTCAAATAAATACACATAGAAATTTAAAAGAAATTTGTAAAGGCGTAGGCTATAACAATAGGGAATGCTAACAATATTTTAAAGTTTTTTCTTGTAGAATTATCATTATAATAAATTAAAATTCAATCTATCGGCTATGTATAAATCTTGGTTATGAGGGACAGGGGAAGAGTTTGTGTGTGAGTGTGGCGCGGAAAAGGGGAGGAGGAGACTGTGATTTTTTTTGCTGGCCCATATGGTCAGGTAAAACGTAGGAGATTTGGAGGTTTCGAACAATCTTTGAATTTTTTACCTATAACACAGGACTAATGAGTATTTTCAAAAAAACATTATGGCAACAATCAAGCGGCTCAAGCTGACATGGCTCGGCCATGTGTTGCAGCATAATAACCTGCCAAAACCCATCCTCTAAGACGGGGGTCGGCAACCTTTTTATAAAAGTGTGCCAGAGTAGAATTTCTAACTCATTCAGCGTGCCAACAGCCTAAAAGTCAAACCACTATTTTCTTGTAGAAGAGACTCTAATTGTCTTTTTCGGAGTCTTGCGCGTGCCATTGAAAAAGGCTCGGAGTGCAAAGTCTGGCACGCGTGTCGTAGGTTGCCGACACCTGCTCTAAGACACTGTAGAAGGTGTACGTCGGAGAGGCCAACAGCGGAAATCTTGGTTCGACACTATAAAAGATTGGACAAAGCTGCAAATGACTGAACTATTAGGAGCCGCTCAAGACAGGCCAAAATGGAGAAAGATGACTGCTGAGGTGTCCATTCGCTCACCCTCACCAACGACCATAACGGTCAAGGGTATGATGATATGGTCATGTCTCCACGCTAAGAGTCTATATTTTAGTCTTGCATTTATCCCCATAGCCGTTAAGAGGGAATCAAATCTCGGCCCGTGTTCTCATTTTCGAGAAGTGGGGTCTAGATACGGTGACTTTTATGATCTATAATCTATCGGGAAATCCCATTATTACCTTTTTGTTTTTACCGTAACATACAAAGGGCCTACACCTTTAGTTTTGTAGTTTATGACATGGTTTAGAAAGAACAAACTTTAATAGTAATAGTGTCATATAATTTAGTCTAATTACTTACTTTATTCCGATTGACTGGCCGTTGTGATATTTTCACTTAGAATATGAACGATTAGAGCCTAAATTTAAATGAGAATTGCAGTCTGAAAAGTGGAATTTAAAACAATGGCTGACCACGTCGATTACAATAAAATAAAGACATTCAATTTTGTTGGCAGTAAGTAGGCCTAAGCTTAGGCTATATGTTAATGATTCAATTCAACCAATGTACTCGTCAAATCGGCATAGATCTAGTTTTGAACAAAAGGATGCGATACTTGACTATAAAATAATTATTCCTAATATTGATAGATTATTAGGCCTATATATAATTCTACCTTTTACAAAAGATCTCACATCTCCTACCCGAACGATGCGAGATTTTCGTTTTAAAAGCAACAGCTAAATTGTGATTTGGTTAAAAAAAAAACAGTAGGGGAGAATGGGTAGAAATGGCCAGGTGGGAGAAATGGCCCACCCCTATTAGGCCTATATCCTAAACTGATGGACCTTAATGTTTAGGATGTAAATGAATGTATTTAGTACATTCTTTTTATGGTCCTCCATCATTTTCCGGGCGAAATGTTCGATTATTGTTGGACTGGATATGTTTGAAATTTTATGTTAAAAAAAATACTTTTTGAACTTTCACATTTTTTAAATCAAAATTAAGCCTAATAGTAACTAACACATTTTTATACGCTGGCTTTTAAGTTTAAAATAGAATTGAGTTTGAAAGGTCTATAATTAATTTTAATACGTTTTCAAACGTGTTTAACATAAGTCTCTTAACTTAGGCCCTATTTCAAATTGACATGGGACATGGAGATATGAATGTGACTATTTACGCTAATATAAAGCCTATAATATAGCCTATAATTTCTTTTTACTGAAAACAGTTAGGAAAACTAAACGTATGAAATTGTTCATAATTTTAAAAAGTTGAAACCGAAGAGAAATAAAAACTAACCCATAAAAACAAAGTTTTTATTATACTCCCTTTCTTTGTAAACAAACCTTGAACATTTGTACGGCTTTAACAAAAACATTGCCTGCAAATTTTATAATACGAATGTAAACATGATTTTCCCCCCCCTTCATTCTTAATAATCTCAGCGCGACGAAAAACCATAAAAAGTTGGACCGGCATTTTCAACGTGACACCAAAACAAAGCGTTAAATTTTCCAAAAATAATCATAATTATAGTATAATTAAGTATTTTTAACTGAAAATTTGATAGAATATACTGTTAGTCGCCAATAGTCTGCTGCCCAAGTTTCAGCTCTATTGGACGACGGGAAGTGGTCGAAAAATCGATGCTAAGTTTTACAAGCAAGCAAGCAGTACGAGTTAATAGAAAGGGAGTAAAAACATTTTTATTACAGAAACCATAGACTAGATATTATATCTGTGCGGAAACAAAAAAAAATCTCTGTTGGCAATCGAACCTAGGTCACTTATTGCGTGACAGGCGGGTGTTTTAACGGCTATACTTCGAAAGAAAAGTCTGAAAAGTGAAATAAAAGACAATATGGTCACTGGGACGTAATAAATGCAACTGTAGAAACAGCGAAAATTAAAACATGAAATAAAAAAACAAATTAAAAAAATACAAACAAACATAAAAACCCTTAAAGCTTAAACATTAAATTCATTTAGATCTAAGTGTTATTATATTATAGACAGACATCGGTAGATAAGACATAATAAGGGTTTGACGAAGATATAGCCTATTACATATACTGTTATTTATTTGTTTAAATGTTCGCCATACGTTTCTATTGAGATTTTCTGTTTGTATAAAATCAGATGGCTCTAAGGAGCCAACGAATTGGAAAAAGGGAGATATGATTGGTCATGGGACGTACGGCAAGGTCTATAAGGCTACTGTGGACAACTTCCTGATTGCCGTGAAGAAGATGCCAAATGTTTCGCATCTAGACAAAGAGAAAGAGGTAGAAAATAATTAACATCTAGAGATGGATATATTGCCTATACATACTTACATACATGCATGCATATAGATATAGGCCTACAGAATACGTTTATGTTTATCTGTTTGGATTATTAATAAGGCCCTAAGCTTATACTTAAAATAAATTATTGCAATACATTTTTAGAAAACCGTTAGAAAGGAAAAGGAAGCTTTGATGACGTTTTCCCACGAAAGAATTATTACGTATTTCGGCTTCTGTGAGGCTAATCAAATGTTTTACATTTTCTTGGAGTTCATGAAAGGCGTAAGTAGTTAACATAACATTTATCTATTATAATTATAAGTAGACTTTTTTTAAATGAATTGTCTTTCAACCGTTTTGTTTCTCACAGAACTATCAAAGACTTGTATGACCATAATACTGGTTTTAATTCCTGTCTGTTAGCATGACTCGGCGTGTTGTAAATCAACTCCTTTTCTATTACATTTCTTTTGCATGTGGCGTACCGAATGTCTAATGTTGTTGTTTTTTTTTTGGGGGGGGGGGAGGGGGGCTTAACCTATTCTCTGTGTCCGCAAACCTGCTTGGCAGAATTATTGCAAGCCATGGTATATCACTGAAACGATTTGGAGTTGGCACAAGATATGTAAGAGATCGCCTGTCCTCCACCGTCTGCTTGTGCTGGCAATGCTTTGGGTTGTGAAGTAGTACTGTCTTACTGGGATAGCTTGTATAGCTGATAATAATAAGGCAATTGTGTGAAGTGCTGAAGCGCGTTTTTAAATAGCTGAATCTAGAAGTCTGACCACACCTATCTTGTTCTCTCTCCACTGGCTCTCATGATTAAGTATTTTGATCTTAAACTCCGGCTGCTTGCTTATGGCTGTATGGATGGTACTGAATCCAAAGCATATGGTCCTCATCACATTTTCTATTATGTAATTGGACACATAAAGAGTTTTTTTGGATAACTCTGATTTGACTCTAAGACGCATAAACTGTTGCACAGCTCGCCTCAGAAATTGATGGATTTTGAGACCCCAAAAAAAATCCTTTAAAGAGTTTAGCGACATCTCTGTGTACCAATTTTATTTGTATCTTCCAAATCCCTAAATATGCAACTGAATTGTAGAAACGGAGCTGGTGACCCTAATTTAGAATCAAACCATCTATATATATTAAACCATAGTAGTAATTTTAAAAGCACAACAAATTAATTATTTTTTTTTTGGATATAAAAATATAGATTTGCTGTGGCAAGCAAATGTTTTAATTAAAAAGTCTACTTTTGAAAAAAAGTTTACTTACCGGTATATCATAGTCATTATTATGTGAATATCTGTTACGATTTAAAAACAAAGGTTCACCTAAAATATTGTCAATAATAGGCCTATAGGCCTTGACCTATTTGGCAAAAAGAATATTTGACAACAATGTTTTTTTAACAAAACGCATTATGTAAATGTATCCCTATAACCTATTTGGTTTTCTGATGAATCTAAACAGTTTAAAAGCAAAACAATTTGTCATAATGTCAATACATTAATTTAAAAAAAAAAACGTTTAGTGGAAGACATGTCAATTATTTGTAAACCAAACAACTTGTTTAATCATCTACAAACATTCTCATTTTTAGGTCAGCCACTAGAAATAATAATTTGGGCTTCATGGACTTTTCTAAACACAAAAGCGAAAAAAAAAATATTGCAGGAATAAACTACAAAAATATGAAACTAGTGTCAGCGCTCAATACCTCGGTTTACCTTTCAAAAATCACTAGCTTAGCACTTAGAGAATCATTTGAAAGCATTAATCATTATAATAATCTGTCATCACATAGAGAATCATTTGAAATCATTAATCATTATAATAATATGTCCTTACATAGAGAATAATTTGAAAGCATTAATCATTATAATAATCTGTCATCACATAGAGAATCATTTGAAATCATTAATCATTATAATAATATGTCATTACATAGAGAATAATTTGAAAGCATTAATCATTATAATAATCTGTCATCACATAGAGAATCATTTGAAATCATTAATCATTATAATAATATGTCATTACATAGAGAATAATTTGAAAGCATTAATCATTATAATAATCTGTCATCACATAGAGAAAAATTTGAAAGCATTAATCATTATAATAATCTGTCATCACATAGAGAATCATTTGAAAGCATTAATCATTATAATAATCTGTCATCACATAGAGAATCATTTGAAAGCATTAATCATTATAATAATCTGTCATCACATAGAGAATCATTTGAAATCATTAATCATTATAATAATATGTCATTACATAGAGAATAATTTGAAAGCATTAATCATTATAATAATCTGTCATCACATAGAGAATCATTTGAAATCATGAATCATTATAATAATATGTCATTACATAGAGAATAATTTGAAAGCATTAATCATTATAATAATCTGTCATCACATAGAGAATCATTTGAAATCATTAATCATTATAATAATATGTCATTACATAGAGAATAATTTGAAAGCATTAATCATTATAATAATCTGTCATCACATAGAGAATCATTTGAAATCATTAATCATTATAATAATATGTCATTACATAGTGAATAATTTGAAAGCATTAATCATTATAATAATCTGTCATCACATAGAGAATAATTTGAAAGCATTAATCATTATAATAATCTGTCATCACATAGAGAATAATTTGAAAGCATTAATCATTATAATAATCTGTCATCAGGGTTCCCTGCATGAGTTTATTATAGGTAAGAACCAAAAGGATGAGCGAATTGATGAGGCTCACGCAGGCCGAATTACCCTTCAAATTGTACAGGGAGTTGATTACCTCCATGAGAACAAATTCTTTCACAGAGACATCAAAAGTAAATCTAAAACACTTTTTCTTATTTCTGTATACTTTTTAGGTGATTAGGTGATCAGAATAGTAAGATTTAATGCTTAAATTATCGGTTTCATTAAAAGGATCAGTTTGATATTAAATTTACAAAGATCCACTATGTTTTTGTGAAGGGAATCATTAAAAAGGTGAAAATACGTTTTATTGAACCAATTAGATTTACATTAGTTTTTTAAGGCCATTAGTGAAAGGAAGGCGTTATGCGGCGGATCCGGTGTATAACGTTCAGCGTTATGCGGCGGATCCGGTGTATAACGTTCAGCGTTATGCGGCGGATCCGTTGTATAACGTTCAGCGTTATGCGGCAGATCCGGTGTATAACGTTCAGCGTTATGCGGCAGATCCGGTGTATAACGTTCAGCGTTTTGCGGCGGATCCGGTGTATAACGTTCAGCGTTATGCGGCGGATCCAATGTATTACGAATATGTGTATAATTATTAATGCCGAACGTCATCGGCAGACCCAAATTCACGAAAAATTGTTAGAGTTAGCCTATACTTATGACTTATAACTTTATGACATTATAGGCCTACTAATTTATACTATTCTATAAGCTCAGGCTTTTATTTTTTTAAATTTAGGATCATATTCCTAGTTCAGTCCTAACCTTAACCGGGCCTAACCGTAACCGGGCCTAACCGTAACATCAATAATCAATTTGTAATTGTGATTAAGTGACATAACCTTTTTGTTTGAATTAATTATAAACAATGACAAATAGTTAGTAAAAATTCACGTATTTAACTAAAAATATAATATCGTTTTACTATAATTGAATTAATAATATTTTTAAAAAAAGGTGGAGATGGGCGGGGTAGAACCTGCGTTACCCCTGTTGACAGAACATGTTAGTAACCACTGGGTTATGAAAACTTGTTGATAATCTAACAAAAAATTGTAGTTTAACATACAGGGCCAGATAAACAATAATGCGCATGCGCCAATATCAGTTTGTATAATATAGGTCATGAGTTCACGCAAAAATTCGCCGTATTACGTTTTGCGTTATACGGCGAATCCGCCGTATAATCACTCCGTTGGTGAAAACATTAAAAAAAAAAATAAAAAAAAAATTTATGTTTTAGGTGCCAATGTCCTGATGTCTGATGCTGAGAATGTGAAACTGGCAGATTTTGGATTGACAAGAACATTTGAAGAAGTTTCTAAAACCTACACTAAAGGTGTGGGAACGGACCGTTTCATGGCCCCAGAAAGGGTGATCCCTGAAAGACATTACGGAAATCCTGTTGACATTTGGTAATAATAATAAGGATATAATGTAACACTAGTAACACAACGTTGTTATTTGACATCTTATTTTAAATAATTTTGTACTATCGCAACATTTGGCAATATGTATATGATCTTATTATTTGCAGACATTCTTTGCACCTTTAACGACTTTTTTCTAGTCTTGCGCTTTCATCAGAAATCTAAATAAATATCTTCTACTACTTCTTCATGGTTTTGATACTTAAAGGTCTTAGACTAAAGCCCTACATGAATGTCCGCAGTTGTTTTCTGGTCTTTTGATGTGCCGCACAACATCTATGAGAAGACTCCCTTAATCCAGGCAGAAGTCTAGTCTCTTCTGTTGTAAAGAGGATATTAAAATATCTTTAGGCCTCACAGACTGACCTCTATAGTCTGGTCTCTTTTTCCAAATTAATGAACACATTGAATTGTCTGCCAGGCGGAGAATCTCCATGTGAGATATAAGGCCACAGTGACCGTTTTAGAGTACAAAATGAAATTGTAGTTTAACTTTCCTCCATTCTGTTTTAAAACCTTAATGTTGCAGCTTTCAGCTAAACTAAACTTTTCACCGTTAACAAAAACTAATGTTGCAACCAGTACGAAAACTAATGTTACAGTTCCTAACAAAATAAACGTTATGTTATATTTGTTTCACTACACTACGCTGATATTAGAAAAAAGAATGCATTGGACCCGAAAACTATATTCTTGAAGCCAAAATCATTAGGCTTTCACGTGACTTTCACTTATATATAAAATTAGATTCCCTTAAGACTGACCTGCAAATACAATTCAAGTGATTTAGACTTCCTTTTTATCGTATGATTTTGTTGTAATTATAGGTGGTTTATTCCTATAAATCGCATAGATGGATAAGTGAATAGTAGCCTATAAATAGTGTAATCAATTCTAGCCTCAAATTTGCACATACAAATGTTAACTTATTATGAAGGTGCTATCCATTCATTTTATCGACCAGTGTCTTGCTACTATTTTCATTTCGAAAAATTTTGGCGATAGGCAATCATTTTTTGCAAGCTTTTTCTTGTCTTCTTTTTTTTTGGAAATCAAACATTTGTTGCGATTTTCGAGAAGAATTACATTGTCCTTCCGACATAGAATGTGGTTTTGCTAAAGTAGATTTGTGTTTTGCTAACCTGTGTATGACCAGATGGACTGAAAGACTATACTGTGACTGTGTTTAACATTTAAACTGCTTACCGTATTTAGCCTATAACAATAAATACATGCTGAGATATTGAAAGGATATTGCATGCATACCTATACCAAAACCAGCCGAAACCTTGTTTAAAACTATTTTAGAGTGTTATTGTCGTTTCGTTTTTGTGAGCGCGCTGAACATGCTTGCATTAGCATAGAGTGAGACGCGATATAAATGACCAATTATTATTATTATTATTATTTTATCCATTTTTAATAACGTCCTTTTTGAAGCCATCATAAAAGACCAACCCTAGTGCAATGTCGTGTGATGATTAACACAACTTTCGATCTATGGTGTCCGATTAAAACCTTTCAGATCAGGTATTTGGGTTACCTAAACGAGTCAAGAATGGGGCACGGCGAGCAAGTTCGACTGGCGATCCGAAGGTCCTGGTGGATGCTAGCTTTTTCCCCCAGCTCTGATGACATTAGTTGGGCTAAAGAAAAGGCGTCTGGGCCACACATCCCCTAGAATGCCGTGGCTACGGAAACTGGTGAACGCAGTTTCACCAGCCCTATGATCAGTTTGGTCCGACGAAATTACTTTACTTTTTAAACGAGTCAAGAAAGCCAACACATTGACACCATTTAAAACTCTGTATCAAAATGCAAACATAGAGTCAAACCACATCTAAGCGTTGGACGCAATACATTTTCTGCATAGAAGAAGTGTTTGTAACTTAAGATATAATGGTAGTTTTAATTTCTAGTATCATAGAGCATTACAGACATTTAAATTTAATTTATTTTGTTCTTATTAGCAAGAATGGTAAACCACAAGAGAAAAAAAATATGTTTTATTTTCTAGGGCCATTGGCTGTATAGTGGTTCACATGTTATCAGGAAAGATTCCGTATTCTGGTTTAGAAGATCAGCAAATTCCCATTAAGTTACTCACGGATCCAACACCAGCAAAGGCAATTTGGCCTACTGTTTCTGAAAGCTGTCAGCGATTCTTTCAGAAATCTCTGGCAGTAAATCCTGCAAAGCGAGCTACCGCCAAGTTCCTGCTGAGTGATAATTTCGTTACAGGTAATGACATTAGTTTAGTAAGAGGCAGTAGCATCAATTTTGTTCAAGTGTTAGCATTAGTTTTCATACAGATACTACTATTTAATTTGTCATTGATAGTAACAAGTTTAGCTAAAGACACTACCATTCGTTTAATTACAGAAACTACCATTAGTTTAGTTTAGTCACAGAGATGAAAACTGGCAGTGATATTAATAGCTCCAACATTCGTATTATTACATTTGATAAAAGTAGTGACTAGATTATATATCTTGTGTTGTTTTTTTGTAAAAGTTTACTTTGCATTTAGTAACATACATTTTGTTTTATAGGGACAGAGCCACCAGACGTTGAAATTGATGCCGAGTTTGATAATTCCGAGATTGAAAATTTCGAGATTGAAAATGAACCAGATGTTCTGGAGTAAGATAACCTTTATAAATAAATGAAGTCGTGACGCATTAGTCTAGTCCATAGGTTCTCAACGGGGGCGATATCACCCACCGGGGGGCGGTGAGAGGCTTTAGGGGGGCGCTGACATTCCCGGGGGCGATTGGGGGGCGGTGAAGGGCCAGTGGGCGGTACAAACGTACCTGATATATTTTAACACCTCAGCTATTTGAATCGATTAGTTTTTGGAGGATTAAATATGATGTAAACGCAAGTGCTGCTAAATATCTGATATCCTCCAACAGTATGCCTACATATTAATATATTAATAAGAAATAGGAATCGCAGTGACTTTTCGATGAAGTAGGGGTCAGTATTTGGCAAATATAGTGTGCGGCATGCTGGCCCTCTGGTTGGTTCACCGGACGGTCAACCCTGCTGACCGATCACTGTCGCCCTAACATCTGCTAATATTAATGATATATTTTGATCTCAGTTTAACCGAGATGTCCTTAATGTGTTTTAAAATGCCAATGGAATGACGACAATATTATTTCGCAGTATAGACAAGTAGTAATCATACAAACTGGGTAGTTATTGTAATGCTTGAAAGTATACATATAAATTATTTAGTCACATAATATTTATATAATTTTCAAATACTTTTTACAGTTTGATCATTTCAAAATTATAAATTGTAAGCCATTTATTTTTTATCAAAGAAAAAGAAAACAGAAATATTAAATCAAATAAAACGGGCTAATTATCTCCTTTTAACTCAAACATGTTTCCACATTTGATTCAATAGTGATGCCGAACAAGTTCTGTTGTGTAATATAACAAATATTACTGATTATTAGACCTAAGGCTTTTGTAACCAAAATTAAAACTAAAATAGACAAATTGCTAGCAACACACCAGGCAAACGATTCACATTAATATTGATTTATTTAAATCTTTTGTTAAGGCAATTTTTTGATCTATTAATTCTTACAATATGTTTCCTTTTCAGTTTTTTTAAAGATAATTAATCACACAAAAAGTCTAGTCCGCCTAAAATAATTGCGTAAGCATAGTCCAGATGGGCGAGGGGGGGGGGGGAGTGGGCGCTAAAAGAAAGTTGGGGGGGGGGGGAGCGTTGAACGGAAAATAATTGTAAAAGGGGGCGGTGAGCCGAAAAAGGTTGAAAACCTATGATCTAGTCAGCTACTATATAACGGATTGTCTTCTGCTATGTGTCAATTAGAGGGGTAAACGGACACACCGACAAAAATTTGATTAAATAGAAACATAGACCGATAGGGAGACAGACAATTTATAACAGACAAGCACACAAACAAACAGACGGCTATGCAGGTAGGAAGGCAGACTAACAGACAGATAGAATGTTAAACATAAAGATAAAGTGATAGTTAGATAAAAGGATAGTTACATCGTAAAATAAATAAGCTTATATATTAAGTATGTATTAGTAGATATTATATTCATTCAGTGTGTGGATCTAATGAGGCGTAGATCTATATAACGCTACATCTATTTTATAATTAATAATATAAAAGCAGAATTGACAGAATCAAGGCAGCCGGCTAAAGCTATATGCCCATATTTTCCAAATGCTTTAATGTTGCCAGCTCCGCCGCTAACGGAGACGCAGAAAATATAGCTTATAATATAGCCTTAAAACATTATAGCTTACAATATAGAACGGGGCGAGAAAAAAAAAAAAGAAGTTATTTGATAAACAAAAAGATGGATTGCCGGATAGATAAATGAGAAAATAGATTGGCTGAAGAAGAAATTATTGGGTGGATAGTTGGAAAGAAAACAGTATAACCTGGAACATTTAATCAGTAATTGGTAGACTTGGCAGCGCCCATCTCCTCTCCAAGACTTATCATATTTATTTTTTTAGAAGTCAGCGTCAAGAGGGAATGGCAGAACCAAAGCAACAGGCAGGAGCCGCGAACTTAAACTAGTAAGTGATTTAACTATTTCTAAAAGATCGCTTTAGTGTAGCCTAAAACTGCTTGGTAAACGTACAATGGCCAAACTGTACACTCTTATAGTATGCAAACAACTAACGTGCATAGGGTATACATTTAGGCTTAATTTAAATGATTTACATTAAACGCTTTAATTGTATTATCATAATAATATTTATGTTTTATTGTTTTGTAACAAGTGAATTTTGGAACCATTAAAAAAAATAACGTTTTCTTTAACTTTAAAGAATAAAAAGATGCAAGAAAATGGATAGGCCTACATAATAATATGTATTTAATAATGATAATAACAAAGATAATTAATATATGGCATATTTTCGTGTTATCTCTTTTAGGATTACATAACGCTCTTTTTCCACAATTTAGTTTCAGTCTTACCAGATGTAGGTTTACTATTTGCTCATTGTCCCATTATTCACCTGTTTTGCATTATCTACCACACCCTTAACCTTGCAATCCTGACTATGCCCCTGCAAAGCATTAAGGCTCACTTTGAGCGATTTAAATAACATTTTTTTTTCTTAAACTTTGTAGCTCTCCGCACATTGAGACACACCATACATTTAACATAAAAGGGGACGTCAAATTTAAGAAAGATGTCCATGTGGATAAAATCGAAAAACTCAAAGTCGAACGGCTAGAAAATCTGCATGCGAACAAGGTGGAACATTTGGAAGCCTACGGCGCAAGCGCAGTGGACGTGGCCGGAGCAACCAACGTCAAGGCCACGGCCGAAAACCTTCAAATTCAGCAAGCTGGCACAGTTAACGCTGCACAGAATAGCAATTTAAATGTAGCCAAGGCCGAGATCTTAAAAGCTGATCAGGCGAATACCATAAATATAGAAAACGTAGATTACTTACACATTAGTTAGGCCACACACAGTTGATTTGATCTACAGACATAACTGTCACATAACTGTCACATAACTGTCACATAACAAATAAATTAACTACGTACCGTGCTATTTTTTTTTAACAATATGAACACGTGCGCAATTATTACCTAATATACTCCCATAGTCCCATACAACCACTGATCTATAAAAAGAATGGATGACGCCTCCATAATAAATTTCTATGTGTAAAATTGAAGCTAGAAAATTCACTACATTCTCTCAATATATATAGAGAGATAATAGACACTG
Source organism: Anisus vortex (assembly GCA_949126835.1). Lineage (NCBI taxonomy): Eukaryota > Metazoa > Mollusca > Gastropoda > Planorbidae > Anisus > Anisus vortex. The sequence goes on from OX421497.1 coordinate 8,976,306, forward strand.
CGCGTCCATTAGTCCTTTCAGTGGGCTTGGTAGACTTGGCAGCGCCCATCTCCTCTCCAAGTCAGCGGTGGATTTTTTATTGTTGTACTGTGGGTCAAACCCATCATGTCGAGCTTGTGAGTCAAACTCACTATCGACTTGACTATCCAGCCGCCATGATTAAGAAATCTAATTTTATAGATAATTTAAAACTATTTAATTTAGGTATCAAGAATATATATTTTGTTATTTTAGATCAGTGCTGACAATATGGATTTCTATATGATGTAATGTTTCACTGTATTGTGAATATTACCTGAAATGTTATCTCAAGGATAGTAGTTAATACAGGATCTTGCTCAAGTAGATCAACATAATAACATTTTTAGATTAATTTGTCAGTTACAGAAACATTGTTACATAGACTAAAAAAAAAAGAGCTGGAGAGCTGTTCTAATTTTTTTCTTAGCTAAATTGTTCAAGAGATGAAATACTTAAACGAGTTAATATATAAGCTTACTATTCATTACTGACCATACTGACCATACAGAGATTAAGAAATTGTGTAAGCAATTTTTGTTTTAATGTTACTATTGATTCAATATTATATTATTTTCTAGATGCAAAGAATCTGGTGGTTTTGTGAGAAAATATATATTGTTTTTTGGGGTGTTAGCTAACTAGTACTTCAGTTGAAAGCTGTACTATGTGTGTTTGTCTTAAACTTACAGGATTTGAGTTTGACAAGAAAGAAGTCCATACGGTCTCACCTTTCAATTGATTTTTTATGTTGATTGTATTTACCTAAAACTGATGGAAATTTTAATTGTTTTTCTAACACTATTACCATCATAGTTTTTCTTTTAATGCAAACGTTGTATGTGACAAATTAGTTCATGTATTAATATTCCATAAACATTTGTTTACTTATATTCTTGTCTTGGGTAATTTTTTATATATTTCGTCTTCGTTTTATAACAGTGATGCATGTTTACCAGCGTTCAGTTATAGGCTAATTAATTCAGGATTAACTATAAAGTTTAATAATACCAATTGAAATATATAAAAAAATTCTATGGTTTTATATTTGTTGTATTACATATTAAAACTTTTCAGAAGCGGGAGTTAAGTTTGTTTCTATCTAACGTATTCTTTCATTGATTAATGACTATAATAATGGTTTCCTGTTTTGATGACAATGAACCAGTCATCAAATTAAATATCATAACACTGAATAATAGTCAAGGATTTTCAATATCAATTTATATTTGTTGAAAAGTAAGATTGATTTGCTTAGTCAGTATTCAGTACAGTTAAGTGGCTGCCATTCGTATACAGTTATCAAAGAGTTATTGCAGATATTTAAAAAAACATAATACAAGTCAGATGAACATAATTTTGCCTTATTGTGATCAGCGGCGTAACTAAAATTGCACGGAAAAAAGGGAGGCGATTGGGAGCAACTAAAAATGTGGGGTGAAGACCAGGTAGTAAAATACAATAACATTTTTAAAATAGTTTTAAACAAGTATTTTGCTGATGGATGTGTACTCCATCAACTTAGTTGAAAAGAAAAGTCTTCAAATTCTTCTTGAATGCTTTTTTTGACACAGAGTTTTTCAGTGTCTCAGGTAAGCCATTCCACAGTGTAGGCGCCACAGATTCAAACGAGCGTACACCAAGAGTCTTTTTTCTGTGACCTTCTAAACCTGGAATTTCCAGGAGAGATTGTGTTGAAGATCGCAGCATCCTTAACGGGACATGCAGGTGCTGTGCCTTCCACGCATCCATAGGTAAGGGACATAATCTTATGATCGATGCGCTTCGTCACAGGGAGCCAGTGTAGCTCTTTGGGAATTGGAGTGATATGGTCATGCTTCTTTACTCGTGACACAATGCGTGCTGCAGTATTTTGAACTTTCTGAAGTCTATCCAGTTGTTTCTGGGGTAAACCCCATTGGCAACTGTTACAATAGTCTAGTCTTGACTGTATTGTTGCAACAGCAAAAGCATTGGCTGTTTTTTTATTAATCAGAGGTCGCAGCTGACCCAGGGCACGAAGATGGGAGGAGCATGCCCTAACCACAGTACTGATGTGTGGACCCATTGTTAATTTACTGTCAATGATAAAGCCGAGGTCTCTGAAAGTGTTGGACAAAAAGATATCAGAGGCCCCTACTTTAATAGATGGAATATCGACTTTCCTGAGATTGAAGTTTGAACCGCACAGAATTGAAAAAACATAATACAAGTCAGATTAACATAATTTTGCCTTATTGTGATCAGCGACGTAACTAAAATTGCACGGAAAAAAGGGAGGCGATTGGGAACAACTAAAAATGTGGGGTGAAGACCAGGTAGTAAAATAAAGTGTGGTGGTGGGGATATTGCACTTTAATAGAAGGCTGATTCTGCGCTGGTGCTCAACATAACCTTCAACTATTTAAAAAAAAATATTTGTATTAAATAATCAATAGTTGAAACGTACAATTTGATTGAAATATATTATTAACTTTTACATTCTTATTTTTCAACAATGTGAATGAGGCAACTGGTGAAAACATTAACGGCTGGTTTCAAAAGTGGTATTCAGGGGATATGTCCGCTTTAGATGGGTGTCAACGTGTGAGACAAAATCCGCTCGACCAACCCTATAATAGACAACTTTACAGGAAGACGAGGCAGGCCATGTACGACTGGAGAGATGAAGCACACGTACGTTCGGTAAAAGAACTCGGACGGAGCAAGCAACATGCGACCATCAGCGGCGCTTCCACTACGGGCCTGCACCAGATGCACCGCCTGCTGTCGCTACTATGATAACTTGGTACAAGAGAGCAATCTCACCGAGGGCGACTCAGCGTTGTGACACTTGTACGGTGTATCACTGAACGGTCCTTGGGTCTTTTCGGGACTTATGAACGGTGAAAACAATAATGCATCATGTTCAAAAACTTGTTAAAAAACTATGGAAAAGGCAAAATAAAAAAAAAACTGAGAATAGTATAATGGCCATACATTTATATTTATATAAATAGGCCTACATACAAATTTAAAATAATTTAATAAGCTATAGCAATACAAATGTTAACGTAATTGTAAAAATAAATTGTTTCAAAAATGTTATTTCTGAGTAACCGTCTTTAAAACAATTTTAATAATTATATATATCTATATATATAAAGCACACTGTATGTGTAGTATAACAGAGATAGTTGGAGAAGTATCCTACACACCGGTACAAATACTACAGTGGGCAGACTTCTCCTTATCGCGGAGGCTAAAACAGCGAAGAAAAGTAAAGAACATAGGCTGCCCTGACCAACTCCAACGGTCCCGCTTTCAAGTGCCAGAGATGCGACAGAGCCTGTCTCTCAAGGATAGGTCTCCACAGACACAGCCAATTCTGCAAGGCTGGCCTAAATCACAGGAGCGCAAATCTAATCGTCTTCTGAGACTATGGAGCCAATGATGATGTGTAGTATCCGATCCCCATTGGTTGATTGGAAGACATGCGACTTTATTGTCTCATATTTTACTTTTGTGACCTCAATTTCTCCATAGGGTTAGTGTATCCGACTGCCAAGGGGCGACCTGGGTTCGATTACTTACCATAGCTTTCTTTTCTACTTTTTTTTCCATCTATATAACTTTTCTTTAAAGATTGTAAAGAATTTTTTTTCTTTCCTAAAATGTTTTCAGTAAATAAAATATAATTATATTTTAGACGCATGCGGGAGACGGTTGTTCGATTCTCATCCACAAGGATAGTGCGTTATAACTTATTGTTAAATAAAAAAAGACATGCTTTAAAAAAAATAACTCGATTTAAATAACTTTCTTAAATAATGTTTTCAGTAAATAAATAATAATCATTTAAAAATTATTATAGCTTTCTTTTCATTGTAGTATATACATTTTTTTCTGTAGCTAGATCTCTAAGATTAGGCTTATGTACTATATTGTTTTTTTTCCACGGGTAGCGCCGGATAATTTAGTTTGTATAAGCTTATAATATATAGAGATCTTAGCGCTGTTTTTGATGTTATTGACCATGGAATGCTCCTGTCAAGACTTCAGTATGAGGTTGGCATCACTGAGACTGTTCTTCGCTGGTTCAGTTCCTACCTGACCAACAGGACTCAGCGAGTTATAGTCAATCTGGCCTCTTCACAAGAAACTCCCCTTATTTGTGGGGTACCGCAGGGTTCAATTTAAGGGCCTGTCCTATTCTCCGTGTATAGAAGTCAGCTTGGCAAAATTTTCGAGAGCCACTGTGTATCTCGTAAATTTTTTGCAGATGACACGGTGCTTTACAGGAGTTTTCGCCCTGATTCGTCTGCCTGCGCTGCTGCTGTTGCTGATGTGGAGGAGTGCTGTCAAACAGTAAAGACATAGATGGCTGCAAACCGACTTAAATTAAATGATGATAAGACAGAGGCAATTATCTGTGGTTCAGGTGTCAGTCTTCGGAAAATCTCTATTACTACGATCAAGGTTAGGTCTTCCGAGATAACGTTGTCCAACACGGTTAGAGACCTTGGCCTTTTTATTGATAATAAATTATCAATGGTTCCACATATCAGTGCAGTGGTTAAGGCTTGTTCGTCTCATCTACGTGCCCTGGGTCAGCTGCGACCTCAACTCAATAGAAGGACGGCCAATACCGTAGCAGTCTCTCTTATCCAGTAAAGGTTGGATTACTGCAATATTTGTCTGTGGGGTTTGTCCCATAACCAGCTGCAGAGATTACAGAGAGTGCAGAACACCGCGGCGAGCATTGTTTCGGGGGGTGAGGAGGCAAGATCATATCTCCCCAACACTTAGAGATCTCCACTGGCTCCCGGTGATGAAGCGAATAGAGCACAAAATTATGTCCATTACGTACGGATGCATAAAGGGCATTGCTCCTTCTTATCTTCGAGAGCTTATCTCAAGGCATGAGCCATCTAGGGAACTGCGATCTTCAACACATTCACTCCTCAAAACTCCTAGTTTGGATGAACACAGAAAGAAGTACCTGGATGCGCGCTGATTTGAGTCAATGGCGCCTTTTTTATGGAACAGTCTATCTCAGATACTGAGAGAATCTGGGACAAGAGAAACTTTTAAAAAGAACTTAAAGACCTTTCTCTTTGGCTAATACATCTGCCACTGCAAATTACACCAAGAACGCACTGAGCATGCTAATTTAATAGCATGGATAGAAGCGCCATAGAAATGTCCATTCTAATTCGTATTCTTATATCATTCTTGGTTTTAAGAAATAGGGAAAGAGTTTGAAGGGGGGTAGGGTCAGTGCCATTTTTGCCGGCCCCATAATACCCATATGCTGTTAGCTCTACGTTGGAGTTGATACTATTGCATTTATACAAATTTAGTTTCTCATAATCTACTGCATATCCCTAATTCAAGAATTTGCTAAGTTAAAGTTGTTAGCTATATAGTATATCCCGCACACAAAGTGGATTCGCCCCTGATTGGATATTTTTAAAAAAGTTTAAGGGGTTGGCATTTCAAATATTTCCAATACAGGCATACTGAGAAAATCTACTGCACCGCCCTTTCCGTCCCCCAATCCTCAAAATTTTTGTAAATAATAGTCCCCATTCACCCCTCCACCTCCCAATGCATTGCCAGGTCTTCCGATACCTAGCAAGTCAAAATGTAACAAACTAAAATTATGTGACAATAAATGGCGTACATTTTGTTCATCGTGATTGAATTCAAACAGAAGCGTATTTATATAGAAAGTCTTCTAAGACGTCCGAGCATAATGCATAATAGAATACATTTTTTTTACTGGGACAGACCTACAAGAAGATGTCGACAAATCATCATTTTGATGATAATGGTAATGAGTATTCACTCATTCGTTGACTAATGTCAAGAATGGAGAAATTCATCTTGTCAAGAATGGAGAAAAAGATAGCGCCAAGAAATCAAACATATATCCGTCTTGTCAATTCACATTGTCAAGATAGGGGAAATTCTACTTGTTAAGAAATTAAAATGCCAGCTTTTTTCCATAGTAGTTTTATTTTTTTTTCTGATGGAAAGCTCATTCGTGTAAACGTTTAAAAATCGACCTTTTCAAGGTTAGATTCACTGTTTGCACCATCATAGTAGTAGTATAGTATTTTTGATGGCAGGCTCACAATTCAGTGAATGAAACCCAACTTAGACAACTAGGTTGGAAAAATACACTTGCTTTGTGTTTGACTCCATCATAGTAGTATAGTATTCTTTTAGATGGCAGGCTCACAATTCAGTGATTGAAACCCAACTTACACAACTAGGTTGGAAAAATACAATTGCTTTGTGTTTGACTCCATCATAGTAGTATAATAATTTTTTATTGATGGAAGGCTCAAAAGTCAGTGATTAAAACCCAACTTACACAACTAGGTTGGAAATATACACTTGCTTTGTGTTTGACTCCATCATAGATAGTATTCTTTTAGATGGCAGGCTCACAAGTCAGCGATTGAAACCCAACTAGATAACTAGGTTGGAAAAATACAATTGCTTTGTGTTTGACTCCATCATAGTAGTATAGTATTCTTTTAGATGGCAGGCTCACAAGTCAGCGATTGAAACCCAACTAGACAACTAGGTTGGAAAAATACAATTGCTTTGTGTTTGACTCCATCATAGTAGTATAGTATTCTTTTAGATGGCAGGCTCACAAGTCAGCGATTGAAACCCAACTAGACAACTAGGTTGGAAAAATACAATTGCTTTGTGTTTGACTCCATCATAGTAGTATAGTATTCTTTTAGATGGCAGGCTCACAAGTCAGCGATTGAAACAAAACTTACACAACTAGGTTGGAAATATACACTTGCTTTGTGTTTGACTCCATCATAGTAGTATAGTATTTTTATAGATGGCAGGCTCACAAGTCAGCGATTGAAACCCAACTAGATAACTAGGTTGGAAAAATACAATTGCTTTGTGTTTGACTCCATCATAGTAGTATAATAATTTTTTATTGATGGAAGGCTCAAAAGTCAGTGATTGAAACCCAACTTACACAACTAGGTTGGAAATATACACTTGCTTTGTGTTTGACTCCATCATAGATAGTATTCTTTTAGATGGCAGGCTACCAAGTCAATGATTGAAACCCAACTAGATAACTAGGTTGGAAAAATACAATTGCTTTGTGTTTGACTCCATCATAGTAGTATAGTATTCTTTTAGATGGCAGGCTCACAAGTCAGCGATTGAAACCCAACTAGACAACTAGGTTGGAAAAATACAATTGCTTTGTGTTTGACTCCATCATAGTAGTATAGTATTCTTTTAGATGGCAGGCTCAAAGTCAGTGATTGAAACCCAACTTACACAACTAGGTTGGAAATATACACTTGCTTTGTGTTTGACTCCATCATAGTAGTATAGTATTTTTATAGATGGCAGGCTCACAAGTCAGCGATTGAAACCCAACTAGATAACTAGGTTGGAAAAATACAATTGCTTTGTGTTTGACTCCATCATAGTAGTATAATAATTTTTTATTGATGGAAGGCTCAAAAGTCAGTGATTGAAAGCCAACTTACACAACTAGGTTGGAAATATACACTTGCTTTGTGTTTGACTCCATTATAGATAGTATTCTTTTAGGTGGCAGGCTCACAAGTCAGCGATTGAAACCCAACTAGATAACTAGGTTGGAAAAATACAATTGCTTTGTGTTTGACTCCATCATAGTAGTATAGTATTCTTTTAGATGGCAGGCTCACAAGTCAGCGATTGAAACCCAACTAGATAACTAGGTTGGAAAAATACAATTGCTTTGTGTTTGACTCCATCGTAGTAGTATAGTATTCTTTTAGATGGCAGGCTCACAAGTCAGCGATTGAAACCCAACTAGACAACTAGGTTGGAAAAATACAATTGCTTTGTGTTTGACTCCATCATAGTAGTATAGTATTCTTTTAGATGGCAGGCTCACAAGTCAGCGATTGAAACAAAACTTACACAACTAGGTTGGAAATATACACTTGCTTTGTGTTTGACTCCATCATAGTAGTATAGTATTTTTATAGATGGCAGGCTCACAAGTCAGCGATTGAAACCCAACTAGATAACTAGGTTGGAAAAATACAATTGCTTTGTGTTTGACTCCATCATAGTAGTATAATAATTTTTTATTGATGGAAGGCTCAAAAGTCAGTGATTGAAACCCAACTTACACAACTAGGTTGGAAATATACACTTGCTTTGTGTTTGACTCCATCATAGATAGTATTCTTTTAGATGGCAGGCTCACAAGTCAGCGATTGAAACCCAACTAGATAACTAGGTTGGAAAAATACAATTGCTTTGTGTTTGACTCCATCATAGTAGTATAGTATTCTTTTAGATGGCAGGCTCACAAGAGTCAGCGATTGAAACCCAACTAGACAACTAGGTTGGAAAAATACAATTGCTTTGTGTTTGACTCCATCATAGTAGTATAGTATTCTTTTAGATGGCAGGCTCACAAGTCAGTGATTGAAACCCAACTTACACAACTAGGTTGGAAATATACACTTGCTTTGTGTTTGACTCCATCATAGTAGTATAGTATTTTTATAGATGGCAGGCTCACAAGTCAGAGATTGAAACCCAACTAGATAACTAGGTTGGAAAAATACAATTGCTTTGTGTTTGACTCCATCATAGTAGTATAATAATTTTTTATTGATGGAAGGCTCAAAAGTCAGTGATTGAAAGCCAACTTACACAACTAGGTTGGAAATATACACTTGCTTTGTGTTTGACTCCATTATAGATAGTATTCTTTTAGATGGCAGGCTCACAAGTCAGCGATTGAAACCCAACTAGATAACTAGGTTGGAAAAATACAATTGCTTTGTGTTTGACTCCATCATAGTAGTATAGTATTCTTTTAGATGGCAGGCTCACAAGTCAGCGATTGAAACCCAACTAGATAACTAGGTTGGAAAAATACAATTGCTTTGTGTTTGACTCCATCGTAGTAGTATAGTATTCTTTTAGATGGCAGGCTCACAAGTCAGCGATTGAAACCCAACTAGATAACTAGGTTGGAAAATTACAATTGCTTTGTGTTTGACTCTATCATAGTAGTATAGTATTCTTTTAGATGGCAGGCTCACAAGTCAGCGATTGAAAATTGACTCCATCATAGTAGTATAGTATTCTTATAGATGGCAGGTTCACAAGTCAGCGATTAAAACCCAACTAGATAACTAGGTTGGAAAAATACAATTGCTTTGTGTTTGTTTGACTCCATCATAGTAGTATAGTATTCTTTTTGATGGAAGGCTTACAAGTCAGTGATTGAAACCCAACTTACACAACTAGGTTGGAAATATACACTTGCTTTGTGTTTGACTCCATCATAGTAGTATAGTATTCTTATAGATGGCAGGCTCACAAGTCAGCGATTGAAACCCAACTAGATAACTAGGTTGGAAAAATACAATTGCTTTGTGTTTGTTTGACTCCATCATAGTAGTAGTAGTATAATATTCTTTTTGATGGAAGGCTCAAAAGTCAGTGATTGAAACCCAACTTACACAACTAGGTTGGAAATATACACTTGCTTTGTGTTTGACTCCATCATAGTAGTATAGTATTCTTTAAGATGACAGGCTCAAAGTCAGCGATTGAAACCCAACTAAATAACTAGGTTGGAAAAATACAATTGCTTTGTGTTTGACTCCATCATAGTAGTATAGTATTCTTTTAGATGGCAGGCTCACAAGTCAGCGATTGAAACCCAACTAGATAACTAAGTTGGAAAAATACAATTGCTTTGTGTTTGACTCCATCATAGTAGTATAATATTTTTATATTGATGGAAGGCTCAAAAGTCAGTGATTGAAAGCCAACTTACACAACTAGGTTGGTCATATACACTTGCTTTGTGTTTGACTCCATCATAGTAGTATAGTATTCTTTTAGATGGCAGGCTCACTAGTCAGCGATTGAAACCCAACTAGATAACTAGGTTGGAAAAATACAATTGCTTTGTGTTTGACTCCATCATAGTAGTATAGTATTCTTTTAGATGGCAGGCTCACAGGTCAGCGATTGAAACCCAACTAGATAACTAGGTTGGAAAAACACAATTGCTTTGTTTTTGACTCCATCATAGTAGTATAGTATTCTTTTAGATGGCAGGCTCAAAAGTCAGCGATTGAAACCCAACAAGATAACTAGGTTGGAAAAATACAATTGCTTTGTGTTTGACTCCATCATAGTATTATAGTATTCTTTTAGATGGCAGCCTCACAAGTCAGCGATTGAAACCCAACTAGATAACTAGGTTGGAAAAATACAATTGCTTTGTGTTTGACTCCATCATAGTAGTATAGTATTCTTTTAGATGGCAGGCTCACAAGTCAGCGATTGAAACCCAACTAGATAACTAGGTTGGAAAAATACAATTGCTTTGTATTTGACTCCATCATAGTAGTATAGTATTCTTTTAGATGGCAGGCTCACAAGTCAGCGATTGAAACCCAACTAGATAACTAGGTTGGAAAAACACAACTGTTTGTGTTTGACTCCATCATAGTAGTATAGTATTCTTTTAGATGGCAGGCTCACAAGTCAGCGATTGAAACCCAACTAGATAACTAGGTTGGAAAAATACAATTGCTTTGTGTTTGACTCCATCATAGTAGTATAGTATTCTTTTAGATGGCAGGCTCACAAGTCAGCGATTGAAACCCAACTAGATAACTAGGTTGGAAAAATACAATTGCTTTGTATTTGACTCCATCATAGTAGTATAGTATTCTTTTAGATGGCAGGCTCACAAGTCAGCGATTGAAACCCAACTAGATAACTAGGTTGGAAAAACACAACTGTTTTGTGTTTGACTCCATCATAGTAGTATAGTATTCTTTTAGATGGCAGGCTCACAAGTCAGTGATTGAAACCCAACTTACACAACTAGGTTGGACATATACACTTGCTTTGTGTTTGACTCTATCATAGTAGTAGTAGTATAATATATTCTTTTTGATGGAAGGCTCAAAAGTCAGTGATTGAAAGCCAACTTACACAACTAGGTTGGTCATATACACTTGCTTTGTGTTTGACTCCATCATAGTAGTATAGTATTCTTTTAGATGGCAGGCTCACTAGTCAGCGATTGAAACCCAACTAGATAACTAGGTTGGAAAAATACAATTGCTTTGTGTTTGACTCCATCATAGTAGTATAGTATTCTTTTAGATGGCAGGCTCACAGGTCAGCGATTGAAACCCAACAAGATAACTAGGTTGGAAAAACACAATTGCTTTGTGTTTGACTCCATCATAGTAGTATAGTATTCTTTTAGATGGCAGGCTCAAAATGCAGCGATTGAAACCCAACAAGATAACTAGGTTGGAAAAATACAATTGCTTTGTGTTTGACTCCATCATAGTATTATAGTATTCTTTTAGATGGCAGCCTCACAAGTCAGCGATTGAAACCCAACTAGATAACTAGGTTGGAAAAATACAATTGCTTTGTGTTTGACTCCATCATAGTAGTATAGTATTCTTTTAGATGGCAGGCTCACAAGTCAGCGATTGAAACCCAACTAGATATTTAGGTTGGAAAAATACAATTGCTTTGTATTTGACTCCATCATAGTAGTATAGTATTCTTTTAGATGGCAGGCTCACAAGTCAGCGATTGAAACCCAACTAGATAACTAGGTTGGAAAAATACAATTGCTTTGTATTTGACTCCATCATAGTAGTATAATATTTTTATATTGATGGAAGGCTCAAAAGTCAGTGATTGAAAGCCAACTTACACAACTAGGTTGGAAATATACACTTGCTTTGTGTTTGACTCCATTATAGATAGTATTCTTTTAGATGGCAGGCTCACAAGTCAGCGATTGAAACCCAACTAGATAACTAGGTTGGAAAAATACAATTGCTTTGTGTTTGACTCCATCATAGTAGTATAGTATTCTTTTAGATGGCAGGCTCACAAGTCAGCGATTGAAACCCAACTAGATAACTAGGTTGGAAAAATACAATTGCTTTGTGTTTGACTCCATCGTAGTAGTATAGTATTCTTTTAGATGGCAGGCTCACAAGTCAGCGATTGAAACCCAACTAGATAACTAGGTTGGAAAATTACAATTGCTTTGTGTTTGACTCCATCATAGTAGTATAGTATTCTTTTAGATGGCAGGCTCACAAGTCAGTGATTGAAACCCAACTTACACAACTAGGTTGGACATATACACTTGCTTTGTGTTTGACTCTATCATAGTAGTAGTAGTATAATATATTCTTTTTGATGGAAGGCTCAAAAGTCAGTGATTGAAAGCCAACTTACACAACTAGGTTGGTCATATACACTTGCTTTGTGTTTGACTCCATCATAGTAGTATAGTATTCTTTTAGATGGCAGGCTCAAAATGCAGCGATTGAAACCCAACAAGATAACTAGGTTGGAAAAATACAATTGCTTTGTGTTTGACTCCATCATAGTATTATAGTATTCTTTTAGATGGCAGCCTCACAAGTCAGCGATTGAAACCCAACTAGATAACTAGGTTGGAAAAATACAATTGCTTTGTGTTTGACTCCATCATAGTAGTATAGTATTCTTTTAGATGGCAGGCTCACAAGTCAGCGATTGAAACCCAACTAGATATTTAGGTTGGAAAAATACAATTGCTTTGTATTTGACTCCATCATAGTAGTATAGTATTCTTTTAGATGGCAGGCTCACAAGTCAGCGATTGAAACCCAAATAGATAACTAGGTTGGAAAAATACAATTGCTTTGTATTTGACTCCATCATAGTAGTATAGTATTCTTTTAGATGGCAGGCTCACAAGTCAGCGATTGAAACCCAACTAGATAACTAGGTTGGAAAAACACAACTGTTTTGTGTTTGACTCCATCATAGTAGTATAGTATTCTTTTAGATGGCAGGCTCACAAGTCAGTGATTGAAACCCAACTTACACAACTAGGTTGGACATATACACTTGCTTTGTGTTTGACTCTATCATAGTAGTATAGTATTCTTTTAGATGGCAGGCTCACAAGTCAGCGATTGAAACCCAACTAGATAACTAGGTTGGAAAAATACCATTGCTTTGTGTTTGACTCCATCATAGTAGTATAGTAATCTTTTAGATGGCAGGCTCACAAGTCAGCGATTGAAACCCAACTAGATAACTAGGTTGGAAAAATACAATTGCTTTGTGTTTGACTCCATCATAGTAGTATAGTAATCTTTTAGATGGCAGGCTCACAAGTCAGCGATTGAAACCCAACTAGATAACTAGGTTGGAAAAATACCATTGCTTTGTGTTTGACTCCATCATAGTAGTATAGTAATCTTTTAGATGGCAGGCTCACAAGTCAGCGATTGAAACCCAACTAGATAACTAGGTTGGAAAAATACAATTGCTTTGTGTTTGACTCCATCATAGTAGTATAGTAATCTTTTAGATGGCAGGCTCACAAGTCAGCGATTGAAACCCAACTAGATAACTAGGTTGGAAAAATACAATTGCTTTGTGTTTGACTCCATCATAGTAGTATAATAATTTTTTATTGATGGAAGGCTCAAAAGTCAGTGATTGAAACCCAACTTACACAACTAGGTTGGAAATATATACTTGCTTTGTGTTTGACTCCATCATAGATAGTATTCTTTTAGATGACAGGCTCACAAGTCAGCGATTGAAACCCAACTAGATAACTAGGTTGGAAAAATACAATTGCTTTGTGTTTGACTCCATCATAGTAGTATAGTAATCTTTTAGATGGCAGGCTCACAAGTCAGCGATTGAAACCCAACTAGATAACTAGGTTGGAAAAATACAATTGCTTTGTGTTTGACTCCATCATAGTAGTATAGTATTCTTTTAGATGGCAGGCTCACAAGTCAGCGATTGAAACCCAACTAGATAACTAGGTTGGAAAAATACAATTGCTTTGTGTTTGACTCCATCATAGTAGTATAGTATTCTTTTAGATGGCAGGCTCACAAGTCAGCGATTGAAACCCAACTAGACAACTAGGTTGGAAAAATACAATTGCTTTGTGTTTGACTCCATCATAGTAGTATAGTATTCTTTTAGATGGCAGGCTCACAAGTCAGTGATTGAAACCCAACTTACACAACTAGGTTGGAAATATACACTTGCTTTGTGTTTGACTCCATCATAGTAGTATAGTATTCTTATAGATGGCAGGCTCACAAGTCAGCGATTGAAACCCAACTAGATAACTAGGTTGGAAAAATACAATTGCTTTGTGTTTGACTCCATTATAGTAGTATAATAATTTTGTATTGATGGAAGGCTCAAAAGTCAGTGATTGAAACCCAACTTACAAAACTAGGTTGGAAATATACACTTGCTTTGTGTTTGACTCCATTATAGATAGTATTCTTTTAGATGGAAGGCTCACAAGTCAGCGATTGAAACCCAACTAGATAACTAGGTTGGAAAAATACAATTGCTTTGTGTTTGACTCCATCATAGTAGTATAGTATTCTTTTAGATGGAAGGCTCACAAGTCAGCGATTGAAACCAAACTAGATAACTAGGTTGGAAAAATACAATTGCTTTGTTTTTGATTCCATCATAATAGTATAGTATTCTTTTTGATGGAAGGCTCAAAAGTAAGCGATTGAAACCCAACTAGATAACTAGGTTGGAAAAATACAATTGCTTTGTGTTTGACTCCATCATAGTAGTATAGTATTCTTTTAGATGGCAGGCTCACAAGTCAGCGATTGAAACCCAACTAAAGAACTAGGTTGGAAAAATACAATTGCTTTGTGTTTGACTCCATCATAGTAGTATAATATACTTTTTGATGGAAGGCTCAAAAGTCAGTGATTGAAACCCAACTTACACAACTAGGTTGGAAAAATACAATTGCTTTGTGTTTGACTCCATCGTAGTAGTATAGTATTCTTTTAGATGGCAGGCTCACAAGTCAGCGATTGAAAGCCAACTAGATAACTAGGTTGGAAAAATACAATTGCTTTGTGTTTGACTCCATCATAGTAGTATAATAATTTTTTATTGATGGAAGGCTCAAAAGTCAGTGATTGAAACCCAACTTACACAACTAGGTTGGAAATATACACTTGCTTTGTGTTTGACTCCATCATAGATAGTATTCTTTTAGATGTCAGGATCACAAGTCAGCGATTGAAACCCAACTAGATAACTAGGTTGGAAAAATACAATTGCTTTGTGTTTGACTCCATCATAGTAGTATAGTATTCTTTTAGATGGCAGGCTCACAAGTCAGCGATTGAAACCCAACTAGATAACTAGGTTGGAAAAATACAATTGCTTTGTGTTTGACTCCATCATAGTAGTATAGTATTCTTTTAGATGGCAGGCTCACAAGTCAGCGATTGAAACCCAACTAGACAACTAGGTTGGAAAAATACAATTGCTTTGTGTTTGACTCCATCATAGTAGTATAGTATTCTTTTAGATGGCAGGCTCACAAGTCAGTGATTGAAACCCAACTTACACAACTAGGTTGGAAATATACACTTGCTTTGTGCTTTACTCCATCATAGTAGTATAGTATTCTTATAGATGGCAGGCTCACAAGTCAGCGATTGAAACCCAACTAGATAACTAGGTTGGGATAACTAGGTTGGAAAAATACAATTGCTTTGTGTTTGACTCCATCATAGTAGTATAATAATTTTTTATTGATGGAAGGCTCAAAAGTCAGTGATTGAAACCCAACTTACACAACTAGGTTGGGAATATACACTTGCTTTGTGTTTGACTCCATTATAGATAGTATTCTTTTAGATGGAAGGCTCACAAGTCAGCGATTGAAACCCAACTAGATAACTAGGTTGGAAAAATACAATTGCTTTGTGTTTGACTCCATCATAGTAGTATAGTATTCCTTTAGATGGCAGGCTCACAAGTCAGCGATTGAAACCCAACTAGATAACTAGGTTGGAAAAATACAATTGCTTTGTGTTTGACTCCATCATAGTAGTATAGTATTCTTTTAGATGGCAGGCTCACAAGTCAGCGATTGAAACCCAACTAGATAACTAGGTTGAAAAAATACAATTGCTTTGTGTTTGACTCCATCATAGTAGTATAGTTTTCTTTTAGATGGCAGGCTCACAAGTCAGCGATTGAAACCCAACTAGACAACTAGGTTGGAAAAATACAATTGCTTTGTGTTTGACTCCATCATAGTAGTATAGTATTCTTTTAGATGGCAGGCTCACAAGTCAGCGATTGAAACCCAACTAGATAACTAGGTTGGAAAAATACAATTGCTTTGTGTTTGACTCCATCATAGTAGTATAGTATTCTTTTAGATGGCAGGCTGACAAGTCAGCGATTGAAACCCAACTTACACAACTAGGTTGGAAAAATACAATTGCTTTGTGTTTGACTCCATAATAGTAGTATAGTATTCTTTTAGATGGCAGGCTCACAAGTCAGCGATTGAAACCCAACTAGATAACTAGGTTGGAAAAATACAATTGCTTTGTGTTTGACTCCATCATAGTAGTATAATAATTTTTTATTGATGGAAGGCTCAAAAGTCAGTGATTGAAACCCAACTTACACAACTAGGTTGGAAATATACACTTGCTTTGTGTTTGACTCCATCATAGATAGTATTCTTTTAGATGGCAGGCTCACAAGTCAGCGATTGAAACCCAACTAGATAACTAGGTTGAAAAAATACAATTGCTTTGTGTTTGACTCCATCATAGTAGTATAGTATTCTTTTAGATGGCAGGCTCACAAGTCAGCAATTGAAACCCAACTAGATAACTAGGTTGGAAAAATACAATTGCTTTGTGTTTGACTCCATCATAGTAGTATAGTATTCTTTTAGATGGCAGGCTCACAAGTCAGCGATTGAAACCCAACTAGACAACTAGGTTGGAAAAATACAATTGCTTTGTGTTTGACTCCATCATAGTAGTATAGTATTCTTTTAGATGGCAGGCTCACAAGTCAGTGATTGAAACCCAACTAGATAACTAGGTTGGAAAAATACAATTGCTTTGTGTTTGACTCCGTCATAGTAGTATAGTATTCTTTTAGATGGCAGGCTCACAAGTCAGCGATTGAAACCCAACTAGATAACTAGGTTGAAAAAATACAATTGCTTTGTGTTTGACTCCATCATAGTAGTATAGTATTCTTTTAGATGGCAGGCTCACAAGTCAGCGATTGAAACCCAACTAGACAACTAGGTTGGAAAAATACAATTGCTTTGTGTTTGACTCCATCATAGTAGTATAGTATTCTTTTAGATGGCAGGCTCACAAGTCAGTGATTGAAACCCAACTTACACAACTAGGTTGGAAATATACACTTGCTTTGTGTTTGACTCCATCATAGTAGTATAGTATTCTTATAGATGGCAGGCTCACAAGTCAGCGATTAAAACCCAACTAGATAACTAGGTTGGAAAAATACAATTGCTTTGTGTTTGACTCCATCATAGTAGTATAATAATTTTTTATTGATGGAAGGCTCAAAAGTCAGTGATTGAAACCCAACTTACACAACTAGGTTGGAAATATACACTTGCTTTGTGTTTGACTCCATTATAGATAGTATTCTTTTAGATGGCAGGCTCACAAGTCAGCGATTGAAACCCAACTAGATAACTAGGTTGGAAAAATACAATTGCTTTGTGTTTGACTCCATCATAGTAGTATAGTATTCTTTTAGATGGCAGGCTGACAAGTCAGCGATTGAAACCCAACTTACACAACTAGGTTGGAAAAATACAATTGCTTTGTGTTTGACTCCATCATAGTAGTATAGTATTCTTTTAGATGGCAGGCTCACAAGTCAGCGATTGAAACCCAACTAGACAACTAGGTTGGAAAAATACAATTGCTTTGTGTTTGTTTGACTTTATCATAGTAGTAGTAGTAAATATTCTTTTTTGATGGAAGGCTCAAAAGTCAGTGATTGAAACCCAACTTACACAACTAGGTTGGAAATATACACTTGCTTTGTGTTTGACTCCATCATAGTAGTATAGTATTCTTTTAGATAGCAGGCTCACAAGTCAGCGATTGAAACCCAACTAGATAACTAGGTTGGAAAATTACAATTGCTTTGTGTTTGACTCCATCATAGTAGTATAATATTTTTTTATTGATGGAAGGCTCAAAAGTCAGTGATTGAAACTTACACAACTAGGTTGGAAATATACACTTGCATTGTGTTTGACTCCATCATAGTAGTATAGTATTCTTTTAGATGGCAGGCTCACAAGTCAGCGATTGAAACCCAACTAGACAACTAGGTTGGAAAAATACAATTGCTTTGTGTTTGACTCCATCATAGTAGTATAATAATTTTTTATTGATGGAAGGCTCAAAAACAACTCTGTACATATTTAATTTTTTTTTTCATTCAAGCGGTTATGGTTGAATCTGTTTATTTGATACAATGTTAGTAAATGATTACGCAAGGCTCTGGCCGTGTAACAGCATCTTCATTATAAAATTGACATCTAATTAATCAAACACTCAGGACACTTAGCCAATATTCACACATTGAAGCAAGACATTCCTTAGCTCCCACTGAGCTATACATATTGATATATGGAGTGCTCTAGCACTTAAAATAAAGCATAAAAGTATAGAGCGTTCTCAGTAGGCTGAGCTTAAGTTTTTTTGTGTAAATTTAGTGACGTATTTGTGTAAATATAGAACCCACTTGAGGTACAAACGTAACGTGGTGAAAGTGAAGTACTTCTTTATCATGCAAAATTCACATCTGAATATTGGCTATCCTACTCAAAAATAAGGAGGTAAATAGTAGTACTGTAGATGAATTGATTAATGTGATTAGGCTAGGGCCGGCTAGACCTATTTACACTTTCAATTTCACTTTATAGGCCTACACTTTTAATGTTTCGTATGCTAGGCTACGATGTCAAGCGATATTGTTGGTGAATAGGCTATCTAGTCAAGTAACTATTAGGCTCACATCGTCTATGATCTATGTCTATGATAATAATAAAATAGCCTATTTTATTTAACATACATAATACAGCTTAAATCTTAATAAGACTTAAAACACAACACATCATTTAAAAAAAGCTCGAGCCTATATGAAACTTTATTAATACAGCGGCCATTTTTAATTGTACACCATTACTCAAAGTAAACACAAATCACGTGCTTTTTGCCACGGGATTGCAAACGCCCTATAGGCAAAATTCAGACTTTTATAAATAGATCATTGGAGCGTATGCTAATGGACTATTTTAGACACTGACATACATACTCATTTCAAAGAAAGCATTTTCCGGAAATGCTTTCGTGAAAATGAAGCTTGCAAAATGGAGTATGATCTTTTTTGATTGAATGTTTTGAATGCCTATAACATGAATAATATCTTGGTATGCATTTTATTTTCTACACTTAATTAAACATTTATTTTGTTAGTTTTCATGTCAATCTTTAAAAATGCCACATTATTGTTAATTACTAATAAAACAATATCAATGGGGTTTTAAAAGAAAAGTATTTCAAACAATTTCATAAAGTAGATGTTTAAGTTAATGATTATGTTTGTCAGTGTCCAAAATAGGCCATATGTATACGCACCAGCACATAATCAGTAATCTATATTGAACAAATTCAAAAAAGAGCTGCAAGGTTCATAACTAGTGAAGATTACCAATTAACAAGAGTGACACTATTAGTCAAATCACTAAACCTAGAAACACTAGAAGACAGAAGGGCAAAGAGTTAAGTAGTAATAATGCATAAGGCATTAAACTCTAATTTAGAAATACAACCAAAAAACAACCTGTTGCAAAGCTCAGATAGACATAAAGACAAAAACACTTTCCTTGTCCCTTATGCGAGAACAAATGCATATAAGTACTCTTTCTTCCCGAGTGGCATTCGGGCATGGAATGGGTTGCCTGAACAAACCAGGAAAACCAGTAACTTAACATCATTTAAAACATTAATAAAAATGCAAGACTAGACTCGGACCACGAATGAGCGTAGGACGCACTAATCTTCTTTATAGAAGGAGCGTCTGTAATGTATAAGATAAAATAAGATATATAAATATCTGCATTTTCCCTGTCAAATTTAAGTGATTTGGCAAATAGCCGAATGATTCATCGTGACAAAGTCCAGTTAGATGACAGGACAATAACACAAGAAAGCATGGCAACCAGGTCATGAAACTAGTACAATGCATTATAATAACACAATATAATGATGGTCGAGAATTTTTAGTCAGTACAAAGTTAAGCATTCACTCTTACGGTACAAGACGTATTAACAATTTTATTTTGATGGAATAATAAGCGCCTGTGATATACTATTTAATATAATAGTAGTTTGAAACGCTAGTATTATAAATGTATTGTAATATTATTAGCCTGAAAATTAAACTAAAAATGGACAATCCTTTATTTCTAGGGCCATCGGCTGTATAGCGGTTCACATGTTATCCGGACAGTGTCCGTTTCCTGAAGCAGAAGAGCAGCAAATATTCATGCAATTAGATAAAGATCCAACGCCAGCAAAGGAAATTTTGCCTAAAGTTTCTGAAAGTTGTCGGCGATTCCTTGAGAAAACTTTGGCAATAGATCCTAAAGGTCGAGCTACTGCTAGGTCACTGTTGAATGATCAATTCGTTTTGGGTAACGGCATTACTTTAGATCATGGCAGTAAATTTACTTGTATTACAATTAATGTACTATTGTTAGTTGAACCAGAGATAAACTGAAGCATTTGTTAAGCCAGTGACAATAGCAATGACACAGGCAAAAGTATTTTTATAGTTAGAGGTGACAACACTTATTGAGAGGCACTAGCATATAATAAGCTCCAAACCTTTTTTCAGTTCACCGCATTCTTAAAAAAAAAATGTATTGGTGTACCGCCTGCTATTTTACTACATGAAGAAGGTGTTAGTGCCAAAGTTAATTGTAGCTTCAATTCTAAAAATTCCTATACATAGCTGTGTGTGCTTTTGCATTTTTGTATTAGCTGAAAAATGAGATATAAAGTAATATTTACCTTTATTGATTCTATAAACATGAATGAAATAACGTTGAAATTTTTGACACATAAGGTTTTAAAAAATAACATAAATGTGAAGTTTTTGCGTTGTTTGGCGCGATGGTTTCTATATTTGTTTCAAATTTCATTAGCAACAGCGTTAGGCCTCCAATTCTTGCTATCTTTATGTAAATAGTAACCGCACTAAATCCATGTTTCACTAAGTAAAATGACGGGAATGTAAAAGAAAATCTTTGCCAAGAACTATAACCCAATGTATTGGTGGTTCTCATTTTTGCAGCTTATATATTGATAACCGTTAAACAAAATTCTACACAAGTTCTATATGTCATGATATGAAATTTATTATAGCGAAATAGTTTAGGAATATTCAAAAAATTAAGAACAATCTGAATTCATTCCCGTGTTAAGGTGAGATCTTTACCCTTCCCCGGGACTATTCTCCACATTCCGCCTAGGCTTGACCGCAAGTGATGGAGAGGGTCGTCTCATTTTGTTCTCATGTCATCACTTATAGAGATAACCCCCTCAGCTCATTCCCATCTTGGATCTTTGTCTCGTAGGTTGACCTCACAGGTGCTCAAGCGGATTTATCTTTCCTTTGCTTTCGCCATCTTGTGCAGTGTCTCCGTTCAGAACCTACGCCTAAAGTCGAATGTAGGGTCAAGCGCGAGACTTTAAAGAAAAAAAAAACAAGGGACTGGTATGACTAAGCGCGTGTATCCACAGATAAGCAAAAGGGGCGTGGCCTTTCGAAATGCAGACAGACTTTTCCCACTCCAACCGCGACCACCCGTTTAATTAAGTAACAGAAAGACCTAGAACAACTTGCTCATTACGAAACGCCCTCTGACACCTCCCATGTCACATTCAATGACATAGGATCAGTTGGGTCGTGTGCGTATATTTTGCAATCATTGGACATCGGAGTGATGACGCAAGGACAAGGACCGCTCCCCATTAGCCATTTTGGATGGATTTTGATCTCTTATATAATAGACTCTGGGCGTTTTAGGACGAAGCTCCTTCTGTCTTCAGTATTCCACGCCGTATGACTCGTATGGCATACGTTTAAAAAAAATATTATCACTGTTCTTATACCTACCTACTGTTTTTTTTTATTTCACTCTGTGGATGTTAAGTACATGTGATTGAACTCTTATGAAAGACAGCTGTCTGCATGATACATGTCCGTAAGAACTGTTATTATTCTGTTATTAATATTATCCTACCTTAGCTTCACAATAAATATCGTCATTTTGTCACTTGATCGAATCTCGTCTGTTTAGTACTGTGCAGGATTTACGTATAAGCTGCACAAACTATAGCTTAAGGCCACCATTTTCTTGGCCTCCTATCCCCCCCCCCCCAAATAAAATAATTGTCCTAGTGAACAATTGTCATATATCCTTAAATACACTGCAGCATTATATGTCACACTGCCGGACGACCGAAACGTCCCATAATCTTCACCCAAAATGAGAATCTACAGAAGAAGATATTCGTAGATACTACTTTATGCCAAAAATATCTTGAAGATGTGGACATGAATCTTGAAGGAGAAGTCAAGCATTTTCATCAATATGTTTACACATAGTCAGCCTATTGTTCAGCGGAGCATACTAGCCTGACACTTCTCTGTATAGGGTAATAATGTAGAAGCAATTTGGAGATTTGTTCTTAGTATGATTTGCAAATGGCTATGGAGTAAGATCTTTTTCTCAGATGAAGAGGATAAAACATGTATTTAAAACAACATGACTAAAGATAAATTATGTTCGCCCAGTCTTATGTGCATAGAAAGTGACAAACTACGCAGTTTATCATTTCATGATGTCATCAGTGACTTCTGGCAAAGGCAAGAAAGAAAATATTTTACTTTAATAAAATTCCTTAATCCTTATAAAATGTTTCAGGAGATTAGATAATACGCCTCTGTAAATTGCGCCGTTTAAAAGAACTTTTGTTTCTTTTTACCAGAGTTTGCATTTTTAAGTTTGTTATGAATAAAAATAATTTTAAGTTAAAGATTTATTATTTCACTATCTCTTTAATTGTATTTCAGTTTAACCCTCTAGATATCCGAAAAGCATATTTGACACTGACATATAATATCTGGACATATAAAGGGCCACATAATATCTCAAATAGCTAAGGGCCTTATCAAGTCTAAATCCGGCCCTGGTTCAGTCAATTCATGTGTCAATTTGCTTGAGTATATGAAATAGAAGAAAGCAGTATGTAAGAGAATTTGCAAATAGGCCTAAATACAAATTTTAATATCGAGCATTGATATCTCAACACAGCCTACTTTAGCCTCCAGCCGTTATAACCCTATTGACCAACAAGAAAGGGTGTGGTGGGAGAATAGTGTGTGGCGCGCAACCACGGGTGCATCCACTCAATCCAATCATCACAAGTTCTTAGTACTATGAGTTTAGCTATAGACACTACCATTACTTTTTTTCACAAAAACTACGATTAGTTTAGTTACAGAGATGGAAACTGGCAATGATATTAATAGCTCCAACCGGTTAAAACATTCGTATTGTTACATTTTATCAAAGTAGTGACTAGATTATATATTCTTGTTTTGCGTTTGTTTTTTTTGTTTTTTTTTGCGGGGGGGGGGGGGGGTGTTTACTTTGCATTTAGTAACAAGCATTTTGTTTTATAGGGACAGAGCTACCAGACATTGAAACTGATGCCGAGCTGGAAAATTTTGAGATTGAAAATGAACCAGATGTCCTGGAGTAAGATAACCTTTTTTTTTTAAATATACGACGTTGTTACATATTTTGTTCGTTGATTAATAACAGACTGTCTTCTGCGACGAGACTATTAGATAGACATATATGTATAATAGGTCATCGGACACACCGAAAAATATTTGGCGGACAATTTATAACAGACAAGCACACACAATCGAAACAACACATATAAAAAACAAGGAATGGAAGGCAGACTAAAGGAAGGAAGGTAGGAATGCAAACTAACAGACAGATAGAATGTTCGACAGACATAAAGATCAAGTGATAGATCAAAGGATAATTACATAGTAAGATAAATAAGCTTATATTTTAAATAGAGATGATAAGATAAATCGATAGAAAGAGAAAATAACTTTCTAATCTTCACTTAGTGTGTGTATTTAATTAATTAGGCCGAGATCTATATCATTTTACATCTATTTTATAAATATTAATTTAAAAGTAGAAATGTATTGTCAGAATCAAAGCAACTGGCACAAGCCATGTGCCCATGATTTCTAAATTCTTTAATGTTGGCAGTTCTCCCGCTCACTAAACATAGAGAACATAGCTTATAACATTATATCTTACAACATAGAGAACATAGCTTATAACATTATATCTTACAACATAGAGAACATAGCTTATTACATTATATCTTACAACATAGATAACATAGCTTATAACATTATATCTTACAAAATAGAGAACATAGCTTATAACATTTTATCTTACAACATAGAGAACATAGCTTATAACATTATATCTTACAACATAGAGAACATAGTTTATAACATTATATCTTAAAATATAGAGAACATAGCTTATAACATTATATCTTACAACATAGAGAACATAGCTTATAACATTATATCTTACAACATAGAGAACATAGTTTATAACATTATATCTTACAACATAGAGAACATAGCTTATAACATTATATCTTACAACATAGAGAACATAGCATATAACATTATATCTTACAACATAGAGAACATAGCTTATAACATTATATCTTACAACACAGAGAACATAGCTTATAACATTATATCTTACAACACAGAGAACATAGCTTATAACTTTATATCTTACAACATAGAGAACATAGCTTATAACATTATATCTTACAACATAGAGAACATAGCTTATAACATTATATCTTACAACATAGAGAACATAGCTTATAACATTATATCCTACAACATAGAGAACATAGCTTATAACATTATATCCTACAACATAGAGAACATAGCTTATAACATTATATCCTACAACATAGAGAACATAGCTTATAACATTATATCCTACAACATAGAGAACATAGCTTATAACATTATATCCTACAACATAGAGAACATAGCTTATAAGATTATATCCTACAACATAGAGAACATAGCTTATTACATTATATCTTACAACATAGAGAACATAGCTTATAACTTTATATCTTACAACATAGAGAACATAGCTTATATAATTATATCTTACAACATAGAGAACATAGCTTAAAACATTATATCTTACAACATAGAGAACATAGCTTATAACATTATATCTTACAACATAGAGAACATAGCTTAAAACATTATATCTTACAACATAGAGAACATATCTTATAACATTATATCTTACAACATAGAGAACATAGCTTATAACATTATATCTTACAACATAGAGAACATAGCTTATAACATTATATCTTACAACATAGAGAACATAGCTTATAACATTATATCTTACAACATAGAAAACACAGCTTATAACATTATATCTTACAACACAGAGAACATAGCTTATAACATTATATCTTACAACATAGAGAACATAGCTTATAACATTATATCTTACAACATAGAGAACATAGCTTATAACATTATATCTTACAATATAGAGAACATAGCTTATAACATTATATCTTACAACATAGAGAACATAGCTTATAACATTATATCTTACAACATATAGAAAAAATCTTATAACATTATATCTTACAACATAGAGAACATAGCTTATAACATTATATCTTACAACATAGAGAACATAGCTTATAACATTATATCTTACAACACAGAGAACATAGCTTATAACATTATATCTTACAACATAGAGAACTTAGCTTATAACATTATATCCTACAACATAGAGAACATAGCTTATAACATTATATCTTACAACACAGATGCTAGTATGCACTAACATGGTCAAAGGGAAATGACTCAGGAAAGTCAATAGTATAGTACAAGAGTTATGGGTATTGGGAAAATAGTGAATATCACAATCTAGTTTGTTCTACTGCGTCGTAGCTTTCTAAAGCATGCTTTGCACGTCTGAGTCTGATCACGGGGTTTTACATGTCTCAGTCTGATCACGGGGGGTAAAGGACCGGAGAATAGGCAGTCGACTCAAATATCTAGAAGCGTATAGACGTATACGCTAGACTCGGAATTATACCACATTTTATCAGAATACTATTTCATTTCTTGGACTTATATTATATGATTCATTGGACATTATATGTGATTGTTGGATGTACTGTGAATAATGTATTGTGAATAATAATAAATAGATATATATTGCTGCGAAGATTTGAATTATCAAGTGTGTTAAACGTACTGTGAAAATAATATTAAAGAAACATTTAACTCAACTCAATCAACTCAATCAACTCATGATTCTATTAGCCTACGAAGAACAATAATAATTAAAATAGAATCAATAACAGTGGTGGCAGCGATAAACGGCAACGGTAAACGGCAGCGGTGAACGGCAGCGGTGTACGGCAACTACTAAACTACAACATAATGAAATGCTTCCACAAAACCAAATCTTAGAAGGTAAAGTCTGATTTTCAAATTGTCAACTCTCTCATGCAAACTATTCAGCAAACTATTCAACCAGTCAACCTGGTCATAAAATCGTTAGAGAGAACGCTAAAACATCTCTCAGAAAATATATGATTTGCTGGTGGATGGCAGATTTTAATGAACGATTTCTAAAGATATTAATCAAGATTTAATCAGCACGGTATAAAGCCATATTCAGGGTAACAGGAAACAGAGACACTGCAGCAAGACTTGTAAAAGTCAGTAGATACATAGGCGGCACAACAGGCAACAAAAAGGTGGGTGCACGTGGCGCTCTACATCTCAACCCACATTACATTTTTCAAAGGTGCCGACGCTGGAATTAATAATTTTTTTTCAAGATTATATTTGGATTACGTGGAAAGTCGAGAGCTGTCGTATGAATTTCTTTGTGATCAATCGTTGATCATGAAAAATTGAATTATCACGCATGAAACATTTTTAAACAAAACAGCTTCTGAATCTAGACTCTGTAATATTTTACAATACACTATGAAACGAAGCAATGACGTCACACAAGATGGCGGACACTGGATAAACAAGATGGCGGACACTAAATAAACAAGATGGCGGACACTAGTTCAACTAAAGGTCAACACGTGTGTGTGTGAGATCCGAAGGTAACAAGGCAATCATCAACGCATAGTATTCACTTAGTCATACTTTGTGGAATACCAAGACCTTATTGAAGACAGATTGTACTCTAACGTACATTAATTCAAGAGATTCGTTTACATTATGCGAATTATAGCTATCTCGCTATACAGTAAAGTTAATTTGAATTAATGTGATGAAGATTGTGTTAATTAATTTAAATCATTCGTAACTGGATTAACGTCATGAAGTATGTGTTAGTTAAAATTTAAGCTACTATTAGACCATTCACTTGGATCAAATGGATTAACTTCATCGTCAAGAAGATTAACGTCATGAAGTATGTGTTAGTTAAAATTTAAGCTACTATTAGACCATTCACTTGGATCAAATGGATTAACTTCATCGTCAAGAAGATTCATTGTGTTACTTAAATACTATTTAAGTTTGATATAATTAACATTTATTTTAATATTATACATGTTAAATGATTCTTTGATAGGGTAATTTCTGTTAGCTGTATTGACTTGTTTGTTTTTGTTCAAATATTGAAGTAAAATTATTGTCTTTGTCAATGTTGATAAATATTGTGATTCTAGTGTGAACATCTCCTCTATCACTGTTGTCCATGCAGCATTTGTGTCCTTAATTAAGATTGTGTTGTGTTTCATTTATTTTAGTTATACATAATTGTTGCGTTGTGTTTCATTTATTTTAGTTATACATAATTGTTGTTTTGTTTTGTTTTTTAAATATAATTAATATTATTGGTTCAAGATAACCACTATTATTTCTGATAGATTCTTGATAGTAACAATAACTATCAATTGTTTATAAATATAATTTATGCAAAGGTCAATATTTATGTACACACTATAGAAAATAGTAAATAAGGCATTTTTACAAATATAATAATTGACAATAGTCGACATTTACATACAAGTAAAGTAAATTGAAAAATAAGAAGAGAAAATAATTTATCAATCAAAATATTATGCTTTGCATTGTTCCAATTCCAAAATGCTTTCAATTATAATAGCATAGTGAATAGAAATAATAGTATTACAAGTGTTTAGCTTCAACTTAATAATACATGGTCTACATAATAATTATAAGAATCACATTGTGAATGTCCACTCTATAAATAATAATAAATAATAGCATTGTTCTGTACAAAATAATATTTTATTGTTAATGATCAAGAATTAAATATGGATGTAAAAGTTAAATTAATGTATGAAGAAGCTAAAGCTTTAGCTAAGGAATTTGAAATAACAGAAAAAAAAGAATTGCAAGAATTTATAGAAAAGAAAGTAAAAGAGTTAAAAAAGGAATTATCTGATAAAGAAAGAGATGAGCGTGCAGAAAGTAGGTCACATGAACTTAAACAAAAAGAATTAGAACTTAAACAAAAAGAAATACAATTAAAACTAGACCATGAATTAGAACTAGCTAAATTGCAACAAAATAAGGTTGAGCATTCAACTAATTCATCTAATAAACATGGCGTTAGATTTAAAATGCCACCATTTGATGGAAAAGAAAAAATTTTAGATTTTTTAACTCTCTTTGAAACAACATGTAAAGGGTATAACATTCCGCAATCGGAATGGTATATTCATTTAATTCCTCAATTGAAAGACAAAGGAAGGGAAGCATTAGCTCATATTGATAAAGAGATTACTGATTACACAATAATTAGAGAACAGTTGATAAAATTTTTTATCCATTCAGAGGACTATTATAGACAAAAATTTCATTCTTTTTTATTAACTGATAAAATAGAACCAAGAGCTTTTGTCTCTGAAGTGAAATCATTCTTATTAACTTGGTTAGAATTAATCAAAATAGACACAAAAAATCCCAATGAAATTATTGAGATGGTAGTAGTAGATAAAGTGTTACAAATGGCTTCCAAACCTTTGTTTACACATATTATGGAGAGGAAAGTAAGAAATATCGAAAATTTAATAGATGCTATCTCCAATTTTAAAGATAGTAATCCCAATGTAGAACTTACTAAACAGACTCAAACAGTAAATACCATGCAAAATAGAAGACATAGGAGCTATTCACCTCCTAGAATAAATAGTCAATATGGTAGAAGACAAAACTATGGTAATGAAACAAATACAAACAGACAAAATCTTAGATGTCACTTTTGTAATCGTTATGGACATATAGACAGATTTTGTGGTTTCAGAATAAAATATGTAAGTAACAGGTATAGACAAAATGAAAATAGCCAAAATAATCAAAATTTTCAAAACAAAAACTTTACAAGACAGAATTTTCCACAAGGAAATCAAAATCAAAACTTTACAAGACAGAATTTTCCACAAGGAAATCAAAATCAAAACTTTACGAGACGGAATTTTCCACAAGGAAATTCTACAAATCAGCATGTTACCAATCCAAATTCTGAAAATCAAAATTTTCAGAATAGAAATAAAGGCAATACAAATAATCCTACTACTCACAGAAACAATGTAATATTTGAAAATAAAGGTCAACTGATCTTATTCCCTGCATATGTTGAGGGAATACGTACCTATTGTCTAAGGGATACTGGGTCATCTCTCACTTGTGTAGATGAGAGGATTATTCCTCCTCATAAAGCCAAAAATATCTTAAGGATAGAAACAATTAAACTAGGTAATGGATCTATGGTTAGTTGTCCAATCACTACCATACAAATTGATACTCCTTGGCTTACAGGAATTACTGAAGCAGCCATCTTAAAAAATTGTGTTGCTCCCCTAATAATAGGTAATACATATGGAGTAAAACAGGACAATAGTTTTGAAATATTTCAACAATGGATGGATCTTAAATCCACAGATTTAAACTTAAAACCTGTAATTTTGTTAGAAAATAATCAACTGGGAGATTTATCACAAGATGAATTCGGCCCTGCCTTGCAAACTGTCAGTTTTTTACAAACACTAGGCAAGTCAGACAGTAGCATTATTAATGACACACCTAATATAGATATACCTATAAACAAAGTGAAAGAAAATCTAATGCCTAAATGGAATGGTACAGAGAAATTGAATCAATATATTGAAAGGTTTGAAGAACAATGTGAAATAAATAATATACCTAAACAATTGCATGCCATATCACTGTGCAAACATTTAGAAAATCACAAAGCAATATACAATATTGCAGAGAAAGAAATCAATGACTTTCAAACATTGAAAACAAACATATTAGCATACATTGATACTACTCAAAAGAAAACTGAAACACAAATGAAAAAACGTGAACAGATTAGCTTAAATAGTATGCCTTTTGATGAACAAACTTTAAAAAATGAACAAAAACAAGATGAGTATATAGACAAAATTGTGTCACAACTTGGTAAAGAAAATTTTAAACAAGGACAAATGAAATTAATTAATGGAATTCTTTGTAGGATAGAAACAAAAACTAATATAACTCAAATAGTTGTGCCAAAATCTTTGACAGTGCAAATAATGAAAATTTCGCATGATAATGCATTAGCAGGTCACTTAAGTACAAAAAAAAACTTGTAACAAAATCAAAAACAACTTCTGGTGGCCCAATTTAGAAAAGGATTTGAAAACGTTCATAAAAAGTTGTTCAACATGTCTGATACATAATCAGAAAAATTCAAAACATAAAGCACCTTTACAAAAAACAGATACTGTAGACAAACCTTTTGTAAAGATATCCATTGATATTATTGGACCTATGAAAGAAGCTAGGAATTCAAAAGCTAAATTTGCATTAACACTCATTGATATGGGTAGTAGATGGGTGGAAGTAATCCCTCTAAGAGAAATAACCGCAGATAGAGTATGTAACTCACTATTACCAATATTCTGCAGATTTGGATTTCCTAAAACTATATTAAGTGATAATGGTACCCAATTCAAATCCAAATTGACTCAAGCTTTTACTAAAATGCTCAACATAACACACATTTTTAGTTCAATCTACCACCCAGAGTCAAACGGTATGGTTGAAAGGGCAAATCAAACTATAAAACAAATGTTAGCTAAGGTTTGCGAAGAACACCCTTATGAATGGGATGAATTCCTACCAGCCATTCTCTTTGCTTATAGACAGGCAAAGCATGAAAGCACTGGTTACTCACCTTTTGAGTTAATCTTTGGTAGAAATGCCAATGGTCCATTAGAGAATTTTAAAGCAGAATTACTAAAAATCAAAGAAACAAAAATGTCACCTTTTGATCTAATAAATAAGACAGAAAAACATATGAAAACAGCATATCAATTTGCTGTGGAAAAAAAACCAAGAAATTAAAGAAAAAAACCATACTTAGAGAAAACATGAATAAAAACTTAAGAAAGTTAGAAATAGGAAACAAAGTACTTGTATATTTACCCATTGGTTCTGGTAATACTATGCAATGGAAAGGTCCTTATGACATTATACATAAATTGTCAGATGTTACATATAAAATTGACATAAATGGTAGTGAAAAAATTGTTCACATCAACAATTTAAGACATTATGAAGAAAGCAATATAGTTGATACTACATCAAAAACTAATGACAAAATAGAAAACAACAATGTTATCATCGTTGAAGATGAAAATATTAAAGACATTCCAAGTAATGTTAACTACTTGTGTGGCATGACTGCAAATACAACTAATGAATTAGAGCAAATTAATTTTGATCATATTCAAAGTGTAGAAACTAAAAATAAAATTGTGAAAATATTAAACAAATTTAAAGATACAATCACAGAAACACCTGGTTTGACTAATGTCATTGAACATATATTCAGAAATGGTGTACAAACCAGCATTCTATATAAGCCGTGCATTAACTAATAGTGAAAAAAATTTCAGTATATTGGAATTGGAAGGTTTATGCATAGCTTATGCTGTATTGAAATTTCAATACTATTTGTTAGGACGTAAGTTTACAATTCTCACAGATCACAAACCATTAGTAAATTTTAATGTGTTAAATGTAAATAACAAACGCATAAACAAATATGCATTATTACTATCTGATTATCAGTTTCAGATCAAAAGCATAGTTGGAAAAGATAATCATTTGCCAGATGTGTTATCAAGATTATCCATTTATATCCCAGATATTGAATAGACAATACTGAAAGATAATTGTCTAGGACTAATGTAAAACTTGAGACTTCAGATTTTTGATCTCATAGTTAATAAGATGGTGTATAACTTCTGTAAGACACCGATGTAAATTGTTTTTAAGATGATTATTTATGTTGATTATTTATGTGTTTTTTGTACTATGATTACATGAATATTACATGACTTAATTAGATACGTTAACTATTGATATGCAACTAAATATTTTATTGATTTTATAACAATAATTTATGTTCCCTATATATGTAATTATGCAAAAATAATAATGAATTATTATTTTTTTCCGGGAGGGGTGAGTAATGCTAGTATGCACTAACATGGTCAAAGGGAAATGACTCAGGAAAGTCAATAGTATAGTACAAGAGTTATGGGTATTGGGAAAATAGTGAATATCACAATCTAGTTTGTTCTACTGCGTCGTAGCTTTCTAAAGCATGCTTTGCACGTCTGAGTCTGATCACGGGGTTTTACATGTCTCAGTCTGATCACGGGGGGTAAAGGACCGGAGAATAGGCAGTTGACTCAAATATCTAGAAGCGTATAGACGTATACGCTAGACTCGGAATTATACCACATTTTATCAGAATACTATTTCATTTCTTGGACTTATATTATATTATACGATTCATTGGACATTATATGTGATTGTTGGATGTACTGTGAATAATGTATTGTGAATAATAATAAATAGATATATATTGCTGCGAAGATTTGAATTATCAAGTGTGTTAAACGTACTGTGAAAATAATATTAAAGAAACATTTAACTCAACTCAATCAACTCAATCAACTCATGATTCTATTAGCCTACGAAGAACAATAATAATTAAAATAGAATCAATAACAACAGAGAACATAGCTTAAAACATTATATCTTACAACATAGAGAACATAGCTTATAACATTATATCTTACAATATAGAGAACATAGCTTATAACATTATATCTTACAACACAGAACGTGACGAGAGAAATAATAAGTCTGTATTTGATAATCAAATTGGGGGGGGGGGGGGGATAGATGATTGAGAAAATAGATGGGTTGTAGAAGAGAGTATGGGTGAATAGATGGAAAGAAACAATTTAAAGTGAAACATTTAATCAGTAATTGTACTTAGAATTATCATATTTATTTATCTAACAGTGAGCGTCAAGAGGGAATGGCAGAATCTAAGCAACAGGCAGGAGCCACGAACATCAACTAGTAAGCGATTTAACAATTTCTTAAATATTACTTTAGTAAAAAAGTTAAAATATCCAAACTGTAACATAAACACATACAAAGGCCAAACATCTAACGTGCATATAAATGCACATATAAATGAGTTATATCAAACGCTTTAAGTTGTATTATCATTGTATTATTTATTTTGTATTTGCTTAATTGTCTCGGAACAAGCTGAAATTGGGAAATGTTTAAAAGAAAAACGTGTTCCTGAAGAATAAAAAATGCAAGAAAATGGAGACATTTGTATTTAACAATATACTAGTCTTAATGAGGCTTGACCTTGTCAATGGGTCAGAGGTTAATGCATCCATGAACTTCCGGTTTTCTTCCGGCAACATTCCTTAAACATTTTGGGTGGCCTGTTTCGATAGTCAACGTTTTAGTCGCGTATAGATAAATTACTATTTGCTAGTTAACATCTAGCCTACACCAAAACTAAATTATACGTACATACTTTCTATAATTAGGCCTAAAATCTTCTTCTTCTTCTTCTATCCCATAACCCGAGCGAGGGTCGTTGGGGCACCATTTTTTGACAGTTGGATAATTTTACGCCATTGGTCTCGGTCCTGCGCCGCCCTCTGGGAGTCTGCAAGAGACAAGCCGGTCCACTCCTTGATGTCATCATCCCATCGTATCTTCTGCCTGCCTATCTTTCTTCCACCTCGCACTGTGCCCTGCAGGATGGTTTTCGCCAGGCCTTCGGATCTTGCCACACGCCCATACCATCAGAGTTTTCTGGATTTAATGGCACTGAGTAGATCCTCATGAGGGCCGATGACGTAGGTGATTCGCTCACGGACAGCCTCATTTGTAACTCGATCTTTGTAGGATATGTTTAAAATTTTACGTAGGCATCTCATTTCCATGGCTCTGATTTCGCCAGGCCTTCGGATCTTGCCACATGCCCATACCATCAGAGTTTTCTGGATTTAATGGCACTGAGTAGATCCTCATGAGGGCCGATGACGTAGGTGATTCGCTCACGGACAGCCTCATTTGTAACTCGATCTTTGTAGGATATGTTTAAAATTTGACGTAGGCATCTCATTTCCATGGCTCTGATTTCGCCAGGCCTACGGATCTTGCCACATGCCCATACCATCAGAGTTTTCTGGATTTAATGGCACTGAGTAGATCCTCATGAGGGCCGATGACGTAGGTGATTCGCTCACGGACAGCCTCATTTGTAACTCGATCTTTGTAGGAGATGTTTAAAATTTTACGTAGGCATCTCATTTCCATGGCTCTGATTCTTTTCTGGAGATCTGCTGTAAGTGTCCATGTTTCACAGCTGTACATTAAAACTGCCATCGCCAGGGAGCGCATCAGTCGAATCTTTGAGTAAAGTGAGATTGTCTTGCTTCGCCAGATGTTTTTTAGCTTGCAAAGTGCAGCAGTTGTTTGGGCTATTCTCGCAAGAATTTCCGGCTTGGATCCTACATCAGATATTAATAAGGATCCCAAATATTTGAAGGAGGAGACTTTCTCAAATTTCTGACCGCCCACTTGTATTTCGGATTCAAACTCCATGTTTGCCATAACTTTGGTCTTTTCAGCGTTTATTTCCATGTCATAGGCTAATGATGTTATCTCCAGTTTGGCTGTTAACTCCCTCAGTTCCTGTTCACTGCCAGCTAAGCCATCTATGCCTTCTGCAAAGCGAAGATTGGTGACTTGTCTCCCACCGATGCTGACTGTCCCGACATGGTCTTCCAGTGCATCGGTCATCGGCCTGAAATGCTTAAGATAAATGTTCCTTTTTTTAACTCATTACTTACTACGATTCAAAGTCTGCAGTCAGTGTTAGTAACGTTAATTGATTAAAATACCAAACAGATTATATTTTCCAAGATCTTCCGGTTTTGTTTTTACACTGGCAACCGTCGATGTAGAAACTAGAGATTTGCGGATCGTTGCAAACATCATGTTCGCTGATGTTGAGCCTTTTAAAGCAATGACGACATCATTTTAAGGTCATTTAGAAATGAGTAAAGGATACAATATTTTAGTGAGGATTATGTTTTTAATATTAAAAGTGAGAATGTTTTGTTAGTAAATGAACGAATAATACCGGAACTGTTGCACCTTTCATGTTAACCATGCATGCATAATCATTAAGAATAGTCAACGATAATAATAAAGAACATTTATATAGCGCATCAATTCGTGTTATTGCATTTAGCATGCACAGAGCGCTCTATTTCCACAAATTAGTTGCAGTTGCACCTCATGTAGGCTACTTACCCCAATCCACTAGTTTTGCACTATCTATCTGTCTCACCTCCAACCTTGCAATCCTGACTATGCCACTGCAAAGCATTTGGGATCACTTTAAGCGATTTAAATTAAACATATTTTATTTCCTTAATCTTTTTAGCTCTCCGCACATTGAGACACACCATACATATAACATACAAGGGGACGTCAAATTTAAGAAAGATGTCCATGTGGATAAAATAGAAACACTTAGAGTCGAACGGCTTGAAAATCTGAATGCGAACCAGGTGGAACATTTGGAAGCCTACGGCGCAAGCGCAGTGGACGTGACCGGTGCAACCAAAGTCAAGGCCACGGCTGCACAGAATAGCAATTTAAATGTAGCCAGGGCCGAGATCATAAATGCTGATCAGGCGAATACCATAAATATAGAAAACCTAGACTATTTACACATTAGTTAGGCCACACACACTTTCATTGATCTGTAGGCATAACAAACAAATCAACAATTGTGCTATTTTTTTTTTAGCAATATGAACATGTGCGCAATTATTATGACCTCAAATTCTCCCTGACACCCACTGATGTATAAAAAAAATGGATAACACTTCCATAATAAATGTCTATGTGTAAAATTGAGGTTAGAACTTACTACATTCTCTCAATATGAAAGCGTTATAGTAATAAACCACCTATAATTAGAACTAATCTATACGATAAGAACGAAGTCTACGTAGCTTGATGCATTTTTAAACCCTTAATTTTAAGGTTCGTTGGTGGGAGCTAATGAACATTGTATGTCCATTACTCCTTTCAGTGGGCTTAGTAGACTTGGCGGCGCCCATCTCCTCTCCAAGTCATCGGTGGATTTTTTTATGTTTGATTGGCTGTATGGTGGATCGAATCCATGATGTCGAGCTTGTGAGTCAAGCTCACTGTCGACTGTACTAGCCAGCCTTCATGATTAGGAAATCTAATTTTATAGATAATTGAAAAAAACTATTTGATTTAGGCATCAAGAATAAATATTCTTTTTTTTATATTAATGCTGACACTATGGAGACTATATGATGTAATGGTCACTGCATTGTGAGTATTACCTGAACTTTTATCTCAACGACAGGTAGTTAATACATGATCTTGCATCAGAATATCAACATAATAACATTTTTAGATTAATTTGTCAGTTACGGAAAAACTGTTATATAGACTTTAAAAAGAGCTGTTGAGCTGTTCAAATTTTTTTCTAAGCTCGATTGTTCAAGAGATTAAATATTTAAACGAGTTAAAATACATTATTCAATACTGACCTTACTGACCTCATAGAGATTGGGAAATTGTGCAAGCAATTTTTTGTTTTAATGTTATTATTGATTCAACCTTATATTTTCTAGGTACATATTGGTTTTGTGAGAACACAAATATATTTATATATTTGGGTGTTAGCTAACTAGTACTTCAGTTGAAGGCTGTACTATGTGTGTTGGTCTTAAACTTGCAGGATTTGAGTTTGACAAGAAATTTATTTCTTATGTTGATTGTATTTATCTTGAACTGACTGATGTTTTAATTGTTTTTTAACACCATTACCATCATAATTATTTTTTAAATTCAAACTTTGTATGTGATGAATTAGTTCATGTATTATTATTAAATAAACATTTCTTTTACATTACTTCTTGTGTTGAGTAAGTTTTTTTATATTTCGTCTACCCTCCCAGAGTCCACCATTTTTTTATGACATTGATGATTGCTTACCAGTGCTCAATAATAGACTAATTAATTAGGATTAACTATAATGTTAAATAACACCATTTTGAAAAATAAAACAAATATTTTATGACTTTATATTTGTTGTATTATTGATGCAACCTTTTAAGACAAGAGAGTGAATTTAGTTTCTTTCGAACGTATTCTTTCATTGATTAATGACTATCAAAATGGTTTCCTTTTTTGATGACAAATAACAAGTCATAAAATTAAATATAATATCACTTTAAATAATAGTTAAACACTTTCAATATCAATATATATTTGTTGAAATGTAAGATTGATTTGCTTAGTCAATATTCAGTACAGTTAAAGTGACTGCCATTCCTATACGCTTATCAAAGAGAATTAGTCAAGAATGTAAAATAAATTAAATGGTAGCAGCTTTATAATATTTGACTTGTGTATGGCTCTATAACTACTGTAATACTGTAATCTTATTAAAGATGACTTATAAAAAACTTGCCTACAAAATATAACGCCCATAAAAAAAATGTCACGAATTAAAACTTTAATAAAACTAAGCTAATTTAAAAATAACTGGTGTAACAATTTATTATTTTAAGTATCCTGATTTCTGTACCCCAGGAAAGGGGACAGAACTCTGCAAATAATACGCATAATAAAATAATAATAATATACAATCTTCTTGTTTGTCTACTATAAATTTGTTTTGCATGATTGAAATAATTGTGTCTTCTATCTCTCCCTCCATAATGTTACTTTAATTTAATGTTTGCATTTTTATAAAATCGTGCTGGTGTGTGGTTTAGGTGTTACTTTTGGAAGCATTAACAAAATCTCACAGTACTTTCAAATTCAGATGTTTTATTTCATAATCAACGAAACAGGCACCCAAAATGAGGTGACCTTAACTTCACAGACAATGGCAAAAATAAAACATAGGGTGTAGGCTTAGACCCAGAGGCCTTGGTGGGCAAAGTTGCCAGACTAAGTGCGCCAGAAAAAAGCTTGCCAATCGTGCTGCCAAAATAAGCCTTTTTACGGTGGGCACTATATTACAATTATAAAAATCGATACATTTATATAATTCATGTATTTATCATTGTTCACGCAATGCCCCCAATTACCTTCGCTCCTGTCTTGAGCTCTACACCCAATCCCGTCCACTTCGTTCGGCTTCTGACGCGCTTACTTTTGCCTATCCCTTGTGTGAGGCTAGTATCCACTGGCCAGCGATCATTCTCCTATGCTGGACCGTCCGCTTGGAATCACCTCCCACTAAAGCTTCAGGAGACGGCTGAAGACTCACCTATTTCGTTAGCAGTATTTGCGTATGCATATTTACATTTTCGTCTGTTGTTCGTTGTCTGTATTCTGTAACTGTCGTTAGCACATAGAACTGTCTCCAACGGGATATACGCTATACAAGCACTATTATTATTATTAATTATGCACAATAAACTTGTTTAAAAAAAGTAATACTTTATCTTGCTCAGTATAATGCCTAGTGTTTATTTTTGTACCACAGGAAAGGGACAACTGTATAATTACCATGCATAGATACATTTCTTGCTTTGTCTTCTATCCCTTTAGTTTTGTAGAATAGAAATAATTGTCTTCTATCCTTTCCTTGTAATGTTTATTATTTTAAATTGTGTATTGCCCATGCATTTATGGAAAATAAACTTTCTTGAAAAAAAAGACTTGTATAATAACATGGTAGTTCGTGAACTTCTATCAGGTCGTAGCAGTAACAACTACATAACCAGGCTGTTAAAAGGTAATCTATTGCGCTTGTATCGTTTGGACTTGAGAGGCAAATCTCGGCTCATGTTATCATTTCCGAGGAGTGGGGTTTAGGTCTCGTGATCGGTGTGATATCGGGAATTCCCATTATTTCATTTGTTTAAATTACAGCTTTAGTAGGTTGATTAACGTTGTATTACGTCCATGAAATTACAATGATTTGTAACATTTGACATGGCTAGAGGGAAACAAACGATAAAAGTAACTTATAGTTTAATATAGTTTAGTTTAGTTTAGTACAACAATTTAAATGTAATATTATTGACTTCGCCGATGTGATTTTACTTAGAATATGAAAAATCAATTGACCAACTTGGTCTGAAAAGGGGATTGAAAAAATGGCTGACTACACTGGGAACGTTGATTACAATAAAATCAAGTCCATTCAATTTTCTGGAAGTAAGTATGTTAATATTATCTCTAAATTCTTTAACCTAACCATAGCACTCGTTGTACATAACTATTTCTAAATTAACAGAATGTATTATTCGAAAGACTACAAAAGACTCGCACCCTCTTCCTAAATTTTGCGGAATTCCCTTTTAAGAGCATCCGCCTATTCTATTTCTGATTTGATTAAAGAAAAACACATCTAAGCCTTTGTCATCATCATTGCCCGTCACCCCAGTCGCCAACCATAGATATCCAGAGTCCTCTGACATGAGCGTGTGGAACATGCTGAGCTGATGAAATAAATAGCTTACTATATTACTAGCATTAGTTCTACTACCATATATGCTTTTGTTTATGGTGGTTACTTAAATGATCTATCCATGCTTTCATATTGAGCGTGCTCTGTGATCAGATTTGACGTTTCAGTTGCGGGGATTGCGGGCAGGGACTGCTCTGTACGGGATAAAAAAAACTTAGGAAAACATAAAAAGTAATAATTTGTAAAACATTCAATTCTAACATAGAGGTTAGAAATACAAGTCAATAATATAGAAAAAATACCCTGGAATAAATGGAGATAAAAAAAAAAACATGTTTCTTATTCCCTATACAATTCATAGAAGCATTTCCATTCCCATTGGCATATGGGTATGAAATGGTTTAAAATGAGTCAAAAATAAAATAAAAATATAAAACGAAGATTTTATAATTAATTAAATGAGCATGAGAATGACAAATTAAATTAAAACTACGCATAAGCAAAGAACACAATAATATTATACATATAAAGAGGATCTGTAGAATATCTACTACAAGAAAAAAGAAAGATTTGACAAAATTCTTACTTCTAAACCAAGGACTACTTAAGACAGGACGTGCAAGCGTGAATTTCTGACTTCGCTAGCGAAGGCCAGTTTTTTTTAACAGTAGCGATACACTCCCTTGTCGCGCTGATATATGAAGTATATTATTAAGTAACTAACATAATTAATGTCAATAATGTCAATAATGTTAATGTGCAGGGGTTAGGATTAAGGGGGTTTAAAAGAGCATTTGAATACTTTTTAAGATCTATTTAGATGATTGAATGATTAGGGCCGTACACATGATACCCTATATATATATGCGGTTGGTGTTGACGGTTTCGTGTGGGGAAGGGGGGTCACCTAAGTAATAAAATAAAGTGAAAAAAAATATCTAAAAAATCGTTATTTCTTGACCTAAAAAGGGAAAAACGAAACCCACCCATAAACTTTCTCACGTTCATAATTAAGAGACAAATGCACAGCCTCTAAAAAAATGTGATTATGAAGTAAGTCGATAATTTGGGTTGAGAATTTTGCCAAGTGGTACATGTACACCATTATTATAAATACGATAATTTGTTTTCATGACCAAGGAATATAAAGAATGTAAATTGACTGTGATAGTTAAAAATAAACAAACATTGTGCTCTCCTCTCATATTTTCTGCTTTCAAGAATGGTATACATGCACCATTTGGCACTTTAAACAAACGACACTTGTTGGCAGCATTATAATTACCTTTACAATTAACTACACAACATTTATTAGGTATTTTGATAAAAATACACGATCGAAAAATTAAAAACAAACAAAGTGAAGTAAGATCCAACAACAACAAGTGTCCATGTTGGAACCAAACTGTGCCTTCTATTCATACTCCTTAAAAAATAGTGCGCTCATGCTTGGTAATTAGGCCTATTAAGACATTTTAGTGGCTATTAGATCGTTCTTTGTCATTAAATAAATGAAACCATTAATACAATGAATCATATTAGTAAAGAATTTTGTTAGTTACTTAATAACAGTTTACATTATATCACAGCGCCAAGGGAGTGTATCGCTACTGTTAAAAAAACTGGCCTTCGCTAGGAAGTCAGACAATCAAGCTTGCACGTCCTGTATTAAGTAGTCCTTGTTCTAAACCTATAAATG
This sequence comes from Anisus vortex, assembly GCA_949126835.1. Taxonomy (NCBI): domain Eukaryota; kingdom Metazoa; phylum Mollusca; class Gastropoda; family Planorbidae; genus Anisus; species Anisus vortex. The sequence goes on from OX421497.1 coordinate 9,018,008, forward strand.
GACTCCATACATTTGGTTGTATTTTTGTTGTTTATCTGAAATCAGATGGAATCACAGACCATACGAATTGGACAAAAGAAGAGATGATTGGTCAAGGAGCTTACGGTAGAGTCTACAGGGCTACTGTGGACAACGTCATTATTGCTGTGAAGGAGGTGCCTAATGTTTCGCCAAGAAATAAAAAGAATGAGGTAGCACTGGATAAATATAATATTATAAATTAAAGTAAAGTAAAAGGAACAAGTAAAATAGATACACCAAACATGCGCACCATGTTTTTTTTTTTTTTTTTTACACCTACAAAATAAAAACAAAAATTAAAAGCCATGTCAATAGACATATAGGGCATATATTTTAATTACTTAAAGACCAATAGAAGAGCTTTTTATCAAAATTGAGTTAACATTTGATTTTGATAGTAAATAGTGTATTCAGTATCTGAATGTTAATAAAAATCATTTATACAAAATATCAAAGATAAATTTTAAGTAATTAGTTCAATATTTGCACTTAAATTTGTGTGTTTTTCGGAGGAAAACTCACAAATCTCATAGCCATTTGAGATGTTTTTATTTCTGGCTGTCACGATTCTGGACTAAATCTCGACTTGTTTAGCACATTTAAATAGATAGTTAGTAGTGTGTTAGCAAGACCGTAGATTAGCTTAAGTTTAGAATAGAAAGGAGGAGAGTAGTCTGGCGTCATTATCTCTCTCTCTCTTACGCAATTGCAACCCTCCAACCACTCTTTATCACCTCCCTTAATCTTCACTTCTATTATATTACTACCCAATTCAGAGTTACTAACGAAATACGGCCAAATCGGTACTCAATCTTGGTTGAATGGGTATGAACGTGTTAGTCATATGGAAGTTACAATGTATGTATTTTATTATGTGTTATTTTAATGTATTTATATAATGTCTTACTGTATTAATTCATGTTGTATTTAATGTATTTGTACAGAATATCACGCCAGTAAATATTCATTCATATTGCGAACTCAACCATCATGTAAATTAGGCATTACACTTAAACCCCCACCTGTACACACCCCCACCTTCCGTGCTCTCCTCTACCACCCCCTTCCCGCTCCTTCACCTACCCAGCTCAGCGGCTTGTTAGCTAATTTCTTTGCTACGCTGGTGCTACTGTATTGTTTGTGATATTATTATTATTATTATTAAATACTAAGTAGCACAGACTTGAGCACACGTTGAATCAGGTTCAGATGAAAGTTTTATTACATATATTCACAGTATACAAAACATCATTGGACGAATAAGATCATTACACACAGTTCTCAATAGTCTTTCAAATATTTACTTAAATGTTACTTTAATAATCTCCATACATTTCTTCTCCCTATTACACTGCTTGTATCTAGCTCTTTAAACAGACTTTAATTATACAATAATATTCTAAGTCTCACTTAGGACTTGAATCACTTAAACACTCAGTCCAATATAACTTATTATAGAAATACCACCTTCTATCTGAAGGATCCAACATGTACTGATTATTCACACTATCATTCTCTCCCTTGTCAACTCTTGACCACTCACTCAAATCATGCTTTTCTTACATTCTTCTTTTGCACACTTCACTACTGTTTATATTTATTTAGGGAAAAACTAAATCAAATCAGCTCACTGTAAAAATCATGTTTCAGTGAATAAACTGAACTGTAACAGCTGGCCATGATGAAAATTGACCAGCAGACCGGTTCACATCCATATAACATCCCTCGGCCGAATCCAACCCATGACCAATTGACATCGCCATAGTAAAACTCTTACAAGGGAGATGAGTCGCTTTTCCTTCTCCTTCGTTCCCCCACCACTCAGCTTGTCGTCTGTATCAATTGCCTTTCATCTACCCCCCTACCCGCGGTTTTGGCGGTATAAATTGCTCCCCCTACACCTCCCCCTTTTTCCCCTCCAGTACGTCAGGACTCCAACGTATCCAGAACTGCGCAGCCCGACTAGTTCTCAAGAAGAAGAAGTCAAATGATATCAATCCTCTGCTCCGATCTCTGCACTGGCTACCCATCAACAACCGGATCTCATATAAGCTGGCTTCCCTCTGTTATAGGTGCCTGAATAACTGCGCCCCGGATTATCTTCGCTCTTGTATGGAGCTCTACACCCAGTCCCGCCCACTTCGTTCGGCATCTGACGCGCTTACTCTGCGGATCCCTCGTGTGAGGCTAGTGTCCGCTGGCGAACGTTCATTTTCCTATGCAGGACCGTCCGCTTGGAATCACCTCCCACTACAGCTTCGCCAGAGCCCTAGCTATGACACCTTCAGGAGCCGGCTGAAGACTCACCTATTTCGTCAGCAGAATTAGCGTATTACTATATATTTCGTTGTCTGTCTGTATTCTGTAACTGTCGTCTGCGCATAGAACTGTCACCAACGGGATATGCGCTATATAAGCACCGTTATTATTATTATTATTCAGGAATACGTTCGAACTGACCAATGAGAATCATATGTAATTAAATGTAATTAAAGGGTTAACCAACCAAATTGAGAGCGGTCACGTGACTGGACTCACCAGACGCCCGCTCAACATCTGTAAATTTAGTCTAGGGTTGGCGGTCAGACTGAAACCACATATACAGATTAGTCTTGCTCCTGCCTTCAGCCTAAAATACTTGTACATTCGCCTCTTATAGAATATCGCCCCGCATGTTTGGATATAGATGTTTCAGCCAGTCATAGAATTTTCCTGAATGTAGTCGCGTATCTTAACGATAGAATACACGGCAGTACCATACATTTAAGTATTAGCTATTCCTGTGCAATTTCATATATATTTCACCATTGGATCATTGAAACGATAATAAACGCCATAACTGTAACCAGAGACTTGCTTTCTTACCAATTAAAACTGTCTGTTGTGTGTACATTTACATCATTTAACGAGCCGGAGAGAACAAATAAATATTCCAGGTCAACAACAGCATCGGCGTATCATACGCCTACGACAACTAGCCATAACAACTCCATCCCCCAGTCACACGTCCATGACACCGGCAATACAGGAAAGTGACGTAAGAGAAGGGATTCCGACTAGGAAAAATTAATATTGTCACGTGTTTTGAATCTATTGCCACATGTTTTGAATCTTTTCCCGGTTCTTATTTTTAACAAAATGGTTAAATATAGATTTATAGCGTCTATTTTTATTTATTTATTTCCCTTCTCACTGCCGTATGAGGCTATTCCAAATCTCGTTCCTTTAAGAAAAACCTCTTCACTTTGTCTTTAATACAAATATCGGAATCGTGCGTCTAGGTGTATTCAATAGTGTTATATGTGTACAGTGTATAGCATGTAATAATAGTTTCTACATTATATTTGAGATTGTCTCGCTAGTTCAAAAAGTTGTTTATTTACATTTGATTTTGGTGTAGATAGTAAGTGTATACATTTATTTATTATGAGGTAATACAACAATTATGCTTTCTCGAAGTTTCTTCGACTTTCTAGTGTAGACTACATTTTCTTTTGCATTCGGAAAAGTCCATTTCTATACTACAGTACTTTGTGCACCAAAATTTACACAAGGTCGCAGAAGTTTTGTTGCATGTTGTTGTTGTGGTTGATTTCTGCTTATTTACCAGTGAAGTTGTTAATACTTTTACCCAATTTCAAGCATTAATAAAAATTCTACTGGTATTATTCTTTCAAGTTCCATTGAGGGGCTTGAATTTTTTTTATAGAGAACAAGAACCTAGACATACCCGTGGAGTCGTAACAATAGGGATTTAACAAATGCGCACCATACAGAGTAATGAAAAAAACATAATTTAAAATGTTTTTTGTCGGTTGGGGTGGGAGTATGTGGCTGAAATTGTGATATAATATGGTTAAATTTATTTAAATAAATCAGTATTATGATGCGCAATAATAAAAATATGTATTAAACAGGCTATAATTACATAGAAAGTTTTCAATAAAATGTAGGAAACCGTCCGAATAGAAACTGATGCTTTAAAGAAACTAACCAATGAAAGAATCATTACATACTACGGCTCTTGTGCAGTGGATCAAATGTTTTACATTTTTCTAGAGTACATGAAAGGCGTAAGTAAAGAATTCTAATATTTATGTTTATATAAATTGTATATCTCAGTAAATGTATTATAGAGCTAATAACGCGTACATGCAAAGTAAATGCTTTTTGTCTAATTTAGATACAAACAATAGGTTTATAGATCAACCAGGTTATCTAAAGGAATGATAAGGTCCTGGATTAAGTAATTATGACACAACTTTTATTTTAAAAAAAGATTTTAAATTAAAAACTTAGCCTAAATCAAATTCTAAATAGTAACATGATTATTAATCATTAACGACAATAAATATCAATAACTATTTTTAATTATAAAACACAATAGACTATTAATTATTAATACTATTTAAAAAAATGAAAATTTTAGTCCTAATCGTAGCCTTATTTCTGGTAAGGACACTAAAACTAGATTATAATATCTTAGAAGACATGCCCAAACAAGAAAAAGCCCATAAACAGATACTAATGAACCATCACAATATAAAAATTCACAAAACATTTTTATATATAAATATATTTATATAACCTTAAAAAAATCACCCTAAACCATTTTAAGCACTAAATGTGCAGGTACAGACAAAATAATTTAATTTTTTTTTTGCATTTGGCTGGTGATGTAGAATCAAACCCAGGCCCAGTCAAAACAGTTAAAGATAGATGTAATATTTGCAGTAAGTCATGCACAACGAAACGAGCCATTCAATGTGATACTTGTGATGAATGATACCATACTGCATGCTTGCATATGAACACCCCAAGTTATATAGCCTTAGGAAATAAACACGCATTTTGGCACTGTATACAGTGAGGGTTGCCACAATTTAGTTCAGATTTATTTAGCTCTCATACCTTGGACACTACTAACTATTTTACTCCCTTCAGTGCCTTGACAAGCCCAGACATTAATAATTTAAACCTAGTAATCATTTGCTAGATCCACCAATCAAAACAATTTAAAAAGTGACACCTTCTAACTCAAAGTCCATAAAAAGAAAAAAAAACAATCAGCACAACCATACAAAATTAGTAATAAATTTTCAATGCATTAAAAATAAAACCGCTGATTTGGAACTCCTAATAAATAAAGAAGAACCAGACATTATTGCAGGTTCTGAAACTTGGCTAAATCCATGTATCTATAACTCAGATATACTCTTATGAATTTTTTTTTTAGAAACGATTGGTCAGACATTCAGAACGGGTCTTATTAGCTATAAAATCTACCTTAATAGCAGAAGAAATAACAACATAATCTAATCATAATGTAGAATGAGTATTTTGTAAAATTAGTACATCTAATTCAACACCACTATTTCTAGGCAGTATATATAGACCACGAAACACTACAATATAATACATGACTGATCTCTGCAATCAGCTTACAAACATTCAAATGAAATATAAATATGATGTAATTTGGATAATGGGGGACTTCAACCTCCCTGACATTAATTGGAATAGCTATTCTATAGAAAAACTCTAAAACATAAAAGAAGTAAATGAGCATTTTATCAACAAGAAACAATAATATACTTGATTTATTCTTAACTAACAGACCAGGACTAGAAATAGAATGATATATTATGAAATAATCTCTGGACTTTCAGATTATGATATCATATGCTGGCTTTCAAATCTGCACTGAAGGGCTGGACTAAAAACCAAAAGTAACACTCTGACTTCTGTTTATAATTGTTGTTTATGATGTTTTTTATTTTACGCGTAGTTAAATTGTGGACTCTTTTCTCGGTCCTAACTGGGTCTCCACGGTAATATGAAGGAGAAGAATAATAATAACAGAATAAAAACCAAAATATGCAAAAAAACTAACAAAAAGAATAATGTATCTCTGGAATAAATGCAACACAACAGACCTACATCAAGCAGCAATAAACTTCAAAATAACTTTTCTTACTAAATACAATATAACTAGGCCGGTTGAAGACATTTAGCAATCCATAAAAACAAACTTACCGTAAAAGCAATAATGGATGATTTTGTGCCAATAAAGAACATCAAATACAATAAACAAATGTTGGTTTAATCAGGGTTCGCTGGATGATTATATTGGAGAAAAGGCCCTAAAACAAGAGACGATTGATGAGGCTCATGCAGGTCGAATAATCTATCAAATCGTGGATGGAGTCGCTTACCTTCATGAGAACAAAGTCTTTCACAGGGACATCAAAAGTAAATATAAAACATATGTTTATGGATATTTTTTATGTAATTAGAATTTCTTTTTGTCTTATGTAGCAGTTTCACTAATATACTAATATGTATAAATTAGTTAAATATGTCTATATAGTAACACATGTACAAACATTAGTAGGCCTATGTTTTCTTACAGACAGTAACATTGATTTTTTCTCTTTATTAAATTTATTATACATACCGTCAGAGATACCTAATCTTTCCTCATTGTTAAAATGGCACATTGTTCACTATAGGGCGTCGGCTCGCAGTACGGGTCAGCACATTGCCTACCGTAATCGAAGATAGCCAGTCGGCTGTATCGTTATTGATGTTGAGAGCTTGCCTGCCCTGAGGTGATATTCAGATAAGGACTGTAGTTGAAAAGACGGACTTTGGACAGGGGAAGCAGTTCTTAATCTGGCCTCCCAGATAGTAGATCTTGTTACGAAGCGACCCAGATCCCTTTGAAGCGGTTATCTCCTGTTTGACAAACTGGGCGGCAATTAGGGAGCGGTTGTTAATCCACTCCTACCATTATTTGTTATTGATTGGCCCGTCGTTGACTGACATTTTTACTGACACACCTATTAACAAGCCATGTGTATATTCTCGTGCAGAATTTAGTTCAAGACACTCACACTTCACTCACGTGAATGTATAATAATATGTAATGAAACGGATTAATATAAGATACTTTGTGTAAATGTGAATCTAACCGCACTATTGAAGGAATCTTCTTTATACCAATAAACTGACTCATCGGCTTTCATGAACATGAGCATCTTTGTGAATTATTTTACTGTAAGGTATGTCTATATTCTAAGTGTTATATAGAACTAACTGCATTCCATAAAATACAAATATCGCGCATCAAGTCCGGAAACATCCAAAATCTAATTCTGACATCATATCATAGACGAACAAGCCAGTGTTTGGAGGGTATAAACTGCCCTTATGGATAGTGCAGCTGCCCGAAATACTCACGCTCCGTGTGGACGCGCGGAAACTCGTGCAAACTGCTGGCAACACAATCCCCCGTCATGACATTATTACAGGAATATATATCACTTTTAATTGTAGGTAATTTCTGGCACACTTCTGGTTGCCCTACAAATATTATTTGTTCAATTAATACTTTTGTTTTTATATCCTGTACTACAAACATCTTAGAGATAACATAAAGTCTTTCTTTTTTAGGCGCCAATGTCCTGATGTCTGACGAAGAAAATGTGAAACTGGCGGATTTTGGACTGATAAAGACATTTGAAGAAGTTTCTAAATCTCACACTAAAGGTGTTGGCACTGTCCGTTTCATGGCTCCTGAAATGGTGCGCCATAAAAGCAGATATAGCAATCCTGTAGACATTTGGTATTATAAACAATGTTTAAATGAAACATTTTTCACACACAATTGACACGACTTACCATCTTATTATAAATTACACCATTCTCACTAATTTCTTTTCTTGAGAGGTCCACAGAAAACATGTAAAATCTTATATTGCGTCTAGGCCTATTAAATGCAGTAATGTCATGCTGTGCATTTTTTACTATTGAATTCTAGTCCAGTTGTTATTTTGTTAATTAAAATGACACCGTAAATACTTGCATTGTTTTCATCCAAGCGCTTACGGTGGGTGGAATATGTATTTTTGATACAATGTTAGTAAATGACTAGACTATGCAAGAATTTGGATGTGTAACAGCAACTTTATTTTAACTTTTAAGTACTCAATCAAACACTCAGGTCACTTAACCAACATAACCAATATTCACATATTAAAAAAACATATTCATCCTGACAATTTACTAAGTCCAGTCAGATGACAAGACAAGAACACAACAAAACAAGGAAGTCAGGCCACTAAACTGAGACAAGACATTATAGTAGCACAATATGATGAAGGTCAAAATTTTTTGGTAATTACAAAGTTAAACATTCACTCTTACAGTAATAGAGCAATAACATTTTGGGTAGAAAAAATGCCTGCAACATAATCTGAAATATAATAGTAGTTTGAAACTTTATTACGGTATTATAAATATATTTTATTATTATTAGCCTGAAGGTTAAACTAAAAAAGGAAAATCCATTTTTTTAGGGCCATCGGCTGTATAGCGGTTCACATGTTATCGGGAAAGTATCCGTTTCCTGAAGCAGAAGAGCAGCAAATATTCATGCAATTAAGTACAGATCCAACGCCAGCAAAGGAAATTTTGCTTAAAGTTTCTGAAAGTTGTCGGCGATTCCTTGAGAAAACTTTGGCGATAGAGCCTAAAGGTCGAGCTACTGCTAATTCACTGCTGCATGATCACTTTGTTTTGGGCAACGGAATTACTTTAGTTCAAGGCGGTAAGTCTACTTTTATATCAAATTTATATAATACCATTAGTTATGTTATTGAAAAAAGCATTAAAAAGCTAGAGACAACCTTAAGCATTTGTTTAGATAGTGGCAATGGCATACATTTATATATAAGCAACATTATTTTTCTAGTTAGAGATAACAACAGTGATTTAGTTAGTTAGTGTAGATTATTGACTTTAAACTTTTCTCGGCTCACCGTCTCCATAACCAATGAAGAAGGTGTTAGAGCCAAACTCAATTGTAGCATCAAATCTAATAATTTCTAAGCATAGCTTTGTGTGATATTATATTAGCTGGAAAATAAGATAGAAATATTTAGCATTATTAGTTTTATAATCATTGTATCGAGTAGTACAGGCCTACAGGTGGGGAAGGGGCGATACGATATGGGTTGACCTAGTTAAGGATTATTTTTAGACTACGCTGAACTATTGTAACTTGCCTGATGCAGCGCTTTATTCAAATAGATATATTATATTCCTTAATTTACTGATGCCTTTTGGTAGTATTCTATATGGTACATTTCGAATATTTAATTAATTTCAACTATTTTTATTCCTGTTTTTATTGATATTATAATTTCAGTACTTGAGCTCATTATGTATGTAAATTTTATAATTATATAAGTATGTGACATATTAGTAGTAGTGTTATGTCCCCTTTGATTATCATATTGATTTATGGGTAAGGGTGGGGGGTGGGTAAATAAGTACGACCCCGTTACCCACCCTCACCCAGGTTTAACCACCCCCTAGCGACATGTGGCCTGACCTCCCGGACCCGATCAATATGTTATTGTTACGGACCCGATAAATATGTCATTTTACGGACCCAATCAATATGTCATTGTTACGGACCCGATCAATATGTCATTGTTCTGGTATGTCTGTAATTCACCCGCGCATTTTACCAACCCCTTCACGACTCCGTTACCCACCCTCACCGAGGTTTACCCACCCCCTAGCGACACGTGGCATGACCGCCCGTTCAATGACCTTTCGTTCACGACACGTTTTAATCTCCCGTGTTTTCCGTTCCCCCACCCCCTGTAATGTATAATTATGTAGTTTTTTCCTTAGTAGATCATTTATTTTTTCTTAGTTCTCTTTATACTTATGCATATAAAAAAAAAATTTAAACGAGACACAAACGAAAAAAAGACTAACGAAAAAAAGGACAAACGAAAAAATGAAACAAAATTCGTCTTAAATGTTATTCTTTTATTGTGCTTTTTTCAATTCTAATTCATCAAAGGCTTTTAAAATATCATGTCTGTACAAAAAACGCAAAGTCCACACCTTCGATCTGTAATTTCGCCCCCCCTCTAATCAATATGTTATTTCAATTTAAAATAACACGTGGGTTTTTGACCGTTTACACATACATACACACACTCTTATTTCTTTTCTTACATACAGACATCTGTTTATTTCAAACACCCCCACCCAAACAATAATGCCTACTAAATACTTCCCCGAAGTTTTCATCAATACAAATTCAATACCGGGTATCATCAGTTGGTATTTACTTGTCAATATCAATCCTTTTCCCTCATTATTGTTTGAATATGACAATGTTTATCAATATTTAGTTGGAGTTGTAACTAGTTTGAAATCTGATAGTCTGACAATGGCATCTGTGCACCAAGGAATTCTTGTCTTAGAGGCCTAAATATGTTTTAGCTTGGCATCTTCTGATTTTCAAATGGGACCTGATACTAGTTTATTCCATCCTTGGTTACGTTTACATTTAGTCTAAAAGACATACATGCCAAGGCCTACAAAGCGGGCACACCACAGCATATCGACAAGGAAAAAAACGTGGTTTCCAAGTGTTTTCGTGGTTTTCACGTGTTTTTGTGGTTTTTACGTGTTTTCCCCGTAAATACAACGTGGTGTTCTCGCTGGGTAACTGATAAATTGAAGCCCATGAGATATATATCTTAAACTTAAATGTTCACTGATATTAATTCTAGCTTTTCATGCATACAAAGACTTTATTTCACAGTTCTAATCTTGTTTTTTTCTATATAAATGTATATGGGTCAAAATGACCCACCTAGTAGGGAGAGGGATAGTAAAAATAAAAGTGCTCACCACTTCACGTGCATTAGACATTAAAAAAATTTTTTTACACCAAAATAAAGCAAACCAATTGTAAAAAACATATCTGAAAGCTTAAAGTATTCGGATAAGTGGTTTTTGAGTAATTATCACAAATATACCATGGACGGGTCAAATTGACCCACCTAGTAGGGATAGGGTATAATCTCTAGAAAATTTAAACCAATTTAATTAAGACGACGATGAAAATATAATATTAACACAACACACTGGATGTTATAGTAACTTTTTACAATTTTGGTATTTTTAACATAATGATAATAAGAGAACATAGTCTACAGTTTACCCAAATCACCTTGCCCGAAATTTGCGAGATTGAATGTCTAGAACCACACATTGTTAAACACCAAAGAAATTCGAGGATAATAAAAGTTTAGTGGTACTATTTGCAGAATTACACCTTGTGATAAATCTCTGCAATAAGGTCCCCGCCCCCTCCCACCTTGGTGCTCTAAGCACGAGCTTATTTTGTTTATTGGTTATTCCAGCCAGGTTATTCTTACACTGCCAAGACAATATCTCACCAGACATTCTGATTTTTCAATCAATGGTTTAAGAAACAACTGAAGGTTTCGATAGCAAAATTACCCTTTTCCAAATGAGCTTCTTTTTTCTTTCATTGTTAGAATGTGTTTAGGAGCTGCTTCATAATAATATTTCTTATGGAACCGAAAAGATCTGACAAGTTAATATTATTTTCACCTAGCCATTAGTGACTTAAAATCTTAAAATCTCTCCATAAACAATAATTCAGCAGCACAACAACTTTGATAATAATATCGCCAGTGTTACACACTATTTAAAGGGCTTAACGTTTTTCTTTTTTGTTCGATTCTTTCAAATGTGTTTCGAAATTGAAACTAATATGTTGGCTTGGTATTATTAAAATTACGGAAAAAAACTGAAATTCCTATTTTTACACTAACTCAGCTTCATAAGTTCTACTGAGAAAATATCTTTGTCTTCTGGTTTCTCCCGGGCAATTTCTAGGAAAATCTTTTTACCTGTAAATTAGAAATTCTTATTGTTCCATCAATACAGCTTCAATTGGTCTTATGGAGATAGCATTTGTGTTAATTAAACATTTTAGTAGATTATAAAGAAGAAACAAACGTAGATTTATTATTTAAAACATTTAGTATAGTATAAACAAAAGGGCGGTAAGGTCCATTTTATATTTTTGTTGACGTGTATAGCATACTCTGTTGTGATTTATTGTCATCAACGATAAGAGCAGCCACAGTCTAAAAAGCAAAATAAAACATGGCTGAATCAAACAGGAAATACGATTACAATAATAAAAAAGCAATTCAATTTTCAGGCAGTAAGTATATTAAATAATCTCTGGAAAATGTTAACAATTTAATTTAGACGACGATTAAAATATAATAATAACACAACACACTAAATGTTATAGTAACTTTTAAAAAATTTAGTTTTTTCAACATAAAGATATTAATAGAACATGGTCTACAGTTTACCCGAAACACCTTTCTCGAAATTTGCGAGATTCAATGTCTAGAATAACAAATTGTTAAAGACCAAAGAAATTCGAGGTTTAGTGGTACTATTTGCAGAATTGCACCCTGTGATAAATCTCTGCAATGAAGCTTTCCCCCCGCCCCCTCCCCTCACCTTGATGCTCTGAGCGCGTGCTTATTTTTGTTTATTGGTTATTCCAGTCCTGATTTTACACTGTCAGGTTAATATCTGACTGGACTTTTTAGGTTTTTAAACCACTAGTTTAAGAAAAAAAAATTTCGATAGCAACATTACCCTTTTCCCAATAAGCTTCTTTTTTCTTTCATTTTTAGAATGTGTTTAGGAGCTGCTTCATATTTCTTATGGAACCGAAAAGATCTGACAAGTTAATATTATTTTCATCTAGCCATTAGTGACTTAAAATCTTAAAATCTCTTCATAAACAATAATTCAGCAGCACAACAACTTTGATAATAATATCGCCAGTGTTACACACTATTTAAAGGGCTTAACGTTTTTCTTTTTTGTCCGATTCTTTCAATTGTGTTTCGAAATTGAAACTAATATGTTGTTGACTTGGTGTTACTAAAATTACGGAAAAAAACGGAAATTCCTATTGTTACACCAGCTCAGCTTCGTTGGTCTACTGGAGATAAAAATTTATGGTAATTAAACCCTTTAGTAGATTATAACGAAGAAACACAAGTAGATCTAATCTATAAAACATTTAGTATAGTATAAACAAAAGGGCGGTATGGTTCAATTTTATTATTGTTGACGTATATACCATCATCCGTTGTGATTTATTGTCATCAACGATAAGAGCAGTCACAGTCGAAAAAGCAAACTAAAACATGGCTGAATCAAACAGGAAAGAGGATTACAATAATAAAAAAAAAAAAAAACTATCAGGCAGTAGGTATATAGATTGTTTTAACCAATTTGATAAAGACGACTATTAAAATATAATATTAAGGCAATGAATAAAAAGTAACTTTTAAAATAAATTGTGTTCAAAGTAAAGGTATTTATTATATTACTAGTGGTTTTCCCGTCAAAATGACGATGAAACGAATGACTACAATGTTTTCTTAAGAAAGAATAAAAAGGTATTTATTATATTATATAACAAGTCTATCAACACCCCTGTTGTTAGTGCTTGTTTTATTTGTATTATTGGCAGCGTGGTAGCGCATACAAGCACTTAACATTTTATTTCATTATTATTATTTAATTGATCTCCTTGTCCCTGGTGATTATCCGAGACAGCACACTGATCATAGCATAGACTACTTTAAATCACGAAGCAACAAATTTGTATCTACTTACTTCAATAATTTATTTTCAAAGCAAAACACATAGAAGAATAACGTATATTTGCACATGTACTTTGTATTCTTAGTTAATCTTTAAGTAATTCTTCATTAAATGTTTTAGAATGATACAATAGGCCTACTCTATGTTCCAAATTAAAAGCCTTCTGCTTCAACTCACTGCAGAGGAAGTCAAAATTAAAAAGTCTAACTCTGCAGACGATAAAATAATGTTTCAAGTCACTGATCTATATATTATTTTTAAGTGTCAAAAGCTGACTATAATATTGAACAAAAACAATGTAATTAAATGTAAACATTCTAATATAAATATCAAACCAATTAATATATTAATCTAATAGTTTTTTTGGGAAAGGCAATATCTACACCTGTCACTATAGGAGAGGAAGAAATAGAGGATGTTGAGGAATTTACTTACCTAGGCAGTAAAATGACAACAAATGGTGACTGTGATCTGGAAATCAACAGCAGAATCAGTAAGGCAAAACAGTCCTTTGCACTGCTTAGACCCTTATGGAGGACGTCGAGCCTTGGCGTCCACACAAAAATAAGGTTATTTAAGAGCAATGTCCTCAGCGTCCTCCTGTGTGGGTCGGAGTTTTGGAAAACCATAAATACCATTGAAAGAAAACTAGAGGTGTTCCAGACACAAAGCCTTTGCCGCATCCTCAAGATCTTCTGGCCAAACACGATATCAAACGAGGACCTGTGTGGGAAAACAGGAAAGTCTCATTAGCAAAGAGCATCTCATCAAGGAGATGGAGATGGATGGGATACGTCTGAAGAATGTCAGCGGGCTCTCTCCCCAGGACAGCACTGAGATGGACCTCCCCAGGGGAAAAGGTCAAAAGGCAGATCAAAGGAAAAATGGAGAAGGACGACAGAAAGGGACTGGAAGGCTAGAGGCCTGAACTTGTAATCAGCACCTCGAGCTGCAATGGAAAGAGATAAATGGAGATCTTTGGCTTTCGCCCCAAGCCTCCCGACACGGAGAGGACTGAGAGAGAGAAAGAGAGAGAGAGAGATTATATTATATATATTATATATACAATTTACATATTTTTATAGCGCGTTTCATAACAAAGTCTTCGAATGCGCTGTACATTTACCATATGTTATGAAAACAAAATCGAAAAAATTTGTTTTTAATTTTGCTTTAAAAATGTCTATATGGTCGGCCATTGTCTCTTGTTTAATTGTGTTTGGAAGTTCATTCCACCACAGAGGTGCTACGACGCTGTAGGAGCGAGCTGCAAATGTTTCTCTTTTTACGCTTGGTATCTCGAGCTGTAGATGGATTTTGTTTGAACGCAGTCCTCTTTTCTCTGATGTGTGTAGCTCGACCATGGATCTCATGAACTGGGGCGATTGACCATGAAGGCTTTTATAGAGCAAAGTCAGAACTATAAATTTTTGTGGTTCAGAGTATCAACGAATATCACCAACAATGTATCAACGTTGGTAACATGATAGATCTAATAGATGGGTTGATGTAATCCACTTGTTTAATATGTAATGTTCATCCGTAACATAAGATCATACTTTCATACTCCAATCTTTCAAGTCTAAAGATGTATGTCCTTGTGATATTGTATAATATCTATCAGAGCCACAACTTGCGTACAAGACAAAATACACCGCTTTATTTTCGGTTTCATTAGCTGTTAAAGCCGTTTCTCAAAAAGTGAAAAAAAGAGTTCATGATCTTTGTTTTGCTCTTCAACCAACTTCATTAGATTGAAAGTAGGTATTTCAGTCTCTTTAGATTGAGGATCTGTTAGGAGACTTGCAAATAATAATATTAATTTTCTAAATTCACATCTTCGTTTTCAGGTCGTGGCTTGTTCGTATTTTATTTATTTAAATTTTAGTGATCGATGGGTTACTGCTAAATCCTCTGCTAATACCGTCACCTTGTGAACATCATCTTCACAACGACCAGTAATATCAGTTCTGGCATCGATAGATATACAGATTTGTAACTACACCCTTAATATGAGGTTTTCCATTTGTCAAAGTTTGAGCAATTATATTCTGACTTTATCCATCTTTCCAAAAATCGTTCTATTTTCTATTTGTAACCTTTTTCTTTCCATTTGTAATCGTTCTGAGTTCCTTCTTTCCTTTGTTTTTAACTCCATTTATTGTATTTTAAATTGTATTTCAAGATCATAGTTTTCATTTTCATCTTTTCCCATCTGAAAGCATCTTCAATTATCAATTCATTTGTTGACAAGATGTATAACAATCTCATCTCATATTTGTTTCTTTCGTAATGCCAAGGATGCTAACTTAATTAGAGAGACTTTCGCAATTTCAATAAGCTCTTTTCTATTAAATGTATCAAGTTTCTAGAGAGATTGATTTTCCTTTAACTCTTCAATATTATATAAAAACATTGTAAACAACGATTCATTATCAAAGTTTGTTCATTCTTATAAGTTGAGACAATATATCGATTAATCGAGCGATAGCTCCCACTTGTTACGACTTCACGGGTCCTCTGTTGTCTGCTTAGGTTCTTGTTCACTATATTTATAACTGAAGCCACTAGATAAATGTTTAAACGAAGAATTTAATGCTTGAACTTATGCTCAATATAAAAAAAACTTCATTTTTAGCCAGAGAGTCAACCAACCTAATCGCGCTTATACGTTCTTTTATAGATTTTTGGTAAAGATAGTTTTAGAAATGGATTTTTCCCGAATCTTTCCGAATGAAAAAGAAAATGTGTACTAGAAAGTTAAAGAAACCACGTGAAAGCATAATTGTATTACGTCATAATACATACTCTCTACACTAAAAATCAAATGTAAATAAACAACTCAACATGAACAAGCAAGACAATCTCAAATACATTATTGAAACTATTATTGCATGATGATATAGGGCGTTTGCAATCACGTGACAAAAAGCACGTGATTTGTGTTTACTTTCTGTAATGGTGTACAAGTAATAATGGCCGCTGTATTAATAAAGTTTCATATAGGCTCGAGCTTTTTTTAAATGATGTGTTGTGTTTTAAGTCTAACTAAGATTTTAGCTGTATTATGTATGTTAAATAAAATAGGCTATTTTATTATTATCATAGACATAGATCATAGACGATGTGAGCCTATTAGTGACTTGACTATATAGCCTATTCTGTATTCACCAAAACTATCACTTGACATCGTAGCCTAGCCTACAAAACATTAAAAATGTAGGCCTATAAAGTGAAATTGAAAGTGTAAATAGGTCTAGCCGGCCATAGCCTAATCACATTAATCAATTAATCTACAGTACTACTATTTACCTCCTTATTTTTGAGTAGGATAGCCAATATTCAGATGTGAATTTTGCATGATAAAGAACAACTTCACAATCACCACGTTACATTTGTACCTCAAGTGGGTTCTTATATTTACACAAATACGTCACTAAAAACCTAAGCCACGCCCACAGATAACGCTCTATACACATATAAAAGTATTGACATTATATAATTGTAAGGTCAGTACTACTTTATATAGACTATTTGTATTTGCTTTTTATGAAATTTTACTTTACATTAATTGACATGCAATTTTTTATTTTAGGGACAGATAAGTCAGGCGAAGAGATTGATGCCAAGATTAAAAATGATAAAGAAGTTCTGGAGTAAGATAACCTTTTTTTATATATAAGTATTTGACGTTGTGACATATAATATAAGTACGCTACTAACTTACAGATTATCTTCTGCTATCTGAATTTTTGACAGACAGATAGATAGGCAAAATCGACTCACCGACAAAATCAGTTAAACAAATAGATAGACAGAGAGAGAGAGACAGACAGATTATAATAACTAAACAAAAACAAAACATGCAGGTAGTAAGGCAGACTGACAGACAAATAGAATGATAGACAGGCATAACGATAAATTGAAAGCTAGATAAATGATAGTTACAAAGTAAGAGAGATAAGCTTATATATTATACATATATATATATATATAGGTAGCATTAAAAGAAAAATTCAAATATTCATTCAGTATGTGTATTTTAGTAGACCTCTATTATAACTTTACATCTATTTTTTAATTAATAATATAAAAGTATAAAAGCAGAATTGATTGAATCAAAGTAACAGGTACAAGCAAACAGTTAAAATTTTCTACATTTCTAAATGCTTAAATGTTAGCAGCTCAGCAGCTCCCCCACTCAGAAATCTGAGCTTTTAGAATGGGACGACAAATAAAACAAAATGAAGCCTGAATTAGTTTTTAAAAAGATAAGCCGACGGATAGATGAGTGATATAAGGGATGGGTTGAAGAAGTTTGGGCTAGGTAGATAGATGGAATGGGACTATAAGGCCTACAATGTTAAGTTTAAACATTTAATCAGCAAATAGCTATTATTAGGCCTATTGTACTTAAATAGGCCTTTATTAACTTCATTATGTATTTATTTATTCAATAGCGAGCGTAAAGAACAAATGCAAGAATCAAAGCTAGAGGCAGGAGCAAGAAACTTGTAAGTTATTTAATATTAATAAACAATACATTTAATATACGCCTGTTTGGCTAAACTTCAAACTTAAACATAGGCCAAACTCATTTATTTATATGAAACGCTTTATTTGTATTGTATTATCTTTGTATTATTTTAATTTTTGTTTTATTGTCTTGTAAAAAGTTGAATTTCGGAACTGTTTAAAAGATGAATGTGTTCTTGAAGAATAAAAATATGCAAGAAAATGGAGACATTTGTATTTAAAGATGACGATAATAATGAAACAGCATCGCAACAGGTTCTGGCCGCAGATGACCTCCACCAACACCAACATTTGTGGAAAAAAGACAGACCTGGAAACCACAGTGCAATTCACCATAGCTATAGGTCTTGTTGTTTGAACCTCTCCATTGACAATATTGAGAACGAAAAAGAAGCAGAATATCATTTGTATAGTATATCTGATCGTGTTAATACATTTAGCAAGCACAATTAAGTTGAAGTTGTACCTTAAGTACCATTTGCCCTCTGTCCCCAAATCCAACTGTTTTGCACTATCTGTCCCCAACCTTGCAATCCTGGCTATCTTGTTTTAATCAGAAAGATAGAAAGAGAAAGATAGAGATAGGGAGACAGTTTATAATAGACGAGCACGAAAAACTGGCTGACGAGCTGGTAATAAGGCAGACTTGCACATAAATAGAATGATAAGCAGACATATAATTAAGGTAATATTAAGATGAATAATTACTTGGTAAAAAAAAGGAAGCGTATATATAAAGTTGATGAATAGAACACATAGAAATAATCGTTTAAATATTCATTCAATGTGTGCATTTAATTATATAATTTTACATTTAATTGTAATTATTGACCTAAATAAAGAACTGACAGAATCAAAGCAACCGGCACAAGCCATATGTCGATAATTTCTAAATGCTTTAATGTTGATAGCTTCCAGCCTAGAAAACATAGCTTATCACCATAGATTATGCTAAAATATAGCGAGGGACGACGAATTAAAAGAAAAAGAAATCGGTATTAGATTTAAAAATAAATGAGTCGAAAGATAGATCTAGATGATTGAGAAAATGGAAGGTTTGAAGAAAATCGGGCTGGGTGGATAGATGAAAAAAAAAAGTTAAAACAGTATATGAGCCATAAACCATTATTGTCATTTTATCTATCTATTTATTTATCCAATAGTGAGCTACTGACAGGAGCCACGAACACCTTCTGGTAAGTTCTTTAACAATTTCTAAAATACAACGTTAATTTAAACCTGCTAGGTAAACGTAAAAAGTGCTCAAACTGTAACATACACAAATACAAAGGCCAAACGTCTAACGTGCATAGAAATGTACATTTAAATCAATTAAATGAAACACTTTAATTGTATTATCATTTTCTTTTATATTTGTTTATGTTTCATTATTTTGTAACATGTTTAATTCAGGAACTATTTAAAAGAAGAATGTTGTGTTTGAAGAATAACAAGATGACAGAAAATGGAGACATTTTCTTTAATAATAATAAAGATAATTTATATATATGTAAGAGGTGGAGGTTAAAAAAAAGGAAAGAAAGAAAGAATAGAGAGATAAAGAGAGATAACAAAGAGAGAGAAAAGAGATGGGAGGGGTCAGGGGTGTAGGTCTGTGCAACCTTGGCAAACCGAACCAAAGTGACGGTCAACCGTCTCAGACTTCAGCTCACTATCAACTAAAATAACAGTAAATTACAACTACCACTAACTAACTACACAGCACGACAGCACATACAAGGGTAAGAACAAACATAGAACAATAAAATGCCAACAGAACACTACAAGTTTTGCCCTCACATAGGGGGGGGGGGCAGAGGGGGGAATATGCCCTGGGGCGGCACTTTCAGGGGGGCGGCAAATGTAGTCTAAATATAGAAAATATAGCACAAAACAAGCAATTACATTATGCAAGGGGGCGGCGCTGAAACTTTTGCCCTGGGGCGCCACATAAGATTGTAAAGGCACTGACTACACGTTTATTTACATATAAATTCTCAACAATCAAGTCAGGCTTAGTCTAATCAAAACAAAATTCTAACAAAAAACAAACATCTAAAGCAAGGATACCCAAAATCCTAAACACTATATCAACAGTTCCCTACAAGACACTCCATACTATTCTACCTAATTCTAGTCCCTACTAAACATACACTACCTAAATCCCAACCAGATGAAGAAATATTCTCAGACTCGGCAAAAAAGTGCAAAACTAAGCCTTTTGAATTTGAATCGGGCTACTTATTGTGCCAAATAAAAATAGTGCCAGTCAGTGGCGTATTTAGGCATGTTGCACATGCTTCATTGGAACAGGGGCCCCCACACAAAAGGGGCCCCACACATCCAAAAAAGAAATGTTTAAGTGACATCCCCATTCTTTCGTTGAAAATGTAAAATAAAATTCATTTAAATCCCCTACAATTTAAATCGCTCCAGTCCAATAAAGCTAACTGCAATATAAAATGTATGATTTTACAGAATGTAACATGAAATAACGGCTCTTTTTTGAGGTGTGGGGAAAGCAGGGACGAGACCACGAAGGGCCCCTACATAAATTTGGGAACAGGGCCCCCACAATCCTAAATACGGCCCTGCTGTTTAGCATGAACTACAAATAATCTTTACTCTGGCTTTAATTTTATATTATTGCTCATTGTGTTATATAGATTGTTCCAATTATGTAGATGATTTTAGGTAGATTTTAATATGTCCAGTTTTTGTGTGTGTTTACAATTGTCTCCTAAACGATTGTGAAAATTCCATTTTTCTCTCTAAACATTACGTCTAGTAAAACTTGACAAAGACGCTTATTTTGTTTTGCAGTTCTCATTACCCAGAGTTTGAAAACGTGAAACCAGAGCTGCTCTCACTTTCTCATAGTTTTTCAACTCTATTTTCGGATAAATCACAAGATGACTCTGAAAGTAGCCGTAAAAAAAGGTTTGTCCTCTGTGTTGAATGTACGATCCAGTGGCGTATTTAGACATGTTCCACATGTTCCATTGGAACAGGGGCCTCCACAGAAAAGGGGGCCCCCACACATCCACACATTTTTTTGTGTCTTTTCTTTTTTGGCAATTAGAATAGTGCTGTTGTAGAAGCGCACAATGAACGATAGTCTTATAGGCTGTAAATGTATATGACTCGTGTCGGAATTGTATTGTGCGAAACGTTACTTACCTTTTTGTGCAATTTTACGATGATACAAAAAGCTTTGGAGTTCATTGCCGATGATGATGACGAGAAAGGCTTCATCCGTTTACAGGCTGATGGCCTTTGTAACTGAATGTCATCTTTGGAGGTGGGCATATATGCTGTATTTAGGCATTATGTTTTAGAACGTTTCAATGCCACAAATAAAGCCCTTCATGACCCATAAATATGCATCAACATGACCATTGCATGCCTCAAGTCTCTCTAAACCTTTGTTGAACCCAAGTGAAACAGCATTTGATGAGTAAGAAGCTCAAGGAAAAGTGAAGTCTGGGACAATCGAATCTGTAAAAATGAATACCAGACAACGTCGTCGCAGTGTTCGTGTGAGTTCACTGGACTATGGACAGGCACAAGAAGCAGAGTTATCACCAAGAAAGAAGTTCTTGTGGACAGTTTTATCCCAGTTATAGAACAGTTGAAGCAATCACTTGATCAGCGTATCATGCATACATTTTTTTGTGAACGATGTGGATTCCATGGTCAACTTAATGTAAGCTGATGAAACTAAACATGTATCTGTGAAACTGGTCTAAATTTATGACAAATATATGGAGGATGACCTCAGTAATGAACTGGTTCAATTTGCTGAATTATCCAAGCAACATGCTGATTTAATGAAGGATAAACAAAAACATAACATTGGATATGAACAGTTAATAGTTAATTTACAAATTTATTGTTGATCAACGTCTGGCAGATACTTTTCCGAACATTGAAGTTGCCCTAAGAATGTATCTGGTACTTATGGTCATTTCTGTACCCATGTGCCTCATCGTTGGTGAAGTTGTGGAAACCACCAGTACGCTTGCATCAAAAGCACACCGATGTGCAAACGCATGGGGGACAGCCCTGATGTGAATCCGGGTGTCCTTGCACTCACTTGCATTCGCGAGGTCATTAAATGTACATAAAGTGGTCGTGGATCAAACATTAAAATATTATAGTTTTAAGGTGGCCAGTGTGCAAAAATGTTATTTCAAAATAAACAAGCATTGTTGAACCACTAATATGGTGGAAGGGAATATGTAATTCATGTCTCCACCGCCAACACAAAAAAAAATAAAAAAATTCATATTTTATTGTGACCATACGCTAGCACAGCTTTAGCTCCATATGTTAATATGTAATATATCTATGCCTTCAAAAGGAACAAGTTAAATGTAAAATTTAGTTTATGTATTTCAAAATGTACAGTTCATATCAAATTCCGATGACATACACGAAAAAGATGAAACGGATTTGAAAATAATTGAATTTAACTTTTTTTCTTCTTAGTTATGGTTTATAAACAACTTTTTTTTTACTTTAAAAAATGTTGAAATATAATTTAAAAAATACACAAAATAAATAAATACAAAATATGAAATAAAACACAATGTTTATTTTATATCACTAATTATGCCACGAGGGGCCCCCACAAAAAAGTTTTGGAACAGAGCCCCCACAATCCTAAATACGGCCCTGGTCCCGGTGTCTACTTGTGCATTGCCTGCCTATGTCCTCTCTTACAGTTAAAATAGCGTTGGTATATTACTATTATCAACGAACGAAGGTAAAATTATAAATTATAAATAGGCAGCCTGAACTAAATATCAAAATATTAAAAAATAGGCAGTGTAGCATTTTAAAAATAACTAAAGTCTATGAGATTACATCTTGCATAAGAATAGACTAATAAAAGGGACATTATTCAACTATGTAAAAACACTAGATTTCAGTTTTTACATAAAAAAGGCGAATCTAACAGCCTGCCTACATATAGGGCATCTATTCAATTCTAATACGTTTTATTCCCACCGCTCCCTTGCAGTGGTGCCTCATGTATCATTTGCGCCTTGCCTCATTATTCACTTGTTTTGCAATATCTGCCCTACCCACAAACTTGCAATTCCAACTATGCCCCTGCGAAGCTTGTGAATCCCTTTTAGCCATTTAATGTAAAACGTTATATTTTTATTCTTAATATTTGCAGCTCTCCGAACATTGAGACACAACAGTTTTACACTGAAGAGGATGCTAAAAGAGATGTTCCCGTTGATAAAGTGGAAAATGTCGAATGGCATGAAAATCTGAATGAGCTTGAGGAATTAACTTACAAAGATATTTTCCCAATGGAAATACACAAGACTGAGGCAACCGAAAACCTTACATTTAAGGAACCTCCCACACCTAAATCTGCACGGGAGAGCTTTATAAGTAAAGAGGAGGCCGAGACCCTCAAACTTCGTTTTGCGAATAACATAAATGTTCAACATGTAGATAACATACATATACAACACTTAAACAGTTTGTACCATGGCTAGCCACACACAGAGTTTTGTTGATCTATAGACACCAAAATAAATCAATAGCCTACATGTAACGAATACATTCTCTACATTACACTCACAATATGAACACGCACGCATACACAAACACCCTACACAAACAGCTTGATTGTAAGAATTTTTTAAATTGTATGCCACTAACCATTATTTAAAGTTATTGTGCATAGTTTACACAGGTAAATAACACGATTACATTGTTAAATTAATAAACCTATGTATACTAAATTTAAACGATATATTATTGTTACTGACTCTAAGAATTCTTTTTTACAAAATTATGAATTCTTTCATTATTTTATTTTGTGTAGAAAACTTTTCTTTAAAAATGTATTAATCGCAACACTAATCGCTTTACTAATCACCGACATTTACATTTATTGTAAAATATAACATTACTTACTCAATGATTATTTCTCTTTCTATTACATCATGTAACAACATTTTTTTATGTTAATTTTTTTATGTTTCTTATATAGGTTCATTTTGGTATGCTGATTTCAGTGGTATTATTGATTTTGCTCTAGCATCGAGATTTTCTAAGTAAAGCATAAAGTGTATTTCGGAGTTTTCGTATATTATGTGTAATGCATTTATAGCATTATAGGTCTATATATATGCTGATTTAAACTATATTATTGTGTTTATTTTCATTATTAACTAATTACAACTGTTATATGAAGTTTTTGAATAATATGTCTAGTAGATCCTGCAAGCTTTGTCCTGACTCATTTTGTTATGTTTGTGGAGTTACTATTTTCATCATCATTGGCTCCATAGTTTCGAAAGACGATTAGATTTGCGCTCTTGTGATTTGACCAGCCCTCCAAAATTGACTGTGTCTGTGGAGACTTATCCTGGAGAGACAGGCTCTGTCGCATCTCTGGCACTTGAAAGCTGGACCGTTGGAGTTACTATATTAGTCCAACACAAACTAAACATAAGATTGTCAGTGGTAAAAAATTCTTCACTGCATATCATGCTTATTTTGGCATGGCTATGGGAGATCACGACACATCGTGGGCACCACACTACAGTTGTGGCAGAATGCCGTTTGCGATTCCGAGAATATGGCGAGAACCGACGAACCATCATGATGACTGTTATTTCTGCATGGTTGACATTTCAAATTATAAAAAGCCGAAGGAAAGGTTGACTCTAGTTTATATAAGTATACCATCTTCTATTGGACCAGTTCCAGACAGTGATAAATTGGCTGTTCCTAATCCACCTCAATCAGAAGAAGCGGCTGCATAATGTAGACACACCGGATGAACTAAGTGATGACTGTGATTTCAGGGAACCGAACGATTCACCTCATTTCCCTAACCAACAAGAACTTCATGACTTAGTACGAGAATTAGGTCTCACTAAATTAAATGCAGAACTTCTGACATCACGTTTGAAAGAATGGAATTTATTAGATTCAAGCTGCAGAACCTCGAAATACCGAAAAAGACATGAAACATTTGCATCCTTTTAATTTTTGTAGTATAAGAGTCACTGATCTATTGTCTTGACGTTCGTGGTCTTTTTTGATGACATTGGCATTGTTCACATCCTGAAGAGTGGAGGTTATTCATTGACAGCTCAACAAGAAGTCTAAAGGCAGTTTTGCTCCATAACGGAAACCGATTTCTTTCTATTCCAGTAGCTCATTCCGTTCATCTAAAGGAAGACTACAATAACGTGAAGATTTTGCTTCAGAAAATCACCTACGACAGTTACAAGTGGGAAGTGTGTGGAGACTTTAAGATGCTAGCATTTCTTTTCCGTCTACAATGAGGATACACGAATTACTCATATTTTCTCTGTTTATGGGATAGGGGGGCTATATCTGGTGTTTGATACGCGATGACGAAAACCAGGTTTAATTGTTCACTTCTAGTGTTGATTTTTTTATATTGTGAGAAACTATTACATTACAACATAATGTAACATTATGTAATATATGTATGCAACGTGATGTAACACGAGGTTTTGTAACATAACATAACATTTTTAAATTAGTATAGTTGTATCTCATGCAATACGATTAATATTAATTATTTATTAATTGTTTAATATAATTTTTTTATTTTATAATCAAACGGTTGATGCAATGAAAAAAACAACTAATGTCGTATTCAGACTCAGCATACTAAAATTAATTAAGAAATATAAAAAAATGTCGATAAACAGAAGAAAAGTCTTTTTTTTTGTTACATTGTGTTATCTAATTCCGTTTGTACATTTAATTCTTATTGGAGTAATTTAAATACAGATACATACATGACCACTCACTAAGAAACTTATAACATAAAGGTAAAAAATAAAGGTATGAACAATTGTTTTTTTATTGTAAATAATATTGTGTCATTCTCTAATATTCTTTAGATCTATAAAAAAAAACTTTAAATAAAAAGTGTATTTACTTCACAAATTAAAATTAATACAATTCTATAACATTAAGAGATATTTTAAATATATACATTAATGTTTTTTTATATCAATTTAAAGACAACTTAAAAAACCTTAGGACTTTTAAGTTAGTGATATTTATAGGAAATCCAAATATCAATATATATATAGTAGGATATGTGTGTGGATTCCGATTCCCATTGGTTAATTGGAGGACACTTGACCTTATTGCCTCATATCATTTTACATTTTTCGATTTCGCTTACTCCTCGTGTCCTCCCTAGCTGAGTAGCTAGCGTCCCGAACTGCCATGCGGTTGACCTGGTTCGATTCCCCACTGAAATTTCTTTTTTCTTTTTCTGTTATAGCAATAGTCAGGTTACTTTTTACATTTTCCATTAACATTACCTATAAAACATATTTTTTAATAATTTCAGGACTTAAAGGTTTCCTAACTGTTTTTAGTAACTAAAATCTAATAATTAGGCCTATATTTTAGACATGCGTGCGAGATAGTCCTAACCTTTTTTTTTAAATAAAAAGACATACCTATTTTTAACCAGATTACAATATTTATTGTAAATTTCTTGTTTAAATGTTTTCAGTAAATAATTAATAATTATATTTTGTTTTTAATTATTATAGCTTTCTGTTCATTGTAAAATATAAAATTATTATCTGTAGCTATAGATATATGCCTATATGTATATTTCCCCGGGCTACGCCAGGCAATTTAGCTTTTTGAGGATAAAATTTGCTATCTCGCTTCACTAAACATGCACACTATATATATATATATATATATATATATATATATATGTATTATTGTACTATGTATTTAAAATATGTATCTATCATATTGTAATTAATAAAGAGACTACTTAAAATGTAAATAACGACTTAGCCTATTTATTTGTTTAATATTTAGCTGAATTATCAAATTATCTCGCTGTATTGGTCATATTGATGAGACAACATTTGAATCACATTGCGGATTTGATACTTATATGTATTTTGTATCCCATATATTTTTAAAACAATAGGCCTAAAGGTTACAGGCATATTTTGTAAAGAGAAACTAATAAGAACAACAATACTATGACGCTTACTTAGTTTGCCGCACTATTTACTCATGTGCACTGTTTAGAACGGTTCATTCCATTTCTTTAACCTTTCCACCTTAAACAGGTCCGGAATAAAATCTAAATAGATCCTAACCACTGCGAAACGTTGAAGTTTCTCTTAATATCCGCTTTTTTATACAATTTAAAATCGTATCTTCTCTTATACATTGCAGACGCTCCTTATATAATGAAGATTATTGCGTCCTACGCACATACGTGGTTTGAGTCTTGTCCTGCATTTCTATTAGTGTTTTAAATGATGTTAAGTTACTGGTTTTTCTGGTTCTGACAGCCCATTCCATGCCAGGATGCCACAAGGGAAGAAAGAGTACCGTACTTATATGCATTTTTTTCTACTTCATTGTACTGTAGAGACCTCATAGACCAATGGGAAAAGTCCACAATTTAAAGATGATTCTCAATGCTCAAAAATGTGCTTTAACTACTTATAAATAAACAGACGACGGAGTTTCATTGGTGGTATTTAGTCCAACCCTTAAGTGATGATTTGTAAGGCGGCACGGGGGGAATGGGGGGAGTGATTGAGGCCTGGTCCAGTGTGTTCTACAGTCTAATACAGGGGTCGGGAACCTTTTTGTCTGAGGGAGCCATATGCACACCACATATTTTGAAAAGTAATTATGTGCGAGCCATACATTACGTTTAGAACTAAAAATTCAAGTAAATGTGTGCATTTTGTGTAATTTCAACACTAAAAGTACAATAATTATGTCTTGCATTTGGACGTAAGGCAGTTATTTCCCTTTAATTACAATCTATGTGGAGTAGCTATTTTTCTGTCTTTTGGGTCAGCGGAGTTTATCTCCTTTACAAACTTCTGATGCTGAGCTGCAGTAGACTTTGTTTCATTTGTAGAATGGAATATTGATATGTGTGACCGTTTATTTTGTAGTTAGTTATATCCGATGCATGAATCTCAGGGTATATCACATTTTAAGTTGGATACAATAAAGCAAATGTCGTCATGTAATAAACAAGAATTGAATGTTTAATCAAGAAGAATAAATCCGTTAACGTATATACAGACTTGATTAATACAAAACAACATCAATAGCCTACTCTAACCACGTCTTGTCGCTCCCAAAGTCTAAGGTCGTCTAACGTTTCTGCAATATCTTAGCGACGTCAAAATAACTCGCGTGCCATCGTTTCTATCGTCTTATGTCACACGTTTATTAAATAAATGTGCACCATGCTAGAGGTTATAAACAAATGCGTCTTACTAAACCACAAGATATATTTTTAATCCAAACAAAATGCAATTAATACTTAGATCAAAGGAGTCTAACGAAATTTTTTATATATAATCGAACATTTGTCTGCGAGCCAGATGCAGCCATCAATAGAGCCGCATCTGGCTCGCGAGCCATAGGTTCCCGACCCCTGGTCTAATAGCTAACGGAGAAAAATAATATTTGTCAACGTCGGTGCGTGCGTGTGGAACACGCAGTTTGAGCTGATGACCTTTGGTAGAGCGGGACACTTATTGGATGCGATCTGGCTGTGAAGGCATGTCCACGTGGCGATTCGTGATCTTGTGCATCATGGTGACTTTGTTTACCGTCTGCGATGTTGTAGGGGCTCAAGATGAAGTTGGCCAACAGAGCAGATGCGCTTGTTTTAAAGGCCGTAGTCTTTTAGGATACGACGTGGCGCACGTCGTTGTGTCATCTCCAACTGGAATATTAGGTATTGTTTGTGTGGATCCCACACCGTCGATGCATACTCCACAGGATCGGTTCTAGGGTTTTTTACGCCCTAGGCAAAAACAAATTCTGCGCCCTCATTAAAGTGCCTTTAGCGGGGTCTGCCGGGTATGGAACTTCGAAAATGTGTTTTTGTTAATAATTGTTATAACAAAGAACTTTATTATATAGCCTTTAATTAATGACTGGGATATGTAAATAAAACAGTTGAATGAAAAGTAACAATGTTTTACTTATATAAGTATTATAATATTATAATTATATTGATTAATAATTAGAAATGTCAATAATTATTAGAAAAGTTACATAACACACAGTTTTACATTAGGTATATAGGTTTATAGGTTTTATACCTGCATTATGTACAGTTCTCTTAGTAACAAACCGAAACTCACAGTTAGACTTTAGATATTTTTTTTTCTGTTTTTATAAAACTAGCTAAAATACTTGATATGGGATTATTGTTTTCTTAAATACGGTCCAAAGGTTACTTAACAGTACTTTTCTTGCTTTCTGCTTAGAAAATTCTTCTATGAGGGCTTTTGAGTCTAACTGTCTTGCTATCTCACTTTCAATAGAAATTGTCGCCATACCCGCAAGTCTCTCCAGACACATT
Organism: Anisus vortex; assembly: GCA_949126835.1. Classification (NCBI taxonomy): domain Eukaryota; kingdom Metazoa; phylum Mollusca; class Gastropoda; family Planorbidae; genus Anisus; species Anisus vortex. The sequence continues at coordinate 9,047,520 of OX421497.1, forward strand.
GTACTACGTAAAATTAAATATGTTTTAATTAGCTTAAGTTTTGAAAACCTTCATTCAGCACTAGCTACGGAAAGTGGCAACGTAAGCAAACTACGAAGGGCTACACAAATGTTAGGAAATCCATTTTCAAGATTCTGTTGGTAAATGTAGTTCAGGGTTTGATACTAAGTCATAGAGATGATGAGAAACTTCTCTTCGTTCAGAAAGAACACTGTCGTACAGCAGCAATGTCTGATTAATTCAATTTAAACCTTCATCTTTGTAAAGGAATTCTATCAGCATGTTAGTATTTGTATGAAAGTGTGCATTATATAGGGCGTTTGCAATCCCGTGACAAAAAGCACGTGATTTGTGTTTACTTTGAGTAATGGTGTACAATTAACAATGGCCGCTGTATTAATAAAGTTTCATATAGGCTCGAGCTTTTTTTAAATGATGTGTTGTGTTTTAAGTCTTATTAAGATGTAAGCTGTATTATGTATGTTAAATAAAATAGGCTATTTTATTATTATCATATACATAGATCATAGACGATGTGAGCATAATAATAGTGACTTGACTAGATAGCCTGTTCATCAACACTATCACTTGACATCGTAGCCTAGCCTACGAAACATTAAAAGTGTAGGCCTATAAAGTGAAATTGAAAGTGTAAATAGGTCTAGCCGGCCCTAGCCTAATCACATTAATCAATTAATCTACAGTAGGCTACTACTATTTACCTCCTTATATTTGAGTAGGATAGCCAATATTCAGATGTAAATTTTGCATGATAAAGAAGTACTTCACTTTCACCACGTTACATTTGTACCTCAATTGGGTTCTTTATTTACACAAATACGTCACTAAAAACCTAAGCCACGCCCACTAAGAACGCTCTATTAGATTAGTTATTATGTGAATTTATAGATAATAGTAAGGTGCGCATGATATGTTGGATGAACGATGTTGCACCATGGAATAAAAGTAGTAGAGATTATTAAAAGACTAGTGCTTATGCCCGTCAAAATGACGGAGAAAAGAATGACTACAATGTGTTTTGTTAAGAGAGAAAGACAAAAGACACCATTACAATAAAAACTGGAGTGAGAACGTTTCTTTTTGGTATTTAGTTTGTATTCTTTTTAATTGTTTCTGGTGGCCCTGACCCTGGCATATGCATAAGAATTGTCGCTGTCAAGCTTATGACCTAAAAGACTGGCGTAGTGTGTAAACCGCCAATACATTCCCATTCAGAAATCACCGGCGGGCAAACGCATGGGGGACAGCCCCCGCAGCGGGTCCGAGATCCATTACACAGAGGTCACTGGTCTCGGTGGGGAGGAAATTATGGACGCTGCAATCCCGACTCGAGAAACAACCCGGTGCCTGGATGCATGTACCTATAGTATAGGATTTGTTCTACTGGGTGACAGTGCAGGTTTACTGGCGAGCCACCACGATAATAATCCTTAGGGGTACCGCAGTGAACGATCGATGGGCTGCGGAAACATTCCCTGTTACACGGCACGCCACGCCTTCAGCGTGACATGGGATGGCTGGAGCCCGGACAGAGATTGCCCAAACCTAAGCGTTACGCCATGAGGTGGCTGGAGCCCGGACGGAGATTGCTCAAACCTAAGCGTTACGCCCTGGGGTGGCTTGAACCCGGACAGAGATAGCCCAAATCTAAGCGTTACGCCCTGGAAACAAGAGCCGAAAGACTGGTCTGGGTTTTTTTAAGAGACTTTTTAATTCGATATTAAAATGTAGCGAACAGTTGTGATAAATTGACTTGTTATTAATAATATTAAATTAACAATAATATTAAATAATATATTATCGAAAAAAAAACACAAATACAAAACCATAAAAAAGGTACATAATTTAAAAAAATTAGAAAATAATATTTCAATGCAATAAAAACTATAGTGATAACGACTTTTTTCGGTATTTAATTTTTGTTCTTGATTTTTTTATCAATAAAACAGTAGGCCAATTAATAATGTTTCTTTCGGTGTTTAGTTTTTCTATATTGTTTCCGGTCGCCCTGGCACATGCATACAAATTGTTGCTGTCAGGCTTGTGCTATTTAAAAGTAATCATTTATAACTTGTCACTTGTCCTTTATAATTAGTATAATTTAATTTATAGATTGTAGAAAGTCGCCCATTAAATGATGCTATCAATAGCGACGTGCATCCATGACATAATTGAAACATGTGGTTACTTTTACTTTAAAAATAATGCAAACATTTAGATCTATAATGAAAAAAGAAATGATTTGATAGACATTACGTCATTACGTCATACGCTAGTATTTTTTTAAAGTAGCATACACCATTCAAACTCTCCAAGCCAAAGTGTGGTGCGTAATCATGAAAAAAGGTCTCGCCACATTAAAAAAAACAACAGCAGAATTAGGAAAATCCGATAAGGCCCTCGCGTTCAACATATTGAAACTCGCGTTCAACACAGTAAATGAAAGGAAATTGCCATTTGTTCCGTAAGGTTTTATGTATTTGTATAGCTGGATATACTTTTTTTGATTTATAAAATCAACACATTCATGATTATAAGTCATACAATCAAAATTTATTTTGTTTGACGTTTTCAATTGATACGTTTAACTTTTGTTTTGATTAGTCAAACGGCTTAGGCGCATATAGAGGACAAACATATATATAAACAAACATATAAACAAACTCACGGTAATTATATAGATTGATGATTGATGATGATGATTGATGATGATTGATGATTGATGATAGGATAGCAACAAGACAACCAAAGGAGAGTTAGTTGAAGTTTGCAGTAAGACCAAGCAAGTAGGTAGTTGACTACGACTCAAGACGTGGTCTGTATGTTTGAAGGTTGAATGCTTGATCTCATGTCTCATGATTATAACAGTGAATTGCTATGACGCCTTCGTTGAATTTATCGCATTGTTCTAAGTGATGTGGTATCCATAATATTCGTCCAATTAGTGTCTTCAGAAATCTCTTCCAAAGCATCACAAACATGAGACAACTGGTACCGCAGATGTGTTAGCGCATCAATTCGACTGGACCATCTTGTGCCACTTAAGGTATTAATGTACTCGTTTTCGTAATTAACAGTCTGAAAATGCACAAAAACAACAACTGCACTGCCAATGCAAACAACTCAGCGCCCTTACGATTCACGAAATGACTTAAAGGTCACTTCACTTCACTATGATATTCCGCCGCCGCATTGCATCCAGGGTGTGGTCGGGGGAAGTTAGGGGTTGTCTTTTTACACTCCACTACGCACAGCGAGGTTGCCGAACTAAGTACTGTTAAGGCATACTTTCCTATTTTCTAAGACAACTAAAATAAAATTCCCTTTGCCTTTCGGTACTTTTATTATTTTGATTACTGCAATAGTTGCCAGTGGAGTTTGCCCCAGAACCAGCTGCAGATATTACACAGTGTGCAGAGCACCGCGGCGCGCATTGTTTCGGGGGTGAGGAGGCAAAATCATATCTCTCCAACACAAAGGGATCTCCACTGGTTCCCGGTGATAAAGCGAATAGAACAAAAAATATGTCGATTACGTACGGATGCATAAAGGGAATTGCTCCTTCCTATCTTCGAGAGCTTATATCAAGACATGAGCCATCTAGGGAACTGCGCTCTTCATCACAGTCACTCCTCAAAACTCCTAGTTTGGATGGGCACAAAAAGAAGTACCTGGGCATGCGCTCATTTGAATCAGTGGCGCCTTCTGTATGGAACAGTTTATCCCAGACACTGAGAGAATCTGGGACAAGAAAATCTTAAAAAAAGAACTTAAAGACCTGTCTCTTTGGCTACTACATCTGCCACTGCAAATCACACCAAGAGCGCACTGAGCATGCTAATTTCATAGCATAGATAGAAGCGCTATAACAAATGCCCCTTCTTATCTTATCTTTACCTAGTAATTCATCTGCTTGTGCTAGTAGCGCGTAGAAGCACCAAACTTTAATAAAGTTAGTTTATATTTTTTAATCCCCAATTTAAAAAAAAAGTCCTCAATTTTGCGCCCCCCCCCCCATAATTTTGCGCCCTAGGCGGCGCAAATACAACGGCAAAGCCTGTTGTTCAGAATTCACCAGTAATTAAACCAAGTTTTTTTTTTACATCCTTAAGATAAACTAGTAGGTACTGTACTAGGCACGCAGTAATCCAACTATTCCGACGTACAACATCCGAAAAAGGAAGTCGGTATCTTTAAAAAAAAAAAAATCAGCAGTGAAAATACTACTACAATATGATGACACTCTTTTACTCGTAAGACCTATGACTAAAACGTGTTGTCCGTACATTATGATAGGCAGGGGCGAAGCCACAGTGGGGCCTGATGGGAACTAAGCCCCCCCCCCCCCCCACCCCCCACCCTGGAATAAAAAAATAATTTTTTTTTCAACAGATTTTTTTCAAAATATGTACTAAATTCGCAAACAATGTGGTAAATGTCTGTCACGCGAAAGTTCAGCCCCCCCCCCCTCCCCCTGGACAAAATTTCTGGCTTCGCCACTGATGATAGTACCTATTTCACAGAGGTAAGCCAAGATTGCAAGTAAAGGATAGATGGACATGGTTGCAATTTAGGATGGGGCGCAAAAATGCAATAGTGTTCACATTCTGAACACATGTACATCTTTGATCAAAACTTTTTAAAAACTTTTTTTTTCCTTATTGATTGATGAAACTTAATATTACAAATTTAGTTTACTAAATATGTCACATTTTTAATTTCTCATTATTTGAAAAAGAAATTGTTGTATCCAACAAAATGTATACCTAATAAAACACAAATAAAAAGGTTTAAATTTTTTATTCAATTGTTATAATGTATATAGGTGCTGGTTCATCTATTTCTTGTGGAACCGACACACCCGACACGTCAACATTATTTTCACCTAGCCATTAGTGACTTAAATTCTCTCCATGAGCGATAATTCAGCAACACAAGAACTTTGAAATGGTGGCACAAGTCAATAATAACCAAATGGCATTACCAAAAATATTTAACGGGCTTAGATTTTTTTTTTTCGATTCTCTTAGTTGGTTTTATAAATTATTCTGTTGGCTTGGTATTATTAAAATTACCCATACGTTTCTATAGTGTTAAAATAGTTATAGAGATAGTTCGTTGTTTATTGATGTTCCTGTCTTAAATAAATTGTGCTGTCGTTCAAATAAAGTTCATCATACCATTGTTATGTGTGTGTGTAACGTTGGTGTACACTAGTTACCTCCCCATGACCTCTTGTTGAGCTTGTGTGTATTGCACTCATTGAGCTATAATAAATGTAGTGCTCAAACTCAAAGGAAGTAAATTGTAGGAGAAAAAGCAGACTTTTAACTATAGATAAGTGCACTGTATAGCACTGAGCTATATATATATGTCTAAATAATAAAATAAAAAATGTTCATTAAAATTACTTACTCAGTTAACATATATAAGCTGCAATAAAGACAGTCATTCAAGGATAGGCCTGCTCAGCCACACGAGGAAGTGCAACCTCGAACCACGGTTATGCACCATCGTCTCGCAAGACGGAAGGATGCCAATGTAAGAAAACAAAAACAATTATTTATATTATGACACAAGCTAAATTGCCTGGAGTTTCCAGGGCGGAAATTTAAAAAAAGGCCTGTACATGCGACCTCATAAAAACATTATAAAGAACAATGAGCAGAAAGCTAAAAATCTAATAATTAAAACGCACATTTTCTGAAAACGTTTAGTAACGTAATTTAATATAAAGAAATTGTACAAAGAAAGGTATAGATTAACAGGAGAATCGAACCAGGGTCGCCCGCATGGCAGTCCGATACGTTAACCACTTAGCTAGCAAAGACACATGTCCGAAGTGAGATCGCAAAAGTAAAATATTATATGAGACAATAAGGTCATGTGTCTTTAAATTAACTAATATGATTGGTTGAACACACACACACAGTCTACTTTATATATATAGATGAGCCACTTATTTCGCCTGGAAAAAATGCGGCCAGGTAGTGCGGTGATGAAAGTAAACTAAAGAACATCAAAGCGTAAGCGGAGGCAAAGGGTGGAATCAGACTGATGATGTTTTATTTAACAAAGGTTTTTAAATCTCATTTACCACATGTTAATATATTAAATTAACGTCTATGTGTTGGAAGTTGTATGGTGATATAATGGCATTATAGTGTTTCTGAAGGGATTTTATAACAAATATAGTTCCAAGAATTTCGGACGTACGTAGAAACATAGTTTTGGTTTTCATAGCTTTTCTATTGGTTCGTTAAGAATTGTTCGTACTCCTTGACATTGAGGTTCAGCTAGATTTGGTCGGCGGCAGAGTTCGGGTTCGGTTCGGCGGCCAGCCGGAGAGTTCGTAATTGGTGCATTCGGTTCATGTTCAGTTCGATTCAAATCTATACTTAGCAGTGATGTTTCCTTAGCTACAGCTATTCTAAAAATAGAGTTTTTCTACTCGCGTATCTTTGTTTGCGAATGCATGAGACTTCTGGCCTATGTTAATATCCTATAAATTTAATACCAATAAAAAATATATGAATATATATATAATTTAATTTTGTTTAGTTTCTGTTTCTGTAAAATTAAAATCAAAACAAATAATAAACGTTAGGCCTAGATTTCTTTTATTAAAATCGAACATTATTTATATCTAACGGGTTTACACCAGATTACATTTTCACCAGATTACAGTGTATTGTCAGAGTATTTATAACTTCCTGCCTCATTGTCTACTGATTGCAATGGCAGTGAGAGGTCAGTAAGACACTAAAGCTATGTTTAAAATATTATGATATGCAATACTTTTATCCCTATAACGACTTGATAATTATAATTTGTAATTATAACTGTTCTCAATCGCTAGGAGAGCGATTTAAAATAAAACTATTTATAGGTATAGGGTCAGTTAAAAAAAAAACAACAGATATAAAACTTAGTGTTGTTTGACAACTGTAATTTCATAAATTAGAGTAGCTTATTTTTTTTTCTCGTAGTTGTTTTGTTTTACTAATACTTTTAAGTATTTAGTTTAATATTTTTTATACAGCAGAACTTTAAAAAAGTATATAAAGTGTAAGAAAAGAGTGTTTGGATGTGTGTGAGTGTGTGTGTGTGAGTGTGTGTGTGTGAGAGAGAGAGAGAGAGAGAGAGAGAGAGAATGGGATAGTAGAGAGATAATAATTACATATACTTTAAAGTTTTTAGTTCAAAGTTCAAACCTATTCCCTAATACGTTTGATATATTGGTATTTTTTTTAAATCTTAGAATAATGCTAGTAAATCATATTTTGTAAAGTTGACGTCATATTCTAAAAATAGCAGGCTGAGGCCCCATAGTTTCATAGCAGAAACTATTTTTAGGCATTACGGAAATTCATTGAACAACTCCCATCTCTAATAAATATGTCTGTAAACAATAATAAACTGACAAATATAAACACTATACCCTTGATTTATACCTTAAACAAATTTAAGTCTTACCATAGATATTTATTTTTAAATATTTGTCTTATTTAATTTAAAGTCTAGGCCCGGACTGGTCACGCTTGTGGTCAATAAGAGCTTGTGTGTAATGAAGAGCTAAAACTCACACACTCAAACACACACATACACACACAAAAAACGCACAAACCGCATAAATATATATAGAGAAGATCAATTTTTGTTTTTAATATGGCTACACAATCTATACAAATCTTAAGTTGTAGGCATATATAAAGCAGGCAACTTATATAGAAATAATAATATTAGTAAAACGAAAGGGAAATATAGAAACAGTAATTCAAAAGTGAAGAGGTCATAGTGTAAGAATGTTTCAAGCCCTGGCGGACGGGTCCTGCATGCACTCACAACGATCAGCCAAAATGCGTCTCTAGGAGCCGCATTTGCCGACCCTTGTTCTATATGTATGACTCTTACTGTATCATAATGTATCTTTCTATCATATGAAACAAAGCGTAACAAAATATAGGTTTTATAAGTTGATACATTAATACAAATCTAATAAGTCACTAGAGTTTATTTGAATTAATTTTACGAATGCTGGTATTAAAAAATAAACCTTTACAAGAATTTGTAAAATTTATCTGGACCATATAAACATAACTCATTAGCTAAATAAATATCTTTAAAATTCTTAAATATTTCGAAGATATATATTAAAATCCAGAGCATTCTGAAAAGTCAAGCTAAAATAAAGTAAAATATGATTAAAGAAACATTTTACTAAAATAAATATTAAACACACAGATAACTATTTTTGTCCAAATGCAAAAAAATTTGTTAAGTTGTCTACCTTCGGTATACAATTTATAAATGAATCTTTTTTTTTTGCCAGTTGTTTAATTTATTTTAATCAAATGAATTTTGTAATCATTTTTTAAAATCTAAATTTGATTCCACATAAAATGCTTCTTCACCCTTTAGACGGAGATGGCCACTTGATAAGTAAGTCTTTTTTTTAATTTTCTCTACCTTTGAATGCATGATTGGTAAATATAACTTTACTATCGATAAATTTTGCCAGCATGATTATTGTAATACTCAGGACCATTGATAAAATGTAAAAGCTTTTTAAGGTAAATTTGACTGTATATCTATCTATCTATCTATCTATCTATCTATCTATCTATCTATATATCTATCTATCTATCTATCTATCTATCTATCTATCTATCTATATAACTATCTATCTATCTATCTATCTCTCTCTCTCTCTATGTATATATGTATATAGTGGCGTATTTAGGCATGTTTCACGTGTTCTTATGGAACAGGGGCCTCCACAAAAAGGGGCCCCCACACATCCCAAAGTATTTTATTTTAGTCTTTTATTTTGGCAATTAGAATAGTGTGGCCAACAGAGGTCACAAGGCTGCAGAAATGTTCCATACACTTCAAAATTTCCTGCAAGGGCATAGCATTGATATTAATGATTGTCGCGGGCAGTCATATGATAACACTTCTTCATAAGTGGTAAATACAATGCCTTGGTTATGAACAGCAACACGTTACCAGTCTTGGTGCCACGCATCGCACACTTCCCTAACTCAGAGGTGTCATTTTATACCTCCTGCAACAATTTTATACTTTTTTACAGCATCTACCCACTATTATGATATTTTAACACAGAAATTGCATTTTTTTTATATACCACTGTATATTCCAAAGAAACTATCAGAAACACGTTGGTCCTACCAGTATGAAGCGAGGCATGCGAGGAGTGCATTTGCAGCTGGCAACCCCTGATTACAAGAAGCTTTGGAGTATTATGCCGATGATGATGACATGAAAGACATCACCCGTTCACAGGCTGATAGCCTTTTTAACGAAATGTCATCTTTGGAGGTGGAAATATATGATGTATTTTGACATGATATTTTAGAACGTTTCAATGAGCCTAATAATGGTCGTTGCCTGTCGCAAATCTCTCAAAAACTTTGTTGAATCCAAGTGAAACAGCTTTGATGAGTATGTAGCTCAAAGAAAAGGGAAGTATGGGACAGTCGAATAAGTTGAAAATGAATGCCAGACAACGTCGTTTCAGTGTCCCTGGGACATCATGGGACTATGGACAGGCGCAAGAAGCAGAGTTATCACCAAAAGTCACTCTAAGACTAGATGAAGCAATCACTTGATCAGAGTATTATGCATACATTATTGTTAGTGAACGATTTTGATTCCTTGGTCAACATAACAATATGTCAGCTGATGAAATTCAACATGCATCTGTGAATTTTGTCCAAATTTAAGACAAAGATCTGGACGATTGCCTTGTTAATGAACGGGTTCAATTCGCTGATTTATCCATGCAACATAATGATTTAATGAAGAGTAAACAAAACATGGCATTGGATTTGAACAGTTAATTGACAAATTGATTGTTGATCAACGTGTGGTAGATACTTTTTCGAACAATAATATTGCCCTAATTATGTATCTGGTACTTATGGTTGCCAATGCATCTAGTGAACGATCATTTTCAAAAATGAATTAAAAACAAAAACAGGCTGCAAACTTGACTCGCCCTAAGTCTTCTCAGTATTTAATTAGACATCTTGCGTGAATTTAAAGACATCATTGAAGAAATTATTATTTGTAAAGCACGAAGAGTCAATGTTTAATTAAGACTAGTGATGTTAGCTTGAAATATTTTAACTGTTTTATTTCAAATTGTATCGTTATTTTTAATATGTTAATACTAAAAAAAGAAATCTCTTATTTATAATTAAAACAAATATATATTATTAAATTTGTTTAAACAGTAACAATTCTTTAAAACTTTAAAAATAATTGATGCCGGTAAAAAAAATTGCCTTTTTGGCAAACATTATTCTTTATTTATACATAAAATGGTCGTTGATCAAGCATAATATTAGAGTTTTAAAATGGCTTGAGTGCTTAAATTTTCCTCTGAAAATCAAAAAGCATTGTTGAACTACTAAGTGCACCATGTGGGAACTATTGCACAAACTTTCAAAGAGAATTCGATGCTATGATTATTGACATTGAGACAGTAGAACAAAAATATAACAACAAACATCTTGCCCCATCAGATATAGTCATGTTCACCGACTCTTAGTCAGCACTTCAAACAGTAGCAAGTGAAACCTCAACAAGCTTGAAAGAAATCACCCTATTAGAACACACTCTGGACTACCTAATAAGCACATACAACATCAACATAACTCTACAATGGATCCAAGGACATATTGGCATACCAGAAAACGAAACAGCTGACAGACCGGCTAGAAAGGGAGCTAGCATGGACCAATATGAAAGATCTGTCAGCTATAATACAGTGTGCAAGATGCTAAAAACAACTTTAAGGAAGAATGGCTAAATCAATGGGCTCAAGGAAAAACTGGAAGAAGAATGTACATAGAAATGAACCAGCCCAACAAACAAGACAACATAAAGTTCCTCCCCCGCAAAAAACAATGCGCTATAATCCAGTTGAGAACAGGACATATAGCACTCAACTCACATCTAAATAGAATAAACCCAACTCACCCACCTAACTGCAGACTTTGCCCATGCCCACAAGAAACTGTGGACCACTTCCTATTTGAATGCCCTGAGATAACCTACCTCAGATACACCTTGCTCCCCCCTCCACCTACCTTTACCAACACACTATAGCAGTAATGGACAACTGAAAAAGACATGTAAATATGTTTGTCTGGCATTGACTGCAAGAGAGCGAACAGCTCTGTAGACTGGCTAATAGAAGAAGAAGAAGAAGGACCACTAATATGGTGGAAAGGAATATGCAATGCATGTCTCTATTGCTATCGAAAATAATTCATATTTTATGGTGGTTAGCGACTACCACACATTTAGATCCGTATGTTAAGGTTTATACCTTCAAATGTTAAATGTTCAAATTAATTTGTTACATCAAATTCCCATGACATACACGATAAAGATCAAACGATTGAAGAATATGAAAATAATTGAATTTAAAGTTTTCTTTTTTTTAGCCAAGGCACATGAACAGTTATTTTGTTACTTAAACAAACAATATATATTGTATTGATTATGTTATGTTAATGCAATTTAAAAAAAAACAACACATTTTGTTTGAAATAAAAAAAAAACACACTCATGACATAAAACGGAAGTAAAAAATATTTTTTTTTTAAATTCATTTATTAAGACTTAGTCCCAAATGTATTATGAAGACTTTAGCGGGTATGTAACTATCAGAAATAGATAGAGACTGAACTGAACTAGCAAATAATGCAACAAATACTGTGAATATGAGTGTTCAAACTAGGACCTGAAGATAAACAAAGTGAAAAGCTATTTTGCTCGCCAAACTGGTAGTCAGATTCAGACAGAGTGGGTTACTGGTTATCATTCAGCATCAGCAACACTGTAAACAGGCTACCACAGCAATGTGGGAAGGACGCTGGATCGAGCTCTCCGCAAATAACAAAAGAAACCGTATTACTTTTTATTTTTAAAAATATTTTATAAATTTAGATATAATATTTTCAAATTTGAGTATTAAAAATAAAAAAAATTATTGCATTTTTTAGCTAAAAAGGGAAATTAAATATATCAAGGCAGCACTATTTAGATTTTTTTAAATAGAAATAATTGAACTCAGTAAACAATTTTTTTCACTCAATCGACCGTAAATAAACAGTATAAGCTTATTATCAGTTAACATGAACTTATCTGATCTTACTGTTCTTGTTAACAAAATCACAAAGAGCAATTTTATTTCTATTGTACACTGTCTAAATTATAAGCCTAAATTCAGTAATCAATGGGCCCTGGCTTAGATGGCATTAACCAGGGACATTCCATTGTGATAATTTTGGGCGGGTTTAGGGTGTTTTTGATGGCGTGTCATTTTTTCAAGCCACGTGATTTGCTCATATATCATTGCTGGCAAGGTCTATAATTTTGCATGTCATTTGCTGAATAGGCTATAAATGCCAGAAATTGGGACTTATTATTAGTAGGCCTACTATTAATAGGCAGGCTCCTATTTATAAATAAATGCATTTTTATTTTTTTATACATGCTGTTATAGAAAATTAAATTAGGTTGTTTTAAATTTGTATTGTCTGTTATCATTAGCCATTTTGATTTCCTTTCATAGATGTTGAGTGATCAAAAATAATGTACAGTAAAAAAAAAGCAGAATAAATAATGGCATGCACAGTATGGGGTACAGATTACGATACAATAAAGTCAATTCAATTTTTAGGCGGTAAGTATGTTAATAATCCACAAATCGTAAACGATTTAATCTAACCGATGAACACGTCAATGATATTTTTTTTAAACCTGGTACAATGAAACAATAGTTAACTTTAAAAAAAATATTTGTAGCATTACAAAATTACTACTGTAGTATTAGACACCAGACGGGTGCCCAATATATATTACAATGCAGGTACGAACGTGCCAAAATATATTAGATGCCGAACGGAGATCCCCAATATATAAGAAATATATTTAACACCAGACGCGCCTACAAAATATATTATACAACATACAGGTATTATTATTATTTGTGCGTAATATATTACTGTTACGGCTACTGATTATTATTATTATCAGAACGAGCCCTTTCAAATTCTTTATCTTGAATATATAGATCATTATGTCCAGGTCGATGCTGATCGTGAAACCAATAAATCGGATTCTACTCCATTCGAATGCAACATTCTAATCCTTGCAATGGGCTCAGTTGTAAAATAAATAAGGTTCTTGTTTGAATAGTATTCAAATTCTTGAATCAGTAATTAATTTAAAGAATTCATACGTAGGCCTATTGTATCGTAATGAACGTGCAATACTTCCACAAGCTAAAGCAATAGTAAAATCTGTTGTAAAATAATAACACAACAACTTTATTTACACAGGTATAAATCCAAAATATCTAGAATCCACAGGAAAGTATGTGTAGCACATGTATAGAAATAATATTGAATAATAGTGACTGAACTCCAATGCAACATAAATACTTCAAGTAGAGAAAATATATTACTTTATTAAAACTTGATGTGATCACTTAAAAAGTTTTTCCTAGGCTAAAGTTTGTCCGCGCAAATTTTCAACTTAAGCGTGGGATAGAAAATAGTTTAGAAAGTTCTAGAACCATTGGTATTTGATTTTATTTCAATACGATTTAAAGACTATCATTTCTTAACAAAAAGTCTAAATCACGCAGAATAATATTTATTCATCAATTTGGTATCGATATGCTATTTAAACCGGATGTTTAAGAAAAGGGGGAGAAATCGAGGCGTGAAAATGCTAATCTTCTAGACTTGCAACAGCGTGTCGAATTTTACCTTATTTGCGCAATCATTAAAAGTAAGCTCGGTTTCCGCCATTTTCTTTTGACTCAAGGCAGCGGTCACTAGAGACGCTACTATAGTAAAATGTGAAAGACTTATTTATTACTGATATCTAGTCTTAGTAAATTTAGGACTAAAGCAAGGCTACTAATATTAAGTAATATGAGATTACAACTTACCGTTGTTTATCCTTTACGGGGTCAGAAAAGTCATGTAATTTGACATGCTTATTTGTACGATAATCAATCGTTTTTGCATCAGTGTTGCAGTTTATTACACAGCAGCCTTTTTACCTTTTGCCTGAAATTATATAATAAGCATAAATATTATAAATATAGTGTAACCAGGTCCGCTGAGTCTAAACAGTATGGCGTCGGTATTACTTCCGGAAACATAAAAAAAAACGCGATTGAGCATTCTGTTCTATATTTATTATGTGCAGTAGACAGCCAGTTCATTCAATTTGAGGAGGTTTGGTCAGTTCTTACAGTAGGCCTTCCACGCTTTGTTAAAAATAAAGAGTTGCAATAATAATGTTTTAGAATACCATAATAATCTATGCATTTTCGAATTATATCTTTTAAATGCCTCACAATATGATCTGAAAATATGTGGATATAGAGCTAACCTTTTTTATATTTTCTAAATGGTTAATAATTTATAAAAGTTATTTACTTTTTATCTGAAATCAGATGGAATCACAGAACCTACGAATTGGAAAAAAGGAGAATGGATTGGTCAAGGAGCTTATGGCAGCGTCTATAAGGCTACTGTGGGCGACATCACGATTGCCGTGAAAGCGGTTTCACGAAGAAAAAAAAAGAATGAGGTAACACAACTTATAAGAAATCATCAAAGACTAAATTATGATTGAATTGCATATTGTCACGTGCGAAATCAGCTACTGACGCATAATGATATTTTTAGAAATGTAATATTTATACATTCTTTTGATTCACATCCCTATTGGATCTCACAAGGTTGTATAAGAATTAGTATTGATGTTATTGTAGTAGATTTGATGTTTATTTGGCTCGTATGATGTGCTTTCTATGTATGAAGTGAATTAGATAAACTGTACCTTAATATAGAGGAAATCCACAATCCTATTTGAATGATTAAACACAATTTTATTCCAACAAGTTGAGATGATGAATATAACAGTAACACAAAATACAAATACCAATATTATAGGATGAAACTTAATCAGTTGAGATTCTTCTATATCGTACTAAAACGAGATAACGTATCTTTTAAGAAAGTGGTCAAGATCAGTCCTCACACATTAGCGCCCAAGCTAGAACCAAACTAACGGTCTCAAACCCTCGTGCTGACATATGACGCATTTTAATGCTATGACGTAGTGTCTAGACATATACATGTTTTATTCCTAACACGGAAACATTTCGGGTTTAAGATTATTTCTTTTTAACTTTAGTTAATAATAATAGAACCAATATAATTATGGAAATAAAACTACTTTTGTAACACTCGCCCCCCCCCCCCCCTTAAGACAGAAAGGAATTACAGACAGTGTTAAGTATGGAATTCTTTGTAGAGTACCCATAAAATGAACCGAATTCCCAAACTATTCGTAAGATTTAATTGACTATAGGACAATCTTTTTAAGATTAAAATGAACCATATATTACATATACCTTTAATAACAGAGTCGTTATTATGGAATCCCTTATCACATTATCTTATCAATGATTATTAATTAAACATTTATTTATCAATTAATATTTACAATTATGATAATTGTGTGTACAACGTTGACCATAAAACTATTACCACCAATAACCAATTCCCATAGAATTGATATGAATTACCCAAATAAGTGGAACCGATTAATAATTGAAAGATAATTCTTTAGAAAGTTTAATTTTTTTATAACCGATCATAGTATCATTAACTAATGATTTTCAGTTATTATATTATTATGATGTCTCAATTATGACATCAAGAATATTTAAAATGTGATAATCTCAGCTGATTTAGCTTTTACATAGCATAAAAATAAGACATCTAAATTATAACATGACGACATAGAAAACAAACAATTTGCAAAACACATCAATAGAATTAATTGAACAAACACACGTGTGGATGTATTCAAGTTGACTACCTGTGTGTGTGCAAATGGTGTATGCAATGTTTACCTTTTACATTACAACGTATGATTGTTTCCAGTAGAATTTTAAGTTTTGTTCTGTAATGTTTCATAGTGTAATAATTCAAAACATAGTTTATTTATTGTCATATAATACATGTTAATTAATACAATGAATGACATAAAAGAAAACATTCATGAGAAACTGGTTTCCTCTTGTTCAATCAGTCTTGATCTATTGCGTACATCTGCAAATAGATTAATATTAATATGTTCATTAATTTGACCTTTGATAGCGGATTGTTCGCAAGCGGGTAAATGTGCCAATTTTTCATCAAGGGTTTTTAAAACTTTTGTGATTTGTAATCTGCTTTCTGCTAATTCACGTTCAATTTCAGGTGAATTATTCCCGACTTTAATAACAGTGTTTACCGAGGCAACAACTTTTTGTTCTTCTCTGGTAATGTATGGTTTTAACATATTGATATGGCACACTCGTTGCGATTTCCGTCTATCAGGGGTCTTTACAAGATAGTTAACCTCACTAAGCTTAGCCATAACCTCGTAGGGTCCTGTAAACTTGGCACTCAGGGGTTGACCAGACAGTGGCGTCAGCATGAGAACTTTATCACCAGGTTGGAAGATACGGGTTCTTGCGTTGACGTCATAATAGACCTTCATCTTGTCTTGTGCCTGCAAAAGATTAGATCTGACAACTTTTAATGCATTATACAGTCTATTTTTTAAATTTTCCACGTATGTCAGTAGACCAGTGTCTTCAGTGGATGATAACCATGTCTCTTGTAAAAGCTTTAGTGGTCCACGAACTGTGTGTCCGAATATCATTTCAAAGGGACTCAAACCAAGAGATTCTTGTACAGCCTCTCTGGTTGCGAAGAGTGCGAAGGGAATACCACGATCCCAGTCGTCGTTATGCTCGAAACAGAAAGTACGGAGCATATTCTTCAATGTTTGGTGGTATCGTTCCAGTGCGCCTTGTCTCTGTGGATGATATGCACTCGATACTGCATGACGAATACCCAGCCGTTCTAAGACTTGGCGAAATAACTTCGATGTGAAATTTGAACCTTGATCTGACTGCACGGTTTTCGGAAGTCCATATCGGGTGAAGAATCCGATAAGTGCATCAGAGATTTTGTCGGCATTAATGCTACGTAGAGGAATAGCCTCTGGAAATCTCGTTGCCGAACACATAATAGTGAACAGATACTGGTGGCCAGCCTTAGTTTTAGGCAACGGACCGACGCAGTCTATAATGATGTGACTGAAGGGTTCTGAGAATGCTGGTATGGGTCGTAGAGGAGCTACCGGAATGGTCTGATTCGGTTTGCCCGACCATCTGGCAGACATGACATGATCTGCAAAACGATGTGACATTACGACGTAGGCCAGGCCAGAAGAAATATGGAAGAATCCTATCGAAGGTTTTCTGTATCCCTAGGTGACCAGCATACGGTAAATCATGGGCCATATGTAGTATGTCCTTGCGGTATACAGTGGGTACCACGATTTGATGTACTTCGCTGCATGTTTCATCGTCGTTTTCTTTCCCTCTCCATTTCCTCATCAACAACTCGTCCCTCAGGTAATAACCTGCGGCCATTGTTTCTAACTCTCCTTCATTCTTTGCTTCCTCTTTTAGCTTCCCAATCTCTGGATCTTTGCCTTGAGCAAGAATGAGTAGTTGTCTAGATGACAAATTACTTTGATCAGTATGACTTGAGTGACCACATAGAACATCCGCCATGAAGGTTGCTTGCAAGTCAATCTCTGGTGTCGGTTCTGGTTTCTTTGTCGATTCATCAGTCATCTGTTGTTTCTCCATAGCTCTGATGATAACGCATACTGAATTTTCAGTATTCCTACACTGAACAGAGTCTTTGGGTTCTTTAAGTACAGGATGTACCTGATTCTTGGCAATGTCACTTCCTAAAAGTAATGAAATGCCTTTGTAGGGAAATTTCTTCACTATCCCAACAATAACAGGTCCAGTGAAGTAATTACACTTCAACTGTATACGATGTAACGGTGCTGTAAGTGTCCCAGCCATAGTACTGATTAAGGCATACTGGCCTGTATGAGTCAATTTCGACGTTGGTACAGTATTCTTCAACAGTAGAGATATATCAGCACCGGAGTCACGTAGAATTTTAATCTTCCGTTCTCTAGCTTGATTATCTATAGGTGACACATAGCCCTCGCTAACATCCGATAGCATACACTCGGGTAGTTCTCTGCCTACTGAGTTTCTTGCTACACTACTGCCTCCATAAGTAAACGTTTTATTTACTGATTGTTCATCTGTCACACTCCCTTTGGAGTTGAAACTAGAATGTTCAATAGCCCCTGTCTTCATTTCAAAGACTTTTTCCGACTTTGAGCAACTTGGACATGCGTGTTTCGCCATCTCCTCATGACTAACATCAAATGTCTTTCTATCAGTCTTAATTCTTTTGTGGGCAGTTTTATTTATGTGAGTTTCAGTTTGTACGGCGATGTGTGATAAAACCACGTTGTTCTTTTTTTTAATGGGTCTTTTCTCTTTATGTAGACTCCAACAATTCTCTTTTATATGTCCATCTTTCTTACAGAATGTACAAGTAATTCTCTTTTGTACAAAACTTGAATTCTCTTGTTTATCGGCTTTTTGTTTACTTTTATCCTCTGTCGATCATAACTTCCTATCTGTATTACTGTTTTGATTCCTCAAACTTGTTCTGTCATTTTGAAAATAATGGCTATGCGGGTGAATAATGACGTATTCATCGACTTTTACTGCTGCTTGTTCTGCTATTTCAATACCACGATCAGCCAAATGAACTTTTATATCAGTGCGAATCTTCTCAGTAAAATCCTCCATCAGTATGAGATTATATAGTTTTTCATAATCTTTATTCACATTCTTAGAACGTAACCATCGATCAAGATACTTTTTCTCTAATCTCAGGAAGTCAACATGTGAAACTTCTGGTTCCTTCTTGTACTCACGATATAACTTTCGATACTTTTCTGGAGTTAGAACATAACTCAATAGTACTCTGCTCTTTATTGGTTCATAATCATTGCATTCCTCTGGAGTCAGATTCAATACTACATCTAGAGCCTTGCCTTTTGTTAGAGCTGAACGTAAAAGTACTGCTTTCTTATCTTCAGGAAATTTATAATCGATCGAGTTTCTATCGGAGACCATAAAGAACTCATCAATGTCCATGTTCTCCATGCTTGGAACATGCTTTTTAAACTTATATAGCTCTACATTATTTGCTTCTGGAATCGTATGAGTTGACGAACGAGACCTTGTCAATTCAATCCTTTCATTACTAGCGATTCTTTCTTTTTCCAATTCCTTCTCTTTCTCTGCTTCTATTCTTTTACCCTCTAATTGTAATTGTATTTGTAATTGTATTTCTAACTTCTTCATTTCTAACTGGAATTTCATGTCCGCACTTAGTTCATTTACATTCATTTTAGGATCATGGTTAATTATGTCTGTTTTCAGGGTTTCTGATACATTGAGAACCACTGATTCTTCATTATTCATAGTATTTTCTTCAAGCATTCTACCATGTCGTTTCAAACTGTCCTTAATTTCTTGAATTAATTTACTCCTTACTGGTGTAACTTCAATAATGTCTATTCCCAGAGAATTTGCCATCTCTTTTAACTGGGTTAGTGACATGCTATTTAACTGTTCTGACGTGATAGCAAAAATATTCAATTGCTCCAGCGTAAGATTAGCTTCCGCCATGTTTTTATATTAATGACGTAAATAGAAAAAAAAAATTCAACTTTACCTTTCATAAAGTCCTTTGAAATATTTTTACACCACTGTTAATTTGTAGAAGATAAATTTTAAGGATGATTGTGTACAAAGCTGAAAACAGTATGTCCGAACACAGACAGTGCCTCCCACGTAGACAGAATTTTAATAAATACTTGTTGTAAATAGTTTTCACTAAAACAGTTGTATATCCTCAATTTCTTATACATACAAACTTTAGATCCCAGGACGCTAGCCCCCAATCTTTTGTCACGTGCGAAATCAGCTACTGACGTATAATGATATTTTTAGAAATGTAATATTTATACATTCTTTTGATTCACATCCCTATTGGATCTCACAAGGTTGTATAAGAATTAGTATTGATGTTATTGTAGTAGATTTGATGTTTATTTGGCTCGTATGATGTGCTTTCTATGTATGAAGTGAATTAGATAAACTGTACCTTAATATAGAGGAAATCCACAATCCTGTTTGATTAAACACAATTTTATTCCAACAAGTTGAGATGATGAATATAACAGTAACACAAAATACAAATACCAATATTATAGGATGAAACTTAATCAGTTGAGATTCTTCTATATCGTACTAAAACGAGATAAAACGTATCTTTTAAGAAAGTGGTCCAGATCAGTCCTCACACATTAGCGCTCAAGCTAGAACTAAACTAACGGTCTCAAACCCTCGTGCTGACATATGACGCATTTTAATGCTATGACGTAGTGTCTAGACATATACATGTTTTATTCCTAACACGGAAACATTTCGGGTTTAAGATTATTTCTTTTTAACTTTAGTTAATAATAATAGAACCAATATAATTATGGAAATAAAACTACTTTTGTAACAATATAAATCATTAATAATAGTAACATAGAGAAGATATTTAGTTGGATGGATGGAACAATCATCGACATCCTTGTTGAGTCCGTGAACGTAGCCGTATATTATTTTAGATGCATTCTATGCAGTCACTTCTATTCAATACTTCTAGGCACTTCACTTCTGAACAACATTCTTTCTGAAATCTTATCACATTTCACTTTAAAGCGAAGTTAATATAAAGTATATAATCGGCTCAAATTGTTTATAGGGCCGGTGAAGCAGCCTTCACCAGTTTCTGGGTGGGTGGGTGGTTAGCATACTGCATAGTCGCATTTACTGTACCTTAACTAATGTCAGGTACCCATCAGAGCTGAGTAGACTCAAAGACACCCCCGTAGATGCGCTGCCGCATGTAATTAGGCATGTAAATAAAAGTATCACTGAAAACCTTAATTCACATGCTAATATAATGCGGTCATCAACAACCAAATCGCTTTGACTAAATGTTATTTTTAAATAATGACGAATCAAATTGCAATTCAAATAATATTATGTTGTTACTAAGCATTTTTATTATGCACTAGTCCACTTCTGTACCCATGGGCCTCATCTTTGGCGCAGAGTAAAAACCACATGTACGCTTGAATCAAGAGCACAACGGTGGGCTAAAGCATGTAGGAAAGTCCCTGCTGAGCGTCCTAGGTCTTATTGTACCGCTGAGAGACTCCGAGTCTCGGTGGGGGCGGAAGAAATTTGCGCACAAGTCCAGCCACAACTCTGCCGTGGTGCCTGAATGCCCATTATTATAGAATGGAATTAGAGCTCTTGGGCGACAGTACATGTATACGAGCGATCTACTACACTCTACACTAATGATCTGAGGGGAAAAGTAGTGTAGTGCATGTAACTTCGGAGACCGTATCTTATGCTGCGCGGCACACCCTATCGGCGTCCTTGGTCCAACCCATCATTTCGCCCAAGACTTAAGAGCCGTTAGGCGCGTCCGTTTTAGTGTGTTTTTTGGGCAATTATAGTATGATAATCAGCACTTGGTTGTAATAGTGTGGATTTCTTAATAATTTGATTAAAATGCATTTTGTATCGACCTCAAGCTTGCCATCATTAAGAGTGGGGACCGCTAGTCCAGATTATCTACAATTCTAGAATCTGGACTAACTGAGCCATTATGATTTACAATGCTATACTATCGTAAATGTACAAATCTATATATTTAATGCTTGACTGATTGATGGATGGATAGTAGGATGCATAGATAAATGGACATGCATAGTTTTAACAAAAATAAATAAATGGTAACATAGATATAATAAATAAATAAAAATTTTGCCTAAGCATATGTTATGGGCATAATAATATATAGTCTAGTACAGGGGTGTGCAACAGGCGGCTCGCGGGACACAACCCAGCCCGCCAGACCAGTTGGTGTGGCCCAAGCTAATATTTTTTTTTTTTTGTTTTTTTTTTTTTTTTTTTTTTGCTCACGAATGTATTTTTTTCATACTTGTGAAACCAGTTTTAAAGTATTTGAATTGACCATACCAAATGAAAAGGAGTTACTGACAATTTTTAAGTCATTGAAGAATTTTTAGACATGGCCAGTATGTCTTCAACAAGTTGCCATGACATTAGTGAACAAGTTTTGGGCTGATGGAGAAATTTGAACTTGACCCTTCCAAACTGTGTGGATTGAGTACTTATAGAGCAATCACAATGAAAGGTAGAACCAATGGATTCACCAAGAAGTTTTTGGACACCATTGGTACAGAAAGGGTTGTTGTTAATCACTGCATTATACACCCGTAAAACGTGTGCACAAGGGGAATTGGTTTCACTGATGTCATGAAAGATGTGGCTAAGTGTGTGAATTACATTCGCGCTCGTAGACTAAACCATCGGCAATTTAAGTCTTTTTTTAGAAGAAATGTCCCCTGATTACCCTGAAATTCTATATTTCACTACAGTTCGTTGGCTCAGTAGAGCTGCTACTTTAAAAAGATTTTGGAACTTAAGAAAGGAAATTGAACAGTTCATGATAAATAAGCAACAAGATGTTGCCTATTTAAGCAATGATGACTTATTAAATGACCTTGCTTATCTAACCGACACCACACAGCATCTTTTAGATTTAAATGTGAAACTACAAGGTAAAGATCAGTTGGTGAACAAGATGTATGAACACATTTCTTCATTTGAGAATAAGTTACAACTTTTTAAGACCCAGCTTAATAGAATAACACTCACTCATTTTCCTACTTTGGCTCTCAGAAAAGCAGAACTAGCAGATTTTGGTGGCTCCAAATATGCTGAAAAGGTTGACAAGTATGTACTGAATTTACAATTTACAGATTTGATGATTTCAGAAAATGTGAAAAGTATTTTAAGCTGTTTACTCAACCATTTGATCTTGTACCAGAATACAGTCCTGAGATCTGTCAAATGGAGCTGATAGACTTGCAGTCTGATATGGACTTGAGAAGAGCATTCCATAGCAATTACTTGGTAACTCTTTACAAAATCTATGTGGAAAGCATCCAAATTTCGAGCAACATGCCAGGAAAATCTCTTTTTTTGGCAGCACATATTCCTGTGAGCAATTATTTACAGGGATGAAATTCACTAAATGTCGATACCTAACACAGATGAACATCTAACAAGTCAGCTTTGAGATGCTACCACATCAGCCAGAGGCTCTGAGTCAGAACAGATATCGATAAATTGTGCAAAAATACTAAAATAACACAATATTTGATTCTCTTTGATTTATTTCCAAATGTACTGGGGGCACAGTGGTCGGCTGGTGTACTGAAGGTCCCGGGAACGAATTCTGGTGCAGGCTAGGATTTTTTTCCGGGTCTTGAGGGTGTCCCTGAGTCTTCACAGCCCTGACCTTAGTTGGGGTAAAGTAAGGGTGGCTGTGCATAGTGCTGGCCACATAAACTGGTGAACGTTGCTTCACTGGTGTTATGGATCAATTTGGTTCGACGGGTACCTTACTTTACTTTTAACTATAGCTATCCTATGGTAACTGGCCCTCTTTGTCTTTCCAAAGTTCAAATGTGGCCCAACATTAGAAAATGTTGCACACTCCTGGTCTAGTACATTTCAATAAATACATTATTTTTTTATATTGAAAAATATTTTAGGAATGCGTAAAAAAAGAAACGGATGCTCTAAAGGAACTATCAAATGAAAGAGTTATTAAATACTATGGCTTCTGTGCAGCTGATCAAATGTATTACATTTTTTTGGAGTTCATGA
Organism: Anisus vortex; assembly: GCA_949126835.1. NCBI lineage: Eukaryota > Metazoa > Mollusca > Gastropoda > Planorbidae > Anisus > Anisus vortex. The sequence continues at coordinate 9,071,380 of OX421497.1, forward strand.
ATGGAGTAAGTACCAAAACAATGAACAATAAATGTAGATATAAATTTACTATCATGTGACAGTGATTATAAAACTTGATCAATGGTATCTATAAAGCATGAATGAAGATAATTGTATTTGACTTAAATATATTTGTATTTTTAGAACCAAAGGTAGAGTTAAGACAATGTTATTTATATAATAAAGATTCTAAATGTATATTTATATTTTGTAAGAATAAAATCACTGATTTATATTATAAAGATCCATATTTTTATAAGAAGGGGTTCATTAGGAACAGGCGTCTCAAACTGAGCTTGCTTTGAGGGCCGTGAGAGGTCTTGTGAAGTATTTTAAATACAAAAATAAAACATCTGCACATCGTGCGGCATATGACATATCTCTATTACGAGAGCGATTGAACAAGTCTGGAATTCGTTTTAATTAGTAATTTCTCCGCATTAGATCCTAAATGGGAAATCAAGTTGGCAACTTTGAGTTGACAAGCTAATAACTTTAAACAGTTTTTTTTTGCTTGGACCTAGAATAACACTTTTAAAAAAGTGTCACTCAAAAAGAAAAATAGCAACAAAGAATGTCTCCTGGACACTTGTTTGAGACCCTTGACTTAGGCCTAGAACTTTATTAATATACAACTGTATATTTCATTCAAAAAATTATGGATTTGTTGCAACCATTTATCAATATGGTGATCTATATTCAGGGTTCACTAGATGACTTCATTGGAGAAAAAGTAAAAAAAGGAGAGAAGATTGACGAGGTTCACGCAGGACGAATAATTTCTCAAATTGTACAGGGAGTCGCTTACCTTCATGAGAAAAACTTCTTTCACAGAGATATCAAAAGTAAATATAAAACCGATAAGCTAATAGACTTGATGTGTGAATTATGAATCATGTGACTGCTTTAGTTTTGATTTTACAGAATAAGGGAAATTAAACTTTTTTCCTTTGTCTCAGCCAATATTGAAGGATTTTCAAATAATTCATAGACCTCTCTATTGGCGCGCATCCTGCATCCATTATCATCTTTTCTTGGTCCACACATTTTTTCTAAGCTCTTTTCTTCCCCAGGTATTTCATATATTTTCTGCGCTTTTCGTAAATGTTCAGGTCTTATTATTGTTTTGTAAATATTTTTTGTTTTTCTTTGTGATGTTTTTATTTTTACGCATGTTGTAGCTACTGTAGTATGGTTTGTTGCCTGCTGAACTGCTTATTCTTTCTTTAATTTCTGCTAAAATTTCAGGGATTAAAGATCCTAATATTTATTTATTTTTTGAAACTATGGTCTCCAAATTTGATGAAATTTTCTGTCTGTTCTACCTCAATTGACATGAATTTTGTTTTTTGGGTGTTAACATCTAGTCCTGATCTTTAGTGATGAATGTTACTTATAGCCTGTTATATTTTTCTGATTCTGTAAAACAGCGTCTTTTTTATTTCTGTTCTTAATCCAATTTTCTTTCAAAGAACGTGTACATATAAACTAAAATGTCTCTCTTTCTTAGGTGCCAATGTATTGATGTCTGACGCCGAAAATGTGAAACTTGCAGATTTTGGGCTGACAAGATTATTTGCAGACGTTCCCAAAACCTACTCTAGAGCAGGAACGCCACGATTCATGGCTCCAGAAATGGTGATTCCTAAAGGGCATTACAGTAACCCTGTGGACATATGGTAAAAAAAGATATCAAATGAAACATTTTTTAGACAAATTTATAATTTTTATTTTTATTATAAATGATTTCGTTTTAGCGCAATATTTATCTTTTTACAGACAATTTTATGGGAGACTACTTTGGCGTTAAACAAGACTTATGTTTAGCCTTGCTTTTCGATTACAAATAAAAAACAATCTTTTACTTCTTCTTATGGGTTTGACACTTTAGGGCATAACACAAAGGCAATCTCGATTTTCAGAGATCTCCTCATGTCTTTTGCTGTGCCTCATAAGGGAGAGCAAGGTAAATGTGGAGAAAATAGCGTACGACGTGGGGGAAAGTTCGATAGCTTGTTATTTCTAAACTGGTATATTCCTCATAAACTTATGTATTATAACACTTCAACTTCCTTTTAATGGTGAAACGTATTCTTAATGTATCTATCCAAGCTGCCGAGCTAAAGAGCTGATAGGCCCACTACACTTAAACCAGACCAACAAATGTTGTTTTTTTTTAGCTGTTTTGTGTTGTTATAGAGTGCAATGGTAACTATAGGTTGACGGGGCAACATTTTTCGTTTGAGATTGAGTCGGTTGGGGTTTCCCAGTAGTATTTATTTAATTTTCATTTGTTTTGGTCATTGTCTGCAATATCGTGTTTTGGATTTAAACTGTTTAGATGTCATTTGAGTGAAATGTGTCTTGCTCTTAACTGGGATATTAGCATTGTTCTTTGCAGAGAAGGGGCTTTGTGTAGTATTACTTGTTGGGCTTGTTACTTTAAATTTACATTTTACCTGATGTTTTTTTAGCACATTTTTTTTTTATCGTTGCTGGCACGTCTATAAGGCTGGTCCATGTTCGCCTTCTTTCTAGTCTACTTTTTCATTGCCTATTATGCCAGTAAGTACTTGTAACCATTGTAAGTTATGTTCATGTTATTTTTAATTTTAAGGTAGTCTATTCTGTGTTCTAGTAGTTTGAGTTCTTTTAAACCTGGTAAAGTGTTAATTATTATATTTTTGTTTGCAGTGATGCTTAGGAGTATGTAACTAATACCGGTGTATTAGATCTCAGATCTCAGATCGGACTTTATAGGCTGAAATTAATAATAATTTGGCCCCTGGGGGCTACCTTCAACGACAAACTGTTCGGTGGACTAGAGTAACTGACAGCCACGGCGCAGTTCATTACAACTATCGGACTTGTTGTCTGAATCCTCCCAATCATAACATTTGAGAACGAAGAAGAAGAAATAATAGTAATGTCATGCATGATCATACTAATATTGTTAGAATAAATGATACATTTCTTTTTCAGAAAAGATCTTTAAAACAATAGAGAAATTGTAAACAATAATATAAATGTATATAATTTACTATTTAATCAGGTGTAGGCCTACTGATCTTTGTAGGAGTCCATTTTTTTCTGATGTTCCTCCACGTTTTGGGAAGGTTCTATTATGTCAGAATACACTTATCCAATTGTACGTTTTTCCGTGCATTACCACCGTCATCAATTTCGGGATTAGACCCGTTTGCCATACTTTGCCGTATGCCTGTTGAAGTTCAATGAAGAAAGTTCTATTTGACTGTTTTGGAATTTTTTTATCGTCTTGAATGAATAGAAGTATGTGATATTATTTTACGTTGACTTTCCCCAAAACATGCTTCTGAGTTTCGTAATGAGTTTGCGTGCTTTATCCTCCAAAAAAGCGAGTTTGTACTATTTCTCCTTCATATTTAATATTGGAGATATTGATATATAGCTATTAGGATCTCCAGATCATTTATCTTTCTTGAGTACCGGTATAAGTATGAATTTCGCTGCTCTTTATTGTGTTGTAATGATCCTGTCGCCAAATGGTATTTAAATATTTGAACAGTATTTATTTCCACTGCAAGAGAGCAAAAGGCTCTCCAGACTTGCTAATAGAAGAAGAACAGTACTTTCTAGGCTATAGAGTCTAAATCCTGAAAAAAAAATGTATTGTTATTAAATCAAATTTAATTTTGAGTTTTTGTAAAAATTGTGTCAAATGTGTTGTTGACATACGGACTTTTCTCTTGGTTCTCCAAAACATTTGTGAAGGTTTTATCTATCGTAATTTAAATTTAATAGATCTGGAGCTTGGACAGTGTTTGATCAATACTTTTAGACCTTTTTATGTTTTCTGATGCTGCTTTCCTAAGATTTATGGGATTTCTATTAGTTTTGTTACGGGCTAACTGGTGTAGAAGATCACTTATGTACCCATGGACCTTAAAGTCGGGCGAAGTGTGTAAACCACAGATACGCTCATATTAAGAATACGCCGGTGGGCTAACGCCTGGAGTACAGCCCATGTTGCAGATTCGAGAATTCATTGCAAAGATGAGAGCCACCGAGAATTAATGGAAAGGAAAGAATGTGTCCAATAACCCGTCTCGCCAAGCCTAGTGGGGTTAATAAATTATGGGATTTCAATTAAATCACCAAACAGATCATGTGGCTATTGAAGCAGCGTTGACCAGTTTCTGTTGCCACGGCATACGAGGGGATGTGTGGCCAGCACAGTGGCCAGTGGTTAAGATAAGGCGGCTATGCTTTGTGCTGGTCACACAATCACAAGATATGCCGCCCTATCGGCGAACCGCGGGGTGGCTAGACACGATCATGATCTTGGCGCATCTAGATCCACCCTATAACATCGTTAAGCCCTGGACTTAAGAGTGGTAAGACACAGTCGGTTGTTTTTTTATTGGGAATTTAAATATAGGTGAGTTAGCCAATTATCATTTTATTAATTGAAAATTAAATATAATGTTAATGCTACATCAAAGTATATCCATTTAACTCAGAATAGCATTCTAAGAAATTCTATCTCTTTTCGATTGGCTTTTGATTGAACGTGGAGTGGGTTACTGTGGCGTGCTGGTCTATGATGCTGTCACCGAGCCTGCAATTAGCGTATAGGCTATCAGTGCAGACTTAGTGGACAACTCAGCAGGTACACAGGGTGATTGGGAGGGGTGATTTAGGCAGGTTTTTGAGGTGGTATGTGGTCCCGAAGTGCAGATGATTCCTAGGTGATTCTAAGACAAATTCATATCCAGGTTTCGTTTTGGCTCGTTAATACGTAGGTTGAGTTAATTAAACTGTTGACTAATTGACACTGTCACTGGACGTCACACAAACAGGTATTCTATCAATCGATAAGCAAGGCGTATTGTAACAAAGAATATTTTATTCACGTGAAAGTCCGTATTCAATCATTAATGACGTGAGCTCGTAATTCATACAATCCAAATACAAGTGATAAAGAGTGTACATTTAATCATAGGCTTAAACTATATGTAGTAGATAGTCCTAACAAGGACTCTTCAACAGACTGTAGCACCGCGTGGTGCTGTTGGAGCTCGGGGCATCCAACCCTCGAGACTCCTTAAGCCAGACTGACCTAAAACTAACTTACATTACATGTTAACCAACAAGTTAGGTTGCAACTCCCCACGTGATTGTAATGAGGGGGAGGGGCAAGGGTAAGATTGACCCGTAGATAGCGTATCCGATTGGTTAACATGTCTCTTCAATTCAGCATTTGATTGATTGGCATGTGAAAATAAGTACCAAACGGTAGTGGGGAGGGGGTGCGGAAGGGGGGAGACGCGTCGGTAGGGAAACTTCGAAGGCCCTGTGTTGTTGGTCAGAGTTTTCTCTCTTGTCCGTCGGGGTCCTGCATCAAAGATTCCAAGTTCCCTATTCTCTGACCAGGGGAAGAACCGTCATTGAGATGTAAATTTCCTGTGATCTGGTCGACGAGACTGTGGGGTGGGGGGGGGGGGGCTTAGCTTGGTTGCGTCAGGTATGACCCTGGCCTTGTTCCGAGGGCATGGGGCGGGGAGGGGGAAGGAACACACACGTGCTACAACATTTATAATATACATGAATGGGAACTAATATCAATGACTAATCGTATAACAATAAGTAATATACTGATAAGCATGCAGAACGTATACATATAATATATGTAAATAAAATTCAATGCAAAGCTAAATACTTTAATGTTAAATAATATAGGAGATAGAAAGGAAAGACACATTCTTACTCCAATCAGACATTCAATAGTGGCACATAGTGTCAGTGGTTTGTACGTACATATGAGATGATTATAGTATCATATAAGAGCGGATTACATTTTAAAACATGTCTTAGTTCGTGTGGTGTTAATCTAGTCCAATACGCCACAGTTACTATCAATGACTTAGGCCTAGATTTCACGTATCAAAAGGCAAGGCTACATGAAATCCATGGCAAAACGTAGATATTGAAAAACTTCTTTCTAGAAAGTGAATGATATAAAATTAGGCACGAAATCATGGTAGTTTAAACTTATAATATTATTACACGTGGTATACATTAAAATGCATTTTAAATTAAATAGCAAGAGGGGCACGATAAAACAAAACATAATATTATGATATAAACTCATGTTACATTTCAGGGCCATAGGATGTATATTAGTTCACATGTTATCAGGAGAATATCCATTTCCTGACGTAGAGGAGCAACAGTTGCCGATACAGTTATTCACAGATGCGACACCAGCTAAGAACATTCTGTCTACTGTTTCTAAAAATTGTCAGAGATTCCTTGAAAAAACTTTGGCCATAGAGCCTGAAAAACGAGCCACTGCTGAGTCCCTGCTATGTGATCATTTTGTTACAGGTAAATGCATAGGTGTTGAATACGCAATTACTTCAAGCCTCAACATGTATTTTGTTACTCACAATGTCATTAAATTATTAAATAGCAACGACTTAGGTTAAATTAGAATCGACGGAATTTTATATTTGTAATTTTGTTTTAAGTAACAATCTTTAAAGCTAATTGCAGTGTTTTTGACGAGAATATTACTTTATTAGTAGTATGAATAGTGTTATTGACAAACATGTCAAGTTCATAACCGGTTGAAACATGATTAATTAATGGGTATTAAATTAAGGACAGTAGGCTTACTACGTATATAAATCTCACGTTTATTTATAATTTTAAAAAATATTTTTAAAAAGTAAGTAGAATGTAAAAAAAATGCAACATTCAAATTGGCCTAAATGCGTAATAAGTAAAACTATTGACATAATTTTGTCTGTTTCTAGTATAGATAATACACATTAAAATTAAGCAATTCTTAGAAACTCAAGTTATATTCTATATACATTTAGTGACATTAATTTGTATTTACCTGTACAGGTCAACATGAAAATCAGGTGTCAGAAGGTGTAGAAGCAGATTTACACAAACATCTGACAAATTGTTTGAAGAATCCAGGTCATCCAGAGTTTATACCTATTGAATCATTCATCTTAGAACATTTGCCTGAAGGTTACCATCACAGTGATTTGTATGAATTCATCAAAGCTGCAGCTCAACTGACAGTTAGACTACGTGCCACAATGACCAGTCCAGACGGAGCAGAGTTTTGGCCAAACACAAAGATTCGATATTTTTTGTCTGACATGAGAGGAAAGACAACACCGAGGACAGGAACTGGGAGGGTGTGGAGAGTGAAGAAGTTTACAGATAAAGATAAAGAAAGTTACTATACACCATATAAATGTAATAAATGTAAAGCTTTAGACGTAGTCAGCAAAGTTTGGAGCAAGATTTTTGTGCATACCGCCGCGCATGTAGTTGTTGATGATATTAAGGCAAGTCATACAACCCTGAGATTGTTTAATGATAGCGAAGAAAGTGAGTTGGTTATTTTGAAAATTCATGTACATGTTGATTCTGTAGACATTGAACGATATATAATATATATGTACATTCATATGTGTGAATTGCGTACATTCATATGTGTGAATTGTGATTAACATTTGGGAAATACATTAGAGAAAATCGTGAACGATTTCGATGACCTCACTTATAAAGTTTTCCACAAATACACTAAATCTAGAGATATGCACAAGTTAAACTTTATAGTGTTACACCCACATGGATGTTCAAAACAGGTCAGTGTTGGTCAATGGAAGGATAAAATACAGGTAGGGATTAGAGATGATAGCCATAAATTTACCTACACAACATGTACATGTCCAGGAAGTGGAGGAGCCAGTGGGATATACCACAGGTTTTTCGGACCTTGTCCATAGTGGAAGTTTAAAAGCTGGACTAAATTACAGTGGGAATGGTTACATCTGGTAGTAAATGAGTTGAATTCCTTGTTTGTCAAAATATAAACTTACAACATGGAGACTTTTCATTTTATTAGTATTTTATTAGATCTAGTCAATTTGATTTATTATTAGTTTATCTAACTAGTCTATAAATCTGTATCTTCTGTATTGAGTCAAAATATTTTATATGTTCTTTATTTCGCTTTTTATTGTTATTCTTTGTGTAAATTATAAGCATTTTTTCTAATTTTAAAAAAATAATTAAAATTTTTCGTTTTGTCTCATTTGGAATAATGTTTATACATTTCTATTTTAATATTATCTTTTTCGATGATGGCATATTGTTGTTGTTATAGAAAATTTTATTTAGTTTAATTTGATTTTAACTTGAATAAACGACAAATGTGAACATGTGTGTGTTCAATATGCAATTTTGTCATGTGCTGCAGACATTTGGACATCTTGTCACCTAATACATAACTTTACCTGAACATATAAAGTATATTTTTAAAAATCAACATTAAAAAATTACTTGATTAAATATTTAAATATTTAAATAATTTCTCATCAGGGCATAAAAACATATTTTCTAAAACAAATCAAGGATTATTGATTGAATATAAAATTATGTTTAAAACACACCATAGTTTAAATATGAATTAGATAAAATTAAGGACAGAAAAAAATTATATGAAAATAAACAAATACTTAACAGTCATGAGCATTGCTTTTCTAGGGCGCTTGGATTCATTTAGTATTTTTCATTTATAGGCTGGTTTAATAATCAAATATCAATCTGACATTGAAATTGTGTAAATGCAAAAACAATTACTTACAATCTGAAGATAGACTTATTATATCTTCGTGGATGTCATTAAAATATCAGTTTTGTTGCTTATTGGAAGAAAGCATAAGGTAGGCCTACAAGTGTATCATTATGAGGATATCTAGTCGGGCTTTGTTGTAAGATTTTTAAAAAATTTCTTATATAGCTTTTAGCTTTTCTGTAGGACATACATTTATTTTCTTGTTGATATATTTTTTTTGTAGGGTTAAACTTAGTTTTTCCTATATAGTTTGTATTTATGGATTAAGCTAGTGTTAGTGATTTGAGATTGGCTTAGGTAATAAATTATGTTAGTATTTGGCTTTTGATTGGGATCTAAGTTGGTTTTTATAGGTTTTTATTGGTTAGAGTGTCAATTAATTAATTATTTTGATGTAAATAAACTGTATAGTTAATAATGTGTTACTTTGGAATTTTTTATCTTTCTATCTTGTGTCGTGTCGTGTTGTATAATTAGCTAGCTGTAGTTGTAATTTAGTGTAGTAGCTAAAGCCTCAGACTGTTGACAGTCACCTTGGGATCTGCTTGCCGAGATGGCCCAAACCTAGACACCCCTGTTTCTTTCCCTTCCCTACCTGTAAAGTAGCACCCCTTATAATTATAACATCTGTTATGGCCCAGGTGTTCTGCTGTCCGTCTGTAAAGTCTGGCTCACAATGAAATAATACGATCATATATATATGGATGAACGTTTTAAGAAGAATTTAATGCTTTAAATTATTTACAATAATTCAATTTTTAAAAACAAAATACTGGTCGATATTAAGTATCTAAGATAATAGATAATCAAAGATAGACTACAACTCTCTATTATACGTGGACATCGTTTTTTTCTGGGCACAATCATCTCAAAATACTGAAGCAATCTAAACGAGATTTAACTGCCTCCACGGTTCAATACAAAGAAGTAGACAAGGAACTTACCATAACCTACGATATCAGAAGTCTATAAGTTAGGACAAAACAGTAGGCTACACCATGCCTTAATTATCTCAATTTTATATCAAACATACTAGAACTAGAGTCTAACTAGACATAGCAGATGACGTCGGTACATATTAGAAAACTATTATATATAAATTATTTTACTTGTATAATGAAGCCTTTGTGTATATATATATTGTTACGAAACACCGTTCCATAATAATTATAATCTACTTAAATGTCCATTGGTAATTAAAAACTATTCGCGAATGTGCCATAGGGAGTTTATTAGTTGTTTAATAATGACGGGTCCCTTTTTAATATATTTAATGACGGATCCTTTAGCGTGTGCTGATTTGAAAACTTCCGATTATTGTTAATCGTTAACTGGTTACTATTGAATATTTTATTATTAAATTACAATTTCGTCAAACATAATCGATGCTTCTGGAATAGTTACGAAAACAGAAAAATAGTCGATACTTACCTAGTATCAAGCTCATCAACGCGCGCCTGAAACGTTCTTTTTTCCCCACATTAACTGCTTAAAGTCACTATGCTTCACCATTTTCTGAAACAAAGCTTTGTTTATCATATTATTCTATTCTAACTTGGATATATATTGGTGTATATTTCGCCTATGGATTATTATATTGATACTTCTACAATTAATAGTTAAAACGCCTGTTTAATGTGTCAAGCTAATATTCTTGTGTAATAGATTCTTTGGAATTAACTTGTAAACTTGTATATACTGGACTTGTGAACATTACTCGTTAAACAGTTATTAAATCTTCAATATTGTGTTACATAATGGATTATTTTATTTGATTATTTCAAGTTAACCTATGTGTGGTCCTTAACAACTAAAACATTTATAATTGGTTAAGGAGTTTGTGCGCGTCTACCGTAGTATTATAATGAGATAGCAAAAGCATCTTTTTTTGGCCAGCAATATATTGAAGCCAAAATAAAATTATTTTTAATGCCAAATATTTTATTTTGGGAAAGTCCCAATAAGTTTTTAATCTTTTTTTAAAAGTTTAAATAAAAAATTTTCTTGCCTCCATATTATATATTTTTTTTACACCTTCAAACATTTTGTATCCATTTTAATTTGTACTAACTGTTATACAATTAAGTTTTTAATTTGAGCTATGGTCTAGATATATATGATTTAATTTTAAAATATTTTGTAAATAGCTAAAGATTTATATATTTGATATATATCTATCATAACAAATGTAATATTTTTTTATTTTTTTTTAAATTGTGTATTGTAGACCTATTTTACATTAGCTTTATATAATTTGAAATGGCTTGTCCGAAGTTATTGTAGGCCTAGATACTTTTTTAGATAATGATGCAATAATTTTGCATCCTTATACCAATCAGGATTTTGCTCATATGTATTTTACAGACAAATTTCAAGTATTACAATGGCTCGCTCGAAGAAGGCTAATAATGAATAGCTGCCTCTGTCCTACCTGTGCCATTCCTTGCAAATTACGGCGTTATAGCCAAGGCATCGATGGCTACAGGTGGGCATGCAGAAATAAAAAGTGTAATTTTAGAAAGTCAGTCCGTAATGGATCCTTCTTCGAGAAGAGCCATTTGAGTTTTCTCTGTGTTATAACTGTATTATATTTTTGGACACTAGAGTGTCCCCAAATAGTAATGATAAATGAAGGGCGAGTAAGACTTTTGTTATTTTTTTTTTGTAATTTGTTTAGGAGAGAATGTGAAAACTACCTCCAAAGGCATAATCTAATGGAAATTGGTGGGCTTGACGATAATTGTGTGCCTTTGGAGTTAGAAATTGATGAATCTTTGTTTTTTTCACCGTAAAAATCATAGGGGGCGTGGAGGAGGGTGTTGGGTATTTGGTGGTATTGAAAGGGTTTCCAGAAAGTGTTTTAGGATATCAGTTGCCAATAGAAGGGCAGAAACATTGTTGCCATTAATAGAAAAACTCATTCTACCAGGAACTCATATAATTTCTGATGGTTGGGCTGCAAATGCCAATATTTCCACTATTGGAAATCGCATTTACTCCCATTCAGTCATTAATCATACATTAAATTTTGTCCACCCCTTAGACCCCAATATCCACACCCAAAACATTGAAAATTCCTGGATGAGAGCAAAAAGGAAACTGAAGAGGCAGTCAGGAACTAGTAGGCTTAAATTTCAGAGTTATTTACAGGAATTCCTTTTTAGAAATCTTTTTAGAAATAGTCAAATTTTTGGTCATATGTTAGTTTCACTAAAAGAACGTTATGTAGTGTAGAATAAACAGTTTAATTTATTTTTTCACTTTTTATGTATAAAAAATTAGTAGTTAGGTTTAGAATTATTTTTAATGTTAGTTTTATTTTTTTAACTGACTCTTTAGTTTTATGCAGTGCAACTTTAAAATCTGATGTGATGTCCTGGCATTATGTGTTGTTCTCTCCTGTGTCTTTTTAGTCTTTTTACAATAATGTATACAATAATATAATTGTTATTTATTCTGTGGTAAAAAATTATTTCTTCTACATCATGTTGGATATTTATTCTTGTTTCTTTACACTTTTCAAAGCATAAATGTGTATTAATTATTATTATATTTTATTTTCCCTCATTGGGAGATATAACAATTGTTAATAAGATTAATATTATCACTTGTATTACCAATAAGCACTCACCTTCCCTTCATTTATCTATATATAATTTTTCAAGTTTTTCCTTGAACATTTCAACATGTAAATTTGGCTTTGAATGCATTTGTATCATTATCTATTCTCACTTTGGCCCTGATGTGTCTTTGTATTTATTTATGTTCTTCAACTCTTACTTATGATATCATGCATTATGTGTGTTACACTAACTCACCCTAACTCCTTCATGTTAAACTGTGAGGTTTTTCGGTAATTTAATGTGTTTATTAACATACCTTTTGCTATATTCTTTAATGTTGTCATATTTTTGAAATTCTTTTCACATATTATGTCCTTCTTACATGCATTAGTGACTTTAATTGTTGCTTTTTTCTTTGGAAATGGATTTATTCACTATACTACACATTTTTTTTGTTGCTAAATTAACTTTAAAAAAAAAAATATAATTTCTAATTGTTTCAAGTCATTCTTTCATGAACTTATTATTATTTAGTTTGGTTTTTGTTATTAACTGTTTTTTATTTTTTAATGTTTTCACAGCTTTGTGTAAATCATTAATGTTTTCTGTGTTATTAATAATTTAACCTGTTGCTGACTAATTTATAATTTGTTCATTTTCTTATATTAGAGATTATGAATAGTTTTATTTTGCTTTGTTTACTGTGAAATATGCTCTTGTGGAAAAGCTCCATGAAATGGACTTTAGACCTTTAACCTTGTACCATACTGCCCTTTAAATGTTCTGGCCTCTGGAAACCTTGATTAATGATATATGGAGAACTGCCACACATCTTTATTTTCTAGGGGTGCCTGAAGTGACAACCAAATTTATGGTCATTCACATCATTTGCAATTCAAGTTTTTGGACTAGAAATCACAAACTTTAAGTAAGTAGAATTTTTTTTTTTTAATCTGTAAAGTTATTTTTATCTTAGCATAGTAAGAGATTTTTTATTGTTTTGTATTACTTTGACATTAATTTTATTGTATGAACAATTTTATGAAAACTATCTATCTCTTTATATATATTTACATATTTAAAAAAGTTTCAGTTAAGATGTTATTATGTTTTCAATTTGCAGTGGTTAATTAGCCAAACATGTTTCTTCAGATGACAACAATAATAGTGCAGTTTGACACCATACAGAGTTGTGGAAGGGTCTTCTATAGCAGATGATGAAGGGGTAAAATTACAGTTTTATAAAAAAAACATGCTTTCATTCATGTCTGTGTAATTATATTGTTAATATCAAGTCTATATATAACTATATAATAATGTCATTATCAATCCCATGACTGTTGTTGTTATTGAGGGGAGCCAATAGACACCTCAGCAGTCAACTTTCTCCACTTTGCCTATCTTGAGCGGTTTTATATACTTAACCTTTCCCGTACCGACCTACTTCTATCTATGCTGCCTTCAGTTCCACTATATACGCGCCCGGGACTGTGAGGGTTAATAAGTAAACTTATGTTAATTTTCATTAATTTACTTTTGAAGTAAAAAAATTTTCATTGCAAATTAATAAATAACTTTAAAAAAAAAAGAACTTTAAGAGGCTTTCTATAAATATTCTGAAATTTACAACGTTATAATATTTGAAATTTATGCACTCTGATAATTTAAAAAAGTAATTAGATTTAAAAAGTGTATTGTTTACATCTGTTATCTTCAGGTTAAAGCAAAGTTGTGGACATTTTTATCAAAGATTTTCTACCAGTAGTCAGTGAAATACACATCTTCTCGGCGACTGTGCCCCATGGAGAAATGTAGGCTATGTTTAAAAAAAAAAAAGCATTAAGGCAGTTACTTTATTTATGTTAATTTTAAGTGCATGTGATTAGCAAAGTATTCTCATTTCTTTTTGCAGATTACATAAATTGGACTCCAAATGATGAATTCACAGAATGGAAAGCTTGGTGTTTTATTATGAGAACAAAAAGGTAAATTTAATATGTATAGTTTTGTGTGTTTTCATGGATGACTTGTTAACAATCTGCAGTTTGTTAAATTTATATTCCCTATTACTAATGATTAATAAATTGGTTTAAAATAAAAGTTATAATATTACATGTGACAGCATTATGAAAATAATAATATTTTTTTACTTAAAATATTAATTTTTGCTTCATTATGTTACAGCATTATTGTGAAAAATTTCCTCACAGAGAAACAGCAGTAAAGCAGAATAATCTACACCCCTAAATGCTATATAGAACTGGAAAATTCCTGCAACAGTGCCCACTCCACAGAGATGCCTAAAACCTGGTCTGGATTTATTACATGTGTACATGTGATGCATTTATTGGTAAGCCAGAAATGTTCACTCAAATATTTTGACAGATATTTGTATGTATTTTATTATAGGGTTAAGGCTTTTCAAGGTATATTCATTTTTACAAGTGGTAGGCTTGAGTCTTGAGTGCAAGAACCATTTTGTTTAAATGTAGTATGTTTAATTATAACTATGTTGTATTCCTGTGTATAGGTTAGTCATTTCTTAATGCTCAAGTCCATTACTTTGTTGTTATTAAAGATTTTGTGTTTAACTCTCTAACGCTGTATAACCCTAACCCTTCTTGTTTAACAATTGTTTTACAGCCTCCAATGGCGCATGATTGATAGCTTACCAAATTGTTTTATGTTTTTGTGTGGTTGGCTTGGAAATATTTTTTTTTTCAGTTTTAAGTATTTCATTTTGTTATTGTTTTGCCTTCAGGGCCTCCAACGTATCCAGAACTGTGCTGCCAGACCTGTCCTTAAGAAGAAGAAGTCACTCATATCACTCCTCTGATGAGATCTCTGCACTGGCTACCCATTAAGCACCGGTTCTCCTACAAGCTGGCTTCTCTGTTACAAGTGCCTGAACGACTCTGCCCCGGACTAACTGTTTTGAGCTCTACACACAATCCCGTCCACTCCGCTTGGCTTCTGATGCACTAACTCTTCAGATCTCTTGTGCGAAGCTAGTTTCCGTTGGGCAACGTGCATTCTCATACGTGGGCCTGTCCGCCTGGAATCCCTTCCCACTACAGCTTTACCAGAGCCCTAGCTTCGACACCTTCAGAAACCGGCTTAAGACGCACCTATTACATTATAAATAATAAGAGCAGCTTGAGTAATTCATCTAACTCTTTAATAATAAACAATTAAAGAACTGGGTAGTCTACACTAATACATGGAACTCTACGTCCAAATGACTGAACCAGTATAATAAATTTCATATAATTTCGGCATATACGACAGTGCTCGATGACCACTGGTATATAGTCGAAGACAACACTGAACAGCTGATTGATAAGATTACTAGTTGTCACGTTAATGGACAGTGGTGTTGTAATAATATATATATATATATGTATATATATATCACAACACGAATGCTGTAATTATTTCAACCCTTGAATGATTTTGTAAAAATGAATGATAATAACCAAATGCTTCTATAATATATTATATTTTATTTTATCCTGTTTATTGGTACTAAGTCTTCCGAACATTGTATTGGCTGTGCAAAAAAAAAAAAAAAAAAAAAAAAAAAACAGAATAAGTGAGTAGAGATTTGCATGTCTGGACAACAAAGAAAAAAAGGACAAACAAACGAAAATCCACTAAACTATTGGGTTTCGGTGCATTATATCTTTAGTAAGTATTACATATTATGTCACTAATTTTTGTTTGCTTTCATGTGCATCTTTCTTGCATGTTTTGATAAACTTGGAATCCATGTTTACCTCACGGAGTTAAAATGCTATAGACCCACACTCCCCCACATACACAAGCATTAGGCACGGTGGTATTGTGTCAGCGCGCAGGGCAACATGTCAGTATTAGAAAACATTTTACTAAGATAATTGCTTAGTTCCTTTGGTTCCTCCTTGGACATAGGGCCTCTACAACAGCTCTCGAGCGCACTCAATTCTAGACATCGTTTTTAAGTTCAACCCATTAAAGGTTGCAGATTTTCAATTCCTCTTCGCAGGAGCATCTCTAAGTGGTCTTAGGGCGACCAACCCGTCTCTATCCCTGGGGGTTTTATTGCAAAGCCTGTCGGGTGATGTCCTGTGTTTTTTTTCGTAGGGTGTACCCAATCCACCGTTAATTTCGCTTGGCGATCTGCTGCTCAAGTGAGTCCTGGTTTGTTTGCCGCCACACTAAGATAATATTTTAGTATTATTAATATATCATAGAGTTTGAACATAGGCGTCCTCTATCTAGTCCGTGATATTTTGTCCATTGTAAAAATCGTCATTAAATTTGGAAAACTGTATTTGTTATTCCAGAACCTTTATCAATTTCTTTTTATTACTGTAAGGCGACTAAAACTATTCGTGCAATGAAAAAAAAATCACTACACCATCATCTCTGTGAATAGAAAATGCAAATTATCAAGTAAGGCAGTTATGAAATCGTTCAACCGATTTAAAGACACGATGTGTGGCTTATTTTAAGTTAAGTGTATGGAGGTTAAGTTTATATCAATGATCTATATAATAAGCTATTTTGTGTGGTGGTCAAAGTTACCCCGACATGGGCTTACTTTGGTCCAAACATATAAATTCAATAAAAAAAAAATTAGCATACATATATAAAATTATATTACAAGCCATGCGACATTAAATAGGCTAATATAATAAAATGGCTAACTGAAAATAAAACAATAAAATTTAAAATGAACATCTTTTTAAACTATTTTAGACTGTGTGCGTTTGTAAGTGGATTGCGATATCCTGTTATCATCTGAACCGTAATTGACGCTGTTTTTAAGGGTCATGTTTTGAATGGTGTAAACGAAATTTGCAAAATAGTCACTAAAAACATGTCAAGACACAGGGGCTTTCTTTTAATGTTTGTCCATATTCTTTTTCTCATTTTGTCCTTGAAGCGTTGAAGAAGAAAGTCTAACCAATTATAGCCATGCCTGTTTTTTTAATATTTAAATCTCCATTGTTTATCAAGTATGCCTTAACCACATTTTGTCTGAGTCATCGTTAGTATGTCTTCGTAACAGTAGCCAAACTTTCTTGCCTTTGGTTTTGGTTTGTATGTGCGTGGCATTTTTATTCTGAAATAGAGAAGGTTAAAATAAAGATTTGCTGATATCCCTTTGTTATTAAATGGATAAAAATATTCTTATAGCATATCGACCTATTGTAAATTTTGCACAAGTCACTGCGCATCCACTCCGAGCGTGGGTGCCCCGATATGTGGAACTTCTTCCTACATGCAAATCTATGTCTAGAAACACTGGCTTATCTATTTAAAGGATATGATGGCAGAACTTTACACTTGGGTTTCGTTTGAGTTATGGCACGATATTTATATAATTTAATGGATGCAGACAGTTTCCATCACTCATACAGGATGTACACACAGAGAAAATAACTGCAATATATACCGATTTAGTGAAAATGAATGAATTTGTTTAATAGAATAAATCAAGTACTATCGGTGACACAGTTGAAACGTAGGCTATCTCACTTCAGGTTCCTTGGATTTTATTCACTACTAGCACTTTGACACCTACAGCACGTGTAATATTTTAACGGCTACTATTAATGTTCCTTCAAACCCAACAAACATAATATTTACACAAATATTTAGTTGGCAAATTATCACAATCTGATATTAAGACTCTTGTCACTTGAGTTCGATCACAATGACCTAAGTCCAGCGTCTTATAGTGGAGAAGTGTGCAAAATAGAAGTTTGCGTCGAAGAGGTATGCAAGCCTATCGTATCGAAACAGAAATATATATCCGAATTGAAAAGTAGTAGACGTAAAAGACTTCTAGACTATGCATGTATATGTAGACAGGGGAGAGTCGGAGTATTCTGTCTATCAGTCGTATAGACCAATCACAATCCACTATAGAAGTTAATAGAACGGGGCGGGGTCTGTTTTTCATCTAGAATTTTGCCTCCCAGTTTGACACACAGACAGTAAACAAACAGTAAACTAAAAAAATAAACGACCGACGGTCCCAATACGGTAGAATTATTGATCGGGTAAGACTAAAGGAGTCTTGTCCATTTTTCAACATGTCGCCTTTACCTATATTTCCGCATTTTCTTTAAGGCAAGCATCGAATATCGCTTTATCAACACAAAGTGGAGCGCCTCTGCGACCACTCTATCCAGATGGTCGCCTAGATAAACAAAACTCGAGTTATTGCTGCGGCCGAATCTTTGTACTTGCCCAAACATCACGAACAAAAGAGCGGTATACGATAACTCACGTTCGCTTGACTGGTTTCCCGGCGCATCTTTCCAAGGCTACGTGGGTGGACGTCACAATTGTAATTTAATTTTAAAATAATATTTTAAAGGTCTTCACTCCTCCCCCTTACCGCCTTGGACTTTAACATGGACATTGAAAGGTCACTGTTCAGTGCCCGTTCTATTTATAAGCTAAGTTCACTGTGTGTAGCGCACGTTGAATACAAATTATAGAAACGCAAGGCCGTCCTTGTATGTAAGTACCAGCAAAATGTGCCTTGACTTGCTTTAAACTCCGTATTAGAGGTCAATATTTTCAGCGGTTCTATATTAATTTGCTCCTTAATATAACAAGGTCAACCATTATATCTCCATAAATATTGTTGAAACATTTTTTTTTTCAATTTCTTTTAAAGTAAGCTACTGTAGCCTAATGTATGTCTTTCCGTGATTACCCCCCCCCCTTTTTCATGCACGCTTGGGGCTGGGGGGGGGGGGGTCAAATAGCGCCAATAAGAGCATTAAAGCTGTTATAATACGTATTTACCATAGTAAGAGAATTCTACAAATAATTCTTTAGTTGTTGCAAAATATTCAAATAAATGTGAATTCATTTTTATTAAAAAATGAAAACGTTAAGAGAAAGGGTTGAATACATCTAGAATTTGCAACGAAGCCCTCTAAGTGGGAGAAGGAGGAATAAAACATTTTTTTCTCCTCCAAATCCATAGTTACCAAGGTGTTCTGTCAAAACATTTATGTAAAGTCTTCTTCATAACACCAGATTGGTGAACGTCTGGTTTTATGATAGAAGTATGTAGACTAAAATCCCATAGGCAGATACATAGCACAGATAACGTTTTCATAATCAGCCTGCTGGGCTTATTGTGATAATCTTTCGGGGCACTGGAACCTGTTGTGTGGTAAGAATAATATGTTTTTATAGTACAACTTAAAACTGTAAATTGTATGGTAGAACATCATAATTCTACGGTCACCCTGTATAACTTGTATTTTCAATGCATCTGTATAGGAACACAACTCTTGACTAATTTTGAATTGCGTCAAGTTTAAAAGTCAATAATCGAATTAGAAATTAAAAAAACTGTTCAAATCATTATTTAATATGGTTGGATTAGTAAGAAGAGAGGGGGCAACAATTAATAACGCACTAACTGAGGGGTAAAAAGGTGGTTAGATATTGAACATTTTGATTACGGATGCGTTTGGGTAGCCTAAAGTCTCGACTAAATGTGTACATTTCTATAATATAGCATACTTCACGATTAAAAAAAAAAACGCTTATGGAGAAAGCTGGTTGTAATCACACACATTAGATTTAAAGTAAATAATACTTTTTTTTTTACTACTCAGAAGCATTGTTCACCCACTTTCCGTTAACTTTGCGAGTTGAAACTTTGCTCATAGAAGCGAAGCCAGAGACAATACATTGCGTCTAGTTCCCCAAAATCGGTTTTCAAATGTTTTTTTTATTTACATTTATGGCGCGCATTTGTAAATCCCTATTGAACGCAACTGATTGATTTATTTTTGGTAAGACGTTTAGTCCTTTATTATATCTTGTTGAAGGTATCATTCTTACTGTTTTCTTACGCTAATTCGGTGAGAAAAAAGTAAAACCGTACGGGCGTACGTTACAACTGGGCCTACATGTAGCTAGTTTCAGGAAATCCTTTTCTTTTTCAATCTTTGTATAGTGGATGTATGATAGTCAGATTCCATTTGCTTTTACGGCATAATCTGCAAACCACTGAATCTTACATCACTTGTTGTATACAACAAATTGCAACCAAGGTTAAAAGATTAAAAAAGATTATTAGACTACCAATAGAAATCGTTATAATATTGTTACTTTGCCTCCATGATTTTATTTTTTCTCAGACTTTGAAAACTTTCGAATATTGATAATATAAAATTTAGTATGCCTATGAACTTTTTGTTGCATTTCTAACAAAAAATCGACAAGTTTATAATATTTTTTGTAATGAATATTTAATTACGAATGTGCTTTAAGAAGAAAAAAAAAAAGACGCCGTTAAATGCATAAGAAAATGTAACTAGAGTCTAAGTCGATATATATTTTAGTTAATGGTAGATCTAGATCTATATTTTAATGTACTAGAAATAAAGTTACACATCGATCTATATAACATGCACTATTCTTTTCTAGGTTTTAATATATTCACATATTTTTGAAATTGGTGATATAACCTGATGCCTGGTTCTGTAGAGATCCAGCACAATAATTCGGTTCCAGTAAATGCATACCTTTCTGCTTGCCTTATAATAAATTTATTTATATAATATTTACTTTTTTTTGACAATTTTTTAAAATTAACGCATTTAACAAGAGTTTTCGAAGTCCTTTTATGCCGGCGATACAAATTAAATTATACAAATATGTATTTCTTTCTTTCAAAAAAATTACCAATTAATTGTTGTTATATTTTCCGTAATCAACAAGCATACTTTACTCGAATTTATTTTTAAGTCTATAAATGTATTTGTTTGCTATATGCTCCCAGACTATTTGACTTATGGGAACAAAAGTTAAATACGTTTACTCAAATTTACACAACGAAAGATGTTATAAATCAATGACAGCCATTTATGATTAAGTTATACATATTTTATAAACTGTAAAAAACTAAAAAGATACAATAAATTGGCGATAATAAAATGGTCTCGCCGATTTTAAGTAATCAAGAGTTATCTCCCTTCTATTATTAGCTTTCAGTACATTAAATGTGTTGAAATGGGCATTTATATATATCCCTGGGCCAACTGGAGGGTGTTCCTGAGTGTACCCAGCTCTGATGGGTACCTGACACTAGTTGGGGTAAAGTAAAGGTGGATGTGCATAGTGCTGGCCACACAATCACCTAGTATGCCGTGGCCACAGAAACTGGTGACCGCTGCTTCATCGAACCTATGGATCTATTCGGTCCGACGGGTACTTTACTTTTTACTGGGCCAACTCCTGACCAAATGCTGTTTTGTTGACATTGCCGTTGCGTATACTTTACAATGAAAAGTAGTTGTTTTTTTCTATTTAAATGTTACTATTTT
Source organism: Anisus vortex (assembly GCA_949126835.1). Classification (NCBI taxonomy): domain Eukaryota; kingdom Metazoa; phylum Mollusca; class Gastropoda; family Planorbidae; genus Anisus; species Anisus vortex. The sequence continues at coordinate 9,092,940 of OX421497.1, forward strand.
ATTTTTATAAGCATACCTTTTTTTAAGGTCACAATTGATCCACCAGTAAAACATTATATACATTCATTGTGTTTGACGAGTATTACGGGCAGTTGTGAATTGTAACTGCCAATGGTCTGCCAACGTTACGCAGTGAAGAATATGGTGCTCGGGAACACGTTAATAAGTGAAGTTATAATATATAATAATAATATTTGTATAGCGCTGCCAACAAACATATTGTAAGCTCAAACGCATTTAACATACAACTAAGAACACGGATATAATCTCTAGGCTAAGAAATATAAAACTAATTGATGATTTAAAACTTTACAAGCATAGGACAAATCAAATAAATGAATCAATAACCGACCTAACATATAAGTAAGACAGTAAGGGTCTAATCATGTTGTCTAAGGTAAACATTGAAATAATGAGTTTTTAAGTTCTTTTTGAAAGTAACAGTAGAGCTTGTTCGACTGAGTTGAATGGGAAGTAGATTCCACATCTTCGGACCGGATATTGAGAAGGCTCTAAGGCCAACGGTCGTCAGAGATAAACGGGGCACCTCTAGAAGCGAGGAGTCGGCAGAACGAAGTGTTCTTTGCGGAACATAATGGTTTAATTAGTTCCTTGAGATAGGACGGTCTCTCATTGTTATAAAGACACTGATAATAAAGTAGCGCCACTTTATATTCAATTCTGGCTTTCGCAGGGAGGCAATGGAGCCGACTTGTAATATAATATAATAGTAAGTATTACATTCTATATTTCAATAAAATAAAATGAGATAAATTAATTTGCATCAGCAAACCCAAACCAGATCGGTGATAGGTGAACACAACAAAGGATCGATTTGAAAGTTGCGATTTGCACTCTGGGATATATGTGGCCGCCACGGAGGCAGGAGTTGTCATTATTTACACATTAATACGTGTAAGTATTATTTTTTTCTTTCATTGTATGCATCTCTCTGCAATGGCCTCCGTAGTGTACTGTTAAAGTCTCAATTTAGTGGCGCATGTTAGATGAAGTGATTATATGGAACCTCGTGTCAGGATGTGTTTAGGATTAGGACATCAACATGGCAGAAGTTGGGCGATGAGAGGGGTGCGGAGTCGTAGGTGAGTGGGGTAGTAGTGACAGGTCGTCGTGGGGTATGAATTACCGTGACTGGAATCGCCCTGGAATAATTATTATTTCTCTCTCTGGCTCGTTAGATATTATGACGGACACAACAGATAGTTCTAAGTAGGCAAATAAATCGCTGGTTAAGTTCAGGTGTTTATTATCATTTCAATTCTTCACTCAATGGCGAGATACATATATGAATTTGCACAGGCTTCAGTTAACACTCAACACATGGTACTGCTAGGTTATCCAAACATTAGGCAACGTAGCTGTGTTCATGAAAATACTTATACTGGCACAATATCTATCTATACACATGCAGGTGGTATATCCTATGGAACGAACTGAATAAGTGGAGGCTAGAATCGAACAACCTTCTCCACCTAACGCTTGAGCTGAAGTGCCCTAAAACTAGTTAAGCGCGCTTTCGTGAATTTTAGTCACCTGATCAGTGGTCAATTTGATTGGATAGCTACATTAGTTTAGAATTACATATGTTCTGGTTGGCTGGTTTGAAATATACTTGCATAAAGGATTAACTATTGGGGGGGGGGGGGAATTAGGAGTGTGTGTAAGTGAACAATTAGTACCGCCGACTTTTGCGGGGTGGGGCCCATGGGAAAAAGGGGGTGGGTGGGTAGACGTATACGGAGATACAAAGGATAAGATAATGACTTATCTCCCTTGATGTACCAGTGTCTATTGGTTCTGGTCTAGCGCAGCCCGAGGCGCTTACGTATGTGCGAGACGCTTCGCTCCAGATGTCACTACGACGAGTGGATCAAGGGCTCGACCACGGGCGCTGAGTAGGGAACGAAGAGGGGAGATAATGAAAAAGGGGTAGAAGTGGGTGGGGGATGTCTACAGGTGGGTGGGGGTTTTACGTGTATGCTGAGTTTAGCAAAATAAATGAGTATTTACTATCCAAATACAACATGAATCATAATTGACAGCATAATAGAATATATATACATACATTAAGGAATACACACACATACAATCACACATAAAAATAGTGTAATACCAATTGGCTGAATCAAGTAGCAAACTCTGAATTCGGGAATGAAAGGGCGTAGAGAGGGTTAAAGAACAGGTGAAGAAGGAGTGGTTGGGGTGTTCCTATTGCGTGAGAAGAGGGAAAGAGGTAATGGCGTCCCCTACTCTCTTCTTCCTAACCTAGACTCTACGCTAACCTATGTTTCTAGTTCTACACTACTTCTAGGCTATGATCTATCCATGAGTGCTAAGTGTCGCGATTTAAGTCCAGAATCGTGACACTTCGTGAAACAGGGGTGGGTGCAGACGTTGTCTCCAGGAATAGATATGATTGATTCAAAGTTTATTAAAAAAAAAGAACAATAAGAATAGCC